>PVIU01000822.1:0-262658 GCA_004026605.1 Ondatra zibethicus
GGGAGGGAGGGAGAAGGAAAAGGAGGGGAGGAAAGGAAGACAGGAAAGCTACAGTTTTATTTGATCAGGACCCAGTGAATTCCCAAGCACTCGGGAAAAATAGATGCTTGGTGCGTGAGGCCTGCACCAGAGTCATGTAGGGGATGCTTGAGAACTGGGCACAGCTGGAGGACAAGTTAGATGTGGGCTGAGTTTATGCACATCTCTGTGGAGGAAAACAATGATCAGACACAACCAAATGCCTGAATTTACCCAAACACCCTATTTAATCTTGCTTTATACAAAATACAACAATGTCTTGTTAACTATTGTGTATTTGAATCATTGTTTATTTAAATTATTGTTTATGAATGAATCACAGAGTGTTTATTTTTTTTGTCTCATGGTGATTATAAATTTAAGATCAGGAACCTTAATTTTCATGTCTTTCACCACTCAGCATAAACTGGGAATTATTTATTAACAAATTTTATTCTTTGAATAAATGGCTGATGGGTTCCAGGGAGTGGATTTTCTAGCAAAGTTAACACTGAAAAGTAAGTTTTCATGCTCAATTTTGGTTGATGCTCTCTGCCCATCACTAATAAACAACCCTGTTCTCCATACACTGAATCCAGCTGGTGCGTGTATAAACTCTATCAACAAGAGATCTTACAGTATTGATGGAAAAGAAATTATTTACCTAACTGCATTTCCTCTGCTTATCTCTGAGCCAGTGGCTCACTCTTAGCATCCTCTCTAAGGCTCCAGGCACTGTGGAAGAGGGAAGGAAAAAACGTAAGTGGTGGGAAGTAAGGAGAAAGGCTATGGACAGTCATCTCCTGAGCAAAACACAGCCCTTGAAATCACAAACTCCCAGACATTGTGGATGCCAGCACTGCACTGAGTCTGCATAAGAATGGGCCCATAAGCCAAACAGTGGTCACATAAACCTTTAATCCCAGCTCTTGGGAGGCAGAGATAAGTGGATCTCTGTGAGTTTATAGCTAGCCTGGTCTACAAAGTGAGTTCCGGTACATCCAAGATTGTTAAATAGAGAAATTCTGTATTGAAAAACAAAACAAGAAAAAGAGTCAACCCATCAACAGTCAGACAAGAGATGGTGGTATGCAACACCTCACTATTGACTATTAACTATTTCTAGATTTATTAAAAGGAAGAACCATTGCTTTCAGTTGTGTGCCCACAGGTGATACCATTGGGCTCCAATGGAAATTTCTAATCTAATAGGCACCCAGATGACCTTAGTTAACATATGACTTTAATCCCAGAACTTGGGAGGCAGAGGCAGGTGAATCTTTGTGGGTTTGAGCCCAGCTTGGCTACAGAGAGGGTTCCAAGATGGTGAGGGCAGTTACACAGAGAAACCCTGCCTCAGAAAAACAAACAAACAAAGGATCATAAAACAAAAGCAAAAGTCATGAATCTAGAAAAGGAACAGGTAAGGGTGGGGAAGGGTGGTTGACAGGGATGAGCAGAAGATAAGAGAGGGTATAAGGGAAAGAAATCAGGATATGCTATATGCTTACATGAAATTTTCAAATAAAAAAGTAATCTACAAAAATACAATATCTGGGTCTTAGATTTGATTCCACTGGTCCTCCTGTCTGGTTTTATGCTACTACCAGGCTGTTTTCAGTACTGTAGCTCTGTAGTAGAGTTTGAAGTCAGAGATTGTGATGCCTCCAGAAGTTCCTTTATTGTACAGGATTATTTTGGCTATCCTGGGTTTTTTGCTTTTCCATATGAAGTTAAGTACCATTCTTTAAAGGTCTGTGAAGAATTTTGCTGGGATTTTGATGGACATTGCATTGAATCTGTAGATTGCTTTTTGTAAGATTGCCATTTTTACTATGTTAATTCTACCTACACAAGAATATGGGAGATCTTTCTGTTTTCTGGTGTCTTCTTCAATTTCTTTCTTCAAAGATTTAAAGTTCTTGCCATGCAGGTCTTCTACTTATTTGGTTAGAGTTACTCCAAGATATTTTATGCTATTTGTGGCTACTGTAAAGAGTGATGTTTCTCTGATTTCTTTCTTAGCCCATTTATCACCTGTATAAAGGAGGGCTACTGATTTTTTGAGTTAATCTTGTATCTTGCTATATTACTGAAAGTGTTTATGAGTTGTAGAAGTTCCTTGGTAGAATTTTTGGGGTCACTTATATAAACTATTATATCATCATCAAACAGTGAGAGTTTGACTTCTTCTTTTCTTATTTGTATGCCTTGATCTCCTTTTGTTGTCTTAATGCTCTAGCTAGGACCTCAAGAACTATATTGAATAGATATGGATAGAGTGGACAACTTTGTCTTGTTTCTGATTTCAATGGGACCACTGTGAGTTTCTCTCCATTTAATTTGATGTTGGCTGTTGGTTTGGTGATATTGCCTTTATTATGCTTAGGTATGTTCTATCTTACACCCATAAAAATGGCCATGATCAAAAACACTAATGACAACTTATGCTGGAGAGGTTATGGGGTAAAGGGAACACTTCTGCATTGCTGGTGGGAGTGCAAACTGGTACAGTCCCTTTGGATATCAGTATGGCCATCTCTCAGAAAATTAGGAAACAACTTTCCTCAAGACCCAGCAATACCACTTTTGGGTATATATGCAAAGGATGCTCAACTGTGCCTGAAGGAGATGTGCTCAACTACGTTCATAGCAGCATTGTGTGTCATAGCCAGAACCTGGAAACAACCTAAATGCTCCTCAACTGAAGAATGGAAAGGAAAATGTGGTACATTTACACAGTGGAGTACTACACAGCAGAAAAAAAACAATGATATCTTAAAATTTACAGCCAAATGGATGGAGCTAGAAAACATCATATTGACTGAGGTAACCAGATCCAGAAAAACAAATATTATATGTACTCACTCATAAGTGACTTTTAGACATAAAGCAAAGAAAACCAGTCTACAATTCACAATCCCAGAGAACCTAGACAACAATGAGGATCCTAAGAGAGACATTCATGGATCTAATGTACATGGGAAGTAGAAAAAGACAAGATCTCCTGAGCAAATTGGGAACATGGGGACCATGGAAGAGGGTAGTAGGGATGGTGAGAGGAAGCAGGAAAGCATAGAAAAATGTATAGCTCAATAAAATCAATAAAAATACAAATAACCAATAAATACATTGAAATGTAAAAGAACACTATTGTTAAAGAGTGTAAATATGTCACAAAATGTCATACTTTAATCCATAAATATGCATAATTTCCTTGGGCTGATTGAAAATAAAAATGGATCAATAAACTTTTATTTAGCTAAATCATTGAATCCATAATACCTGTGGTCACCAGTGGCCAGGAACAATGCAGAAGCTTTTGTGTTTGACCTAGTGGTCCCTATTCCTCACACCCACCTTTCCTTTCCTGCCTCCACACTCCTATGTGTGAAAGTCACACATTGCTCACACTTTCTGTATTGTAACACAATGTTTAGAAAACGTCACTGGGCCCTTAGCGAATGCCTCCCAATACAAGCTAAAGAGTGAGTTTTGTAACTAGAGTCTTGGCTTGCTATGAGTTCACTTGTAGCCCCTAAAGGGGAACAACTAAAAACGGAATTAGAAGTTCAGTTGTTGCTTACACAGCAATACTGTTAGCAAGGGCAGCATGAGTTTCATTTGTCACATTGTCTTCAAATAACTTTTTCAGGGCATGTGAACAAAATTGCTCATTCAGACATGCCAATTGGAAAGTGGGATTTGGGTGTCTGGGGGCTGATTTATTGGTTCCCTGCTAGGAATCTTGATCCAATAGGGAAAGACTGGAATAGGACATACTCCACGAATTATGGATGCTATTTCTAGCACTTCAAGCAGTTCAGCAAGGCTGGTTTTACTGTACCTGGGAAAGGGCCAACCTCCAGCAATATGAGGCCATTCTGGATGTCCTTAGGTAGCCTGATGTGTGTGGCAATCAGGTCTCCTGCAAGCAATGCTTTTGTGTTTGTATAACTATTCACTAGAGGTTAAAGGGTTAAAGACATGTGGCATAGGATGGACAGTTTTGGGAGTAAAGAGTAGCCAGAATGCTCATTTGGTTTACCAAATGTTTATTGTGTAGATGCTGTATGTCAGGCACTAATGTAAATGCTGGGAAGACAGTAGAGCATGCAACAGGCATTCTCTAGAGCCTCTGCCTCAGGATTTTCCCTCTAGCAGAAAAAGTATGCACTCTATCCAGGTACATACACTGAGTCTGCTGCCCAGCTGGGTATAGCTGCCCATGAAATTTACTCCTCATAAAGTATTTCCTTGATCATGGAAATTCATATGCAAACAAGACATATGTGAAAATTCTGGTTGACTAAAAACTAAAGAAAAAAATTAATCAGAGTTTTATTATCCCAGGCTGACCTCATACTCCTCCTGTGCCTATAGACCTGGATCATTTGAATCCTTCCTTCCTTCCTTCCTTTTATAGTTATTGTATAGATTTCTTGAAAGAGAGAGTAAAAGCATAGAATATGCTCCTTAGGACAAGAGAAGGGTCACATGAATTCTAGGCTTTACAATAACATGAAAGCCGTATGCATTCAGTAAAAACCATAACTTTTCAATTTTGTTCTTCCTTCAGGCTAGTGAAACTCTCCCATGACTGTGGGCACATCTTTATGGGATTGCCTTGGTTATCAGTTGATGCAGAGGGTACCATCCTACTGTGGGCAGGACCATCCCTAGGCATCAAGGTGGTCTTGAGCTGTGAAGAAAGCTACCTAAGCAGGAGCCTGTGAGTGAGCCAGCCAGGAAGCAGCATCCTCCATGGTTCCTGCTAATTCCCTTGGCTGTGAATGAATTCTTGGGTCATAGGTAACACTACATGGCATAGCAAGCAGTCTTGTTTTGGGGTTCTGCCTTAGTTCCTGCTTTAACTTCCTTTGGTGATGAACTATCAATGAGAAGTGTAAGATAATATACCTTTTTCTTGTCTAAGTTGTCTTTGGTCAGTGTATTTTAAAACAACAAAAGCAAACTAGAATGTCATAAACAAAAAGCAAAGAGTGAAATAGCATTTGGGACAGAATAAAAAGAAAAAAATAAAGATGCTTACAAAAGATGCAGAAAATGCAACATCTTTTGGTGTAGGAGGTCCTTCTGCATTTGTGTTGCTTTCATTGGTTAATAAAGAAACTGCTTTGGGCCTGGTGATAGGGCAGAACTTAGGTAGGTGGAGAAGACAGAACTGAATTCTGGGAGGAAGGAAGCAGAGTCAGAGAGAACCGCCATGAAGCTGCCAGAATCAAACATGCTGAATCTTAACCGGTAAACCACGACCTCATGGTGATATACAGATTAACAGAAATGTGTTAAATTAAGATGTAAGAATGAGCAAATAAGAAGTTAGAGATAATGGGCCAGGCAGTGTTTAAATGAATACAGTTTCTGTGTGATTATTTCAGGTGTAAGCTAGCCGGATGGCCAGGACAAACAAAGGGCCCCCCGCTCTCCCTGTAAGTTTGGCTGCCCAACGTGGTAAGCTAACTCCATGTAAAACCTGAGAGGGCTTTAAAAAGTAATTCTAAATTAAAAATAAAATATATAGAGAGTTTAACACAGCTTGCAGTTTGCTGGTGTGTGCCACAGTTACTTTAAGAGACATTTTTCTGACTCAGCAGCCATAACATAAAAAAAGCCATGTGGTTTTAAAACGTGGCTTCCTGCTGCCAGTACAAACGCCAGCTATTAAGCATTTCAATGGCATTTGTGGGCCTGGGTGTTTCTGTACCCATTCAGGGTCGAGAGCATGCCCGTGACTTGGCTCTTCCTGCCTGAGCAGATGGCAGGATCAGTCTACTAGGCTTGGGCAGGTGGGAGAGCATGGCGGATTCCCACTGCTATACACAGAGATGTTTCCAGGCTGTGGAGTGCTCTGTGTGACAGATTTGGCTGTAACTCAGATAAAAAGAGTATATGTGCTGCACGCTCATTCTCAGAGTTAAAGTGCTGAGTGTGGCTCCTACCTGGCAGCCCCAGAGCTAGCAGAAATGGTACGTCCACCATTTTGAAATTGGAGAGAGGTGGAGCCAACATCCAGAGCAGCTGCAACCAAGCTGCTTAGCATTTTCAAAGCTCTTCAAGCCGGTAGAAATTAAAGACAATGCAATAGGACAGATTCAGACATAATGGGTCATAGTGTTAGATAAACGTATGTAGGCTTGGGAGAGAGAAGAAAAAGAGTATAGAAGTCATAAATAAAGTTACTACTTTAAAAAAAGGGGGGTAAAGTCTTTAAAGAGACAGAGTACAGATAATCATAGATATCTGTATATCTATTACATAGATATAGTAAAATAAAGAAAAATAAGCCAAGAAAAAATGGAAAAATCACAGAGAGTATGGATTCTGTATATTGTGTTTTCTTTAAATTTTTTAAAGTACAGAGAGACATTTCATTGTATGGGCTAAGCTAAACCACCATGTATATTATAAAAGTATTATGACTTCAGAATTTGGGTCTAAGGATATGATGCTTTGGAAAAGAGGTTCTTTTGTTTTCACAGAGGATGAGACCCTGTGTATTGCTTCTAGACCAATATGGTATGATAGACCACGCACTCCTAAAAGGTCACAGTAGACACCCTCAAAAAATTTCTTCACCCAACTGCTGACTGAGATGAACCTAGCACACAGGATACATCACAAAAGACTGATTAACAGTGCCCCCATACAGCAGGAAGCAGTTTGGAGAGAAAAAACTGCACCCACATTCCCAAAGATTGTTTATAAATGTTCTTTTACATTTAAAGGGTGATATAATATAGATATGAATAATTTGCATTGGTATGGATTTTGCTTTATTGATATGAATTTAAGGTCAATTTTGTTATATGTATATGTATTTCTGATCTTGATTAAGGTATTGTGATTGTGTTACTCATTTAAAAATGTAATTTATAATTAGAAAATATAGATTGTTAATGGATAATCATCAATAATAGTCAAGCTTGTAGTCATGTTAGATTTTCTAGATATATAGAGATATATTTTAGTTAGATAGGCATTCTTCATATCTTTCAAAGACTACAGAATACAGCATTTAAAATGTTTTAATAACTTAGGCCTTTTCATGACAATGAGACACAACTGCTCCTGGCAGCACCAATCTACTTCAAGAGGAAGATGGGCATCAAAGAGGCTCCTTATGAGTTGGTTAGCCATTTGGGCAAGAAACTGCTCTTGCCTGGACTGATGCATAAACTGGACATGAAGAACCCACAGAGAGATGACTGCTAAACTTGCCTAAAGGTGAGATGATCCTTCAGGGTTCCTGTTTCATGAAAGAGTCTGTGAGACATTCTGCAGGACACAGAAGAAAGTGACTGAACTGTCTTTGAAATTTCCTGCTTCATAGAAATGTCTGCTGGATACTATGGGTCTGTAGGCCGAAGATGGATGCCGCAACACTACAGAAAAACTTTGTGTGACTGTCCAGGCAGCAAGATGTCTCTGTCAATTCTAGAGTTCTGGAAGTTGCTTACAATGCACTTTCTGTTTACTTAGGTAATATTATATCCTTCTGGAGTCTTTGATGGAGTTGAAGAATAGATAGTTATAGAGTTTTCCTTAGTTATGATAAAAGATAAAGTAAATATAAGTATTATACCTGTAATTCTTGCTTGATACCTGTTTTGTTATATGTAATTTTACTGTGTTAAAGTTAAAGCCTTCCTTTTTGTTTAAACAGAAAAGGGGAAATGGTGTAGGAGGTCCTTTTATATTTGTGTTGCTTTCATTGGTTAATAAAGAGACTGCTTTGGGCCTGGTGATAGGGCAGAACATAGGTAGGCAGAGAAGACAGAATTGAATTCTGGGAGGAAGGAAGCAGAGTCAGAGAGAACTGCCATGGAGCTGCCAGAATCAGACATGCTGAATCTTTCCCGGTAAGCCATGACCTCGAGGTGATATTCAGATTAACAGAAATGGGTTAAATTAAGATGTAAGAATTAGCAAATAAGAAGTTAGAGCTAATGGGCCAGGCAGTGTTTAAATGAATACAGTTTCTGTGTGATTATTTTGGGTGTAAGCTAGCCGGGCAACCAGGACAAACAAAGGGCCCCTGCTCTCCCTGTAACAAACATCTAATGAATTTTTCCTTAAAGATATAAAAATAAAAAGAATCTACATAAAAACAATGGCAATAATTGCTGTGTTCCTGGTTTACCAAGCTGTCAGATCAGTCCTGACAACAGCTGGTACTACCTGTGTGGACTGGTGCCCACTGAGAGGAGAGTTTGCTTTTACATGGAGGACCTGCCTGCTTAATCACACTTCCCAGTAATGAGTATACTCAATGTTTTCCAAAAAATCACACCTTGGGGAGGAAGCAAGATGGAATTTATTCCCATACTCCTCTGCCTCAGGCACCATACTCTATTCTATTGTACTCATGAGGACCCAGACTACTCCCCAGGGTCCCATGACCTCAGCTGGGACCACAGCACTGATTTAGATTATGACTCTGCTCCAGGATCAAAACAGGACATGGGACCTTAGGCCCACTTTCTGCTGGTACCAAATGATGGCAAATCTATTGACATTCCATCCATTCTCTTCTAGTGAGAGATGGCTTAAACAAATAACAATATAACAACAGCAAAACTCTACAAACTGGTGCTAGAAGGCATTCTGATACATTAATTGTTACTTACGAAGATGAAGATGTGCTACTAAAAATCACACTTAATAATTAAATGCTAATGTTTCTGATAAAATTATAAATGAAAGGCATTTGCTTTTGCCTCTATTTAATAGTGTAATGGATATTCAAGCTATCTTTCTATGTGTGTGAAAGAAAAGTTTAATGAATTTCCTCTGGTTTCTCCTAATTTATCATATTTTAATAATGACAACTGGCCCCAAACTGCTAAAATCATTATGGAGTCAGCAGGTTGAAATTTCCGTGTTTATAGTGGTTGAACCTGAGTGATGGGAACATAAAGATTCATTGTATTAAATTATTCATTTGTCTAAGTTTGAAGGTTTTTATAATAAAAATCTAACAAAAGAAGTAAGCAACATACTGCAAGAAAATGATTTAAAAATTACCTATCTGGCATCTAACTAATAGTCAATGTTTCTAAAGAACTTTCAAAATTCTGTACAAAATGTAAGCAAACTGGGATGCTCAGTCTTCATTGTCAGTGACACTGGGTTTAGAGTCACCTAGGACGCTCGTATCAGGACAGCCCATGAGTTTGTTTCCAAAGAGGTTTAAGAAGCAAACAACCCTTGCAGATGTATGTATTGTCATCCTAGCCTGTGAGCTAGAGTCCTGGGCTCAAATAAACCAAGATTAGGAAGTGAACTGAGCACCAACAACAATCTCTCTCTAATTCCAGAGTGTGGATACATCATGACCAGCTGCCTTAAGATCCTACCACCATGCCTTCTCCACCATGATGACCTGTATCCTCAAACTATGAGCCACAGTGGACCCTCCCTTCCCAACTTGTCTTTATCATAACAATGAAAAAAGTAACAGATATACTGCAAAACTGGAAAATATTTGAAGCAGCAATTCACAAAAGGAAATAAATAGATAGGAAATGAGTACATGGAAAAATGGTTAAGATTGTTTGGCATGGGTAAAATGCAAAATAAAACCATAGTGAGATTGCTGTAGCCCTTAGGCTGTTTTAGGCGGATGAAGATGTAGGAACTGGCACACTGAAGGAGGGAATGTGGGCTAGTACAACCACTCTGGAAAATAGTTGTTTTATCCAACACTTAAACATTCAGTAGAACTTTTTTGCTTTTAATATTTGCCCAAATGAAATATTCATATTCATATGCATAAGACTGGTACTCTCAAACATTCAACATTCATAACAGCTTTATCTGAGATAAATTCAGATTGGAAAAACCCACATGATAGTAATGGACATGTTTATTATCTTAATCATGATGTTGGTCTTGTACCCATATGTCAGAACTTATTAAATTGTGCAATTTAAACAAATGAGGTTTACTATATGTCCATTACAAGTCAACAGAACTGTGCATACAATTATTTCCATGACTCATCCATATAATTTATTAGTGGGTTCCAGAATACCTGGATTAAGGCCCCTAAACTATCATTACTTTAATGGCCCTCACTCAAGTTACTACTTAACTCAAATTGAATCAGTACCTATGTTAATTAATTTTTATTGCTGTGATAAATACCAAGAAATTTCTTAAAGGAAGAAGCTTTATTTGACTGATGGTTCCAGAGGTTTAGAGTTCATAATGGTAGGAGAGGAAATGACAATGGGCAAGAAAACTAAGTGACCACATCCCAATCATACAATGGAAACAGAACTCCAGAGCTCAGAGACAGAGAAACGGAAGTGGATAGGCCGTAAGTCCTTAAAGCCCAGTGCCAATGACAACAGGCTGTACAACCTCTCAAAATGGTGCCACCAACTGGTGACCAACTGTTGAAATGTAGGCGTCTATAGTGGAGAGTTTTCACTCCAGATGATATCTAAGAAATATTACTGCATTTCCAAAAGGCTTGAAGTGGAAGTCAAGAAACTACTCATATTTCAGTTGCTAATGATTGAAATATAATAGTATTTGGGATCCATATATGATTATTACAATAAAGTTTGATGAATGTGTATAAAAGATAATGTATTAAGAACTGTTTAGTCCTTTCATATCAGGGCAGGAGAGTCTTCCTGGTGTGGTGGAATCTATGTGAGAATTAATGGAACCAGTCAGACAACTATTGGTTAGTTAGAGGGACATTCTGTGCAAAGTAAACAATCAGATGAAAGAGAGAGGAGAATTTGGGGAATTGAAGAGATTAGTGTAATTGGGAGTGAAAGATTAGTGATGAGGGTGGAGAGGAGCCATGGGCAGAAGAGACTGGAGCATGGAAGACCAAGTGAGCTTAAGAAGTTTGCATTTACTGTACAGAGTAATGAAACAGAAGCTGTGAGAAAAAACTCACTGAGCAACAAGACTGAAGATGGGAGGAGACTAGTGGGTAGAAGCTCCGTTAAGAGAGTAAAGCAATCATCAAATTAAATAATGATGAATTAAATGATGCTAATAAAGGCTATAACCTTGAACCACAGCAGTGAAATACAATAATTAACAGTTATCTCTCATTCCAGCACTCAGGAGGTAGAGGCTGAAGACTTGCAAGTTTAAGAACAGCTCAAAAGACCCTGCCTCAAAAATCAAAGAGCTGAAAATGCGGGTTAATCACAGAATGCTTGCCCAGTATGCATAGACCGTGGGTTCCATCCCAGCATCACAGAAAGATAATGTGTGTCTATGTTTCTGTGAAAGAAACCGAGTTAAGGAATTGAAGAGCAGGGTGGTCCTATGCGGTTCTGAACACCTCTAGGTGAGATAGAAGAACATGGTTTTAATCTCTTCCATAGTTCCCTTCAAATACCATAAATTGTAGGAGGCACAGCGGTCCTTGCATTCGCAGATAGTCCTAGGGGAACCTGGACTGTTAGCATACAGGTTGTTCCTTCAAGTGAAGGAATGCATATCCTGTAATCTGCCCACAAGTCTGGGAGCAGATGTGTTTAACAGCTTTAAAGATCTGTGTGATCAGAGATCACACCAGACCCCCCCTCCCAATTATAAGCTTTTTTCTTAAACTCAGCCAATAATAGAACCTATCTATATGGAAGATGTCACATGTACTTTACAGAGAGTTTTGATGTAGTCACATATGATCTTTATTTTGCTTACCTTTCCCTCAAGGGGATTTGCGTTTGCTTTGTTGTCCATATAAACTGAGTTAACTGTCACCAGGAAAGTTTTCACCAAATTGTGCTGTGCTTAAATATGCCTAAACTAACCCACTCAGGGTCAGACTCCTGAAGTTTGAACCAACACTGTCTAATTAGTTGTGTTGAACTGAACTGTCTTCCTGTCTCCAGAGGTTCACCACTCTGCAGGCTGTGGAGGTTACAGAGATCCCCTCCCAAGAGCCTGGTGAAAACGAAACCATATTTTGTTTGCTGATCTGGACATTTAAGACATAGAAATGTGCATCACCGATCCTCTTCATTTTGCAGTAAACTTTAAATCTTTTCAAGTTTTAGCAAGCTGAAAAGAGATGTAGTAATAAATATGTCTGCACTCACCATATTGTAACTTGACTGAAATGTGGATAAATTAATGTGCCATCCTGTTGAGATGGTGACTCACACCAAAACTGAGAAGGATTTTGAATGCTTTCACTCCAAAGAAATGATGAATGTTTGAAGATACAGATATAGTTCATGTGATGTAAAAATTATATTCTACATATAAAATCTAGTCGCTATATTTTACCCAATTACTATGTATGATTCTTACATGTTCAAGTACCAGTTAAAATGAATTTGGTTTACAGACAGAAGAAAATGAAGTCATTGGCCACAGGTGTCCCTGATAGGTTGTGAGAGGGCCAGAGGAGGGGCGACCCTTTCTTCAGTGTCTGCGGCAGTAGTGTTGGGTTTGGAAGCATGTTCGTGATCTGCATGTCTTTATTACATTTGTTTGTGTGTGTGCATGTAAATGCCATGAAAACTTTTAGGAGTTGGTTCTTTCCTTCCACAAGAATCTCGGGAACTGAACTCAGGTCACCAAATTTGGATGCAAGTGACTTTACCTACTGAAACTGCCAGCCACCATCTATTTTCTTAATTGAATTAAGAAAGCTAGGAATGGATGAAATAGCTAGATCTGAGTATGAGTCCATTGTGTTTCAGATATGTTCCGTGATTTTCCTGTATAGCAAAGCTACACATGATAAAGTAATTCAAATAGTCTATTAACCAAATATTTGACCTATGATGTGGATTTCTGAAGAACTGAACAACTTTGAACTAATTTTGGGACCCTAGTTTTGTTTTGATACAATAAGATAGAGGTAGTGGCAATTCAGATATAATTCAGTTGTATTACAGAATTGGACAAAAGAGTAAACTCGTCAAATTGTTGGATACAAGGAAGAAAAACCCAATAAACCAGGAATGATAAAGGATAGAAGGAAACTCAGCCTGAGAAAGAGCCACATGCTAATCAAAACAGTTAAAATATAAATAGCAGGTTTGATAACAATTGAATCAATGTTAAATTCACTAAAATTACATTTACTGTGACTACATGACCAAAGAATGTCCTTATGCCTGGAAAAATTGATTCTTAAGAGTTAAATGTGTGATTGTCTGTCCTACTTTCATTTCTGCTGCTATAGTGGAATCTCTGACCAAAGGCAGATAGAAAGGGTTTGTTTAGCCCATAGTTCCAGGTTACACTCAGGTCTTAAAGCAGCTGGTCACATCCCATCCACAATCAGTAACAGAGATCTCATGCGTGCTTAGTACTCAGCCAGCTTTCTCTACTGTTATACCATTTAAAGCCCCAAACCTGGGCATGGTGCTGTTCACCTTCAAGCTGGGCCTTGCTACACCATTTAAGGCAACCCCTCCCGAGATAGACAAAGCGTTTCTAGACAATCCTTCATTGAGACCCTCTTCCAAGATGTTTCTAGGTTGTGTCAAGTTGAAAATTAGAACTGTCACAATACCTATCCACATCTGTGCATCTATAATCTATGTATCCTCTTTCTATTCCCCACGTAGTCAACATAGTGAAACCTTGTATCAAAAACAAAAATCTTAAAATAATCTTGACTTCTCAAATGAAATATTTGAATTAATTTGACAGTAAGATTCATCTAGTGAACAAACAAGGTGTGAATACTGTGCAGAAAATGTGCCCATTGCTGTCCTCATAGGTGAGGTTGGTGTGGTGTCAGCCGTCAAGAGGCTCTGAGAACACAGGACAGCTATGGGAGCTAGCTCTAGACTTCTGTCAGCTACAGCAATGCAGAAATCCTCGGCTAAGTTTCTGAATCCTTTCTGAGGGCATTCTTCCTAAGGCTATACACTCACTAGACTGCAGGCAAGTTATTTACCTTGCTGTCTCCGATTCCTTCCCAGTGAGAGAGCAGACAGTGTATTGTGAGGATTGATGGGATTGGCATTATCCTCATCCAAGAAAACAGTAAGATCTTAATACCTTGTGATGCTTAATCTTGATTGTCAACCTGTTGGGATTAAGAATCACCATGGAAACCATCCTCTGGGCACGTCTACAAGGGCATTTCTGGAATGATTATCTGAGCTGGGAAAACACCCTACATGTGGCCAACACAATCACATGGGATGGGCCTTGGGCTGAATAAAAACAGAAAGAGTATATTCAGGCAGTGGAGACAAACGCCTTTAGTCCCAGCATTCAAGAGGCAGAATCAGATGCATCTCTGAGTTCTAGGCCAACCTGATTTACAAGAATGAGTTCCAGGAAAGCCAGGACTACACAGAGAAACCTTGTCTCAACCCCTCCCCAAAAAACAAGTAGAGTAAGTTGAGCACCAGGATTTATTCTCCGTTTCCTGACTACAGATGCCCTGTGACAAGCTGTCTCAAGCTCCTGCCGCCAGGCCTTCCCCACCATGATGGACAGCACTAACAAGCTGGATGCTCAAATAAACCCTTCCTTCCTCAAGATGCCATGGTCAGACCTTTTGTCATAGCAAGTAACCAGTGCTTACATTTAGTTATTGTTTGAAAGCTCTTTCATGACATTCTTTAAAAGACGAGAGTTTCCTTTTGTATTCTGTTCCGGAATATTTCTCTACACTGTGTGAAGATGTGCCACTGTGATTGGTTTAATAAAAAGCTGAATAGCCAATAGCTAGGCAGGAAGAGGTTAGGCAGGACTTCTGGGGACAGAGGGGTCTTGGGAAAGAAGAAAGGTGGAATCACCAGCAGGTCAGAGAGGAAGCAAGACATGCAGGAAGAGAGGTAGAAGCCACAAGCCACATAGCAGCATGTAGATAAATAGAAATGGGTTAATATAAGTTATACGAGCTAGTTAGAAACAACCCTAAGCTATAGCCTGAGCTTTCATAATTAATAATGTCTCTGTGTTGTTTTCTATAAACTGGCGACCCAAACCAAAATCCAGCTGCAGTATTCTGCTGTGCAGTCTGTCACCAATCTCTTTCACCTGATTCTTTCTCTCATAAGCACTTCAGCTGACAAAGCCATATTAAGGATAAATATGTTAATTAAGGCATTGAACCTTCTGTACAGATGCATTTATCAGAAATGTGAATATGAATTAGACTCCTAAAAATTCTTAAAATGCCTGAAGGGGAACTGCACAGATTAATTATGAATATGGTTTTTCTATCCAACAAGGCTATAGGTAGCGAATGAAGGATTTATGAGCTCCATAAGACCCTTTAAATCCCAAACATCCATCTTACCTCCTAAAAGCCTGTGGTATGAGTGACAATGACCTCTATAGACCCATTTGTTTGAACATTTGCTCTCTGATTGGTGGGCCCGCTTGGGAAGTTTTGGGAGGTATACCCTTATTGGAAAGGGTGTGACACTAGAGGTAGGCTTATCGGTTTGAAAAACTCAAATCATCCCGAGTTAGCTTTTCTCTTCCTCTGCCATGCCAATGAGGATGTAAGCCCTGAGCCACGTCTGCCTGCCTGCTGCCATGCTCTGCAGCATGACTGATGCTCATGGATCTAGGCTCTGGAGCTGTAAGCACTGGTTAACTCTTTAGCTGCCTTGGTCATGGTGTCTCTTCATGACAAAAGAACAGTACCTAAGAAAGGCTGTTGATGTTAAACGCTTCATTGAGGAGACTGATTTTAGTAGAGGTAATGTAAGACTAGAAGGGGCGTGACCACTGCAGTCAAATTCCACAGATCTTTATCCAGGCTATAACTATCTGCAAAATCCTTAATTATTTTATCAACAGGTAAATAAAAGAGGCCTACATCATACACTTAGTAGAGCAGTGTATATTTAGGGATCACACCTACTCTTTGTTGTCTAAGTTCTCTGGGATTGTGAATTGTACACTGCTTTTTATTTTTGCTTTATGTCTAAAAGCCACTTATGAGTGAGTACATATTATATTTGTCTTTCTGGGTCTGGGTTACCTCACTCAATATGATGTTTTCTAGATCCATCCGTTTGCCTGCAAATTTCAAGATGCCATTGTGTTTTTCTGCTGTGTAGTACTCCATTGTGTAAATGGACCACATTTTCCTTATCCATTCTTTGGTTGAGGTGCTGTTTTCAGGTTCTGGCTATGACAGACAATGCTGCTATGAACATACTTGAGCACATATTCTTGTGGTACGATTGAGCATCCTTTGGGTATATAACCAAAAATGGTATTGTTGGATCTTGACGTAGGTTGTTTTCTAAATTTCTGGGAAATCGCCATACTGAAATCCAAATCAGCTAGACCAGTGTGCACTCACACTAGCAATGGAACAGTAAGCTGTCATCAGTAATTTTGATCTTGGCCATTCTTACAGGTGTAAGATGGAATCTCAGAGTTCTTTTGATTTGCATTTCTCTGATGACTAAGGATGTGGAGCATTTACTTAAGTGCCTTTCAGCCATTTTAGATTCCTCTGTGAGAGTTCTCTGTTTAGGTCTGTACTCTATTTTTTATTGGATTATTTGTTTTTTAATGACCAATTTCTTGAGTTCTTTGCATATTTTGGAGATAAGTGCTCTATCTGCTGTGGGGTTGGTAAAGATCTTTTCCCATTCTGTAGGCTGCCATTTTGTCTTGTTGACCATGTCCTTTGCTTTACAGAAGCTTTTCAGTTTCAGGAGATCCCATTTATTGTTTCTCTCAGTGTTTGTGCTACTGGAGTTATATTTAGGAAGTGGTCTCCTGTGCCAATGTGTTCAAGTATATTTCCCACTTTCTCTTCTATGAGGTTCAGTGTGGCTGACTTTATGTTGAGGTCTTTTATCCATTTGGACTTAAGTTTTTTGCATGGTGATAGATATGGACCTATTTTCATTCTTCTACATGTTGATATCTAGTTATACTAGCACCATTTGTTAAATATGCTTTCTTTTTTCCATTTGATATTTTTGCTACATCTGTTAGTTTTCTTATTTCTCTGTTAATTTTCAGTCTGCCAGACCTGTCTGGTGGTGAGAGTGGAGTGTTGAAGTCTCCCACTATTAGTGTGGGGGGTTTAGTGTATGATTTAAGCTTTAGAAGTGTTTCTTTTACATTTGAGGGTGCCCTTGTATTTTGGGAATATGTTCAGTATTGAGATTTTCTCTTGATGAATGTTTCCTGTGACTAATATGAAATGTCCTTCTTTGTCTCTTTAGATTGATTTTATTTTGAAGTCTATTTTGTTAGATATTAGGATAGCTACACCAGCTTGTTTCTTAGGTCCATTTGATTGGAAATTTTTTCCTAACCCTTTACTCTGAGGTGATGTCTAACTTTGAGGTTGAGGTGTGTTTCTTATATGCAGCAGAAGAATGGATTCTGTTTTTGTATTTAATCTGTCAGCCAGTGTCTTTTTACAGGTGAGTTGAGTCCATTTATATTAAAGGATATTAATGACCAGTGATTGCTATCTTCTGTTATTTTAGTTTTCATTGTTGGTGATGTTAATTTGTGTGTTCTTCTCCTTCCTTGGGATTTGCTGCTGTGATATCATCAATTGTCTGTGTGTGTGTGTTTCTGTTTGTTTTTTTTTTATGTAACTAACTTCCTTGGGTTGGAGTTTTCCTTCTAGTACTTTGTGTAGGGCTGGGTTTGTAGCTAGGCATTGGCTAAATCTGGTTTTGTCATGGAATATCTTGTTTTGTCCTTCTATGGTGATTGACAGTTTTGCTGGGTATAGTAGTCTGAGCTGGCATGCATGGTCTCTTAATGTCTGCATAATGTTTGTCTACCACCTTCTGGCTTTCATTGTCTCCAATGAGGAATCAAGTGTAATTCTGATAGGTCTACCTGTGTATGTTATTTGGCCTTTCTCCTTTGCAGCTCTTAATATTCTTTCTTTATTCTGTATGTTTAGTATTTTAATTATTATGTGGCGAGGGAATTTTTTTTATCCAGTTTATTTGGTGTTCTGTACACTTCTTGTATCTTCATAGGCATATCTTCCTTTAGGTTGGGAAGGCTTTCTTTTATGATTTTGTTAAATGTATTTTCTGTGCTTTTGAGTTGAACTTCTTCTCCTTCTTCTATACGTATTATTCTTAGGTTTGGTCTTTTCATGGTGTCCCATATTTCCTGGATATTTTGGGTTGAGCTTTTATTAGATTTAATGTTTTCTTTGACTGATGAATCTATTTCCTCTACTGAATCTTCAGCACTTGAGATTCTCTCTTCCATCTCTTGTATTCTGCTGTTTATGTTTGCATTTGTGGTTCCTGATCATTTTCTTATGATTTCTGTTTCTATAATTCCTTCTGCTTGTATTTTTTTTATTGTCTCTATTTCAGTTTTCAAGTCTTGAATAGTTTCTTTCATGTGTTTGATTGCTTTTTCTTGGTTTTCTTTAAGGGATTTACTGATATCTTCCAATTTTTTGTTTGTCTTTTCCTCCATTTCTTTGAGGGAATTTATCATTTCCTCTTTAAGAGTCTTAAATATTCTCCTGAAGTTATTTTTTAGGTCATTTCCTTCTGCTTCATCTATATTTGGTTGTTCAAGTCTTGGCTGTTGTAGGTTTCTAGATTTTACTGATGTTGTGATGCTCTTTGTGATGTCGTGTGTGTTCTTACCTTGTCTACTCATCTTTTCCTCTAATTGGTGTGGTTGGGGCAATCTGTGACTCTGGTGATTAATCTTCTAGGTGCCAGTGGATCCAAGGCTCAGATGCTTGTTCCTCATGGTACAGTCAGTACCATGGTTCTAGTTACCTCGCTGGTCACTCCATGTTTCTGGAGGTCGCTCAGCATTCCCGTAGTTTGCTGTCTCAGGCCTGCTCCAGTCTAGGTTGCTGGCTCAGACCTGTTTCTGTAAATGTCCCTGGTCTGGATCTGTTCCTGTGGAGGTCCCTGGCTTGGGGTTGGTTCTGCAAAGATCTCTGGCTCTAATCTTCTCCCTTGGAGGTCCCAGACTTGGGTGCACCTGGACCTGCAGAGGACCTGACTCAGCCTTACTCCCTCAGAGATCCCAAACTCATACTCAGACCCGCAGAGGTTTCTGGTTCCTGCCTACTCCCTCGGAGGTCCCAGACTGACACCTGAACCTGCAGACATCCTGGTTCAGGCCCATGCCCTCAGAGGTCCCAGACTCAAACCCAGACCCACAGAGGTCCTGGCTCAGGCCTAGTTCCTTAGAGAACCCAGACTCACACCCAGACCCACAGGGGTACTGGCTCAGGTCTACTCCCTTGAAGGTCCCGGATTCATGCCCCAACTACAGTGGTCTCTGGCTCTGGCCCACTCACTCAGCAATTGCTCCCGTGTACTTGCTCTTGTGGAATTTGCTGTCTCAGATCTGTTCCAGCCCAGGTCGCTGGCTCAGTCCTGCCTCCACAAATGTCCCTGGTCTGGATCCGCTCCTACTCCTGTGGACCTTGCTGTCTCAGGCCTGTTCCAGCCCAGGTCGCTGGCTCAGTCCTGCTCCCATGGAGCTTGCCGCTTCAGGCTTGTTTCGGCCTAGCTTGATTGCTCAGTCCTGCTCCTGTGGAGTTCACTGCCCCAGGCCTGCTCTGACCTAGGTTGCTTGCTCAGTCCTACTCCTGTGGAGTTCAGCTGTCCCAGGCCCACTCCAGCCCAGGTTGTTGGCTCAGTGCTGCTCCTGTGGAGTTTGCTGCCTCAGGTATGCTCTCTTTCTATCTATTTTAAGACAGGGTCTCTCACTGGTCCAGAATGTAACAGGTAGACTAGATTGGCTGACTGAGGAGCCCCAGGGCTCCACCTGTTCCTGCATCCTTGGTGGTAGGATTACAGCATGTGCTACCTCAACTGGCTTGTTTGTGTGAGTTCTAGTTTTCTATAATTTCAACACTTAAAGTTGAAAATGGATGGGGTGGAGGAGAAGACAGAGGAGGACACAGAAAGAAGTAAGGAGATAGAAGGAGGAAAGAGGGGAGAGAGAGATGAGGCAGAAAGAGGGAAGAGGGGAAAAGAAAGAAGGGAGAGAAAGAGAAGGGAAAGGAGAAAGAAGAGACACACAGAGGGGTGTGAACACACACACACACACAGAGGGAGGGAGAGAGGGAGGAAGGGAGAGAGTGTGTGGGAGAGAGAGAGAGAGAGAGAGAGAGAGAGAGAGAGAGAGAGAGAGACTGGCAGAACAGTTTCAGGAACACTTTGCTCTTGGGAAGATAAACTACTGGATAAGGCAGTAACAGACCATGCATGGGCTTAGCATGCTAACCTGAGGCTGATTCCCATGTCCACAGTGCCTACCCCAGATACACACAAGATTCATGTAAACAATCAATCAAATGGACAAAAACAACTTTCAAGTTCCATTTAAACATATTAAACACGTCAGGGACACTGAACAACATTGACCATAGATCACTTGTACCAGTGAGACACTGGGGACATCTTGAATAACCACCAAGCAGTAAATTGGCTTGATAATTCAAAGCATTCTAACACAACACAGTATTTTGAGTTACTAATGCAGACAACTCACCATGTTCACCGACTCTCTAAAGGAGGGAAGTTAAAGAGATGTGTAAGTGGCATGCTGTTTCTGTAGAAAATAAACCATATATGGACAATGAAAAGCCAAACATAGGCCCTGGAAGGGGATTAGTCAGTATTTTTATGGTTTTCTTTGGGTGGTAAGATTATAGATCTCTCTCTCTCTCTAATAAGGAAAAGCAGTAAAAGTTAATTAAATTCCAAAACAGAAATTTAAAGCACTAAGAGAAGAATATTGGGAAAATACAAAGCAAAATTAAATGGCCATTATCTCTGGACAGAGTAATTACTGTTTCATTTTTATTTACTTTTTACTTAAGTGCTTTTCTAACTTTTTGTAATAATATCATATTGCTTTAATAATAAGAAAAAATCTGAAGGTATATACTTCAAAAGCAAAGAGCAGTTATTTATGCTTTCTAAAAGATTCGTGAGCTTTTACAGTGAGTATGTAACATGTCTCCAAGGAAAGGAAGAAAGTATTCTTTAAAAAAATATCCTTTGCTCATCAAGACAGAAACAACAGCCTCTCAATGTGCCTTTGAAAGGTTACATGGAGTGGTTGAATGCACTGTAAAGATTAAAACCATACTTAGTTTCACTGAAGACAACAGGAAGCAATATACTTATCAGAACTCTAGCAACACTGTTTATACCCTAAGCCTCACACCTGGATTCTCTAGTCATTTCTACCTATGAAACTATAGCACCGTTTACATTATAAATGTACACACACACACACACACAACAGATTACATCAAAACCACAGCTTTATGCACTGCCAAAATTTAGCATGTGGGGCCTGGAGGGATTGCTCTGTGGTTAGGAACACTTGCTGCTTTTCAGAGAACCAGAGTTTGAGTTCCAGTACCCATGTTTGGTGCCTCACAATGGCCTGTACCTTCAGCTGCAGGGGATCCCACACACTCGTCTGGCCTCTATGGGCAACTGCACTCATGTGCAGGTATACACTTTGCTGGGCACTTAACAGTTCCATGTCCATGGATTGCAGCAATGTCTTATCCATGAAACTCTGGCCTTTCCTTTTTGTAAATAAACAGTTCAAGCACCACATATGGACTAAGAAGACAAAGTGAGTCCCGAGAATAAACATCCCATTTTAGAGCAACATGAATCATTGCTAGAGTCCTTTATGGCCACATTTGGAGTTAGTGAACTTCTGAGTGGTAGAAAATTCTCAAAGAATCATAATTCTAGTGCTATGTCATACAACGACTGGCTTGCTATAAATTGTTACCAAGTAGGGCCTGACTCAATGGAGAATTCAGCAGCACACGGTGTGCCAGTGTAAGAAGCACTTTCCTGTTTGATTATTTGCTTCCACCGTTGTCAAGCAGTTAGGACAGCTTTACATTGCCAGCTTTGCACAGAACATGTGTGTGGAAGAGTAAAGCACTTGGCCTTGATCTTTTGAATCCTGGGTTCATTCACTTCCCATCACAAGAATGGATTAAAGAGCGTCAACAATAAGAAGGTACCGTCTGAAATCTGGAAAGCGTCTCTTAAGGTGGGGAGATGCGGCTGATGTTGCCATCCTCATTTCTTCTCCTTAACGTTCTTGCAGATGAAGGCTGCAGAGTGGTGGCTGCCGGTTGGTTGGCATTGGATACACGCCTATTGGCCAAGGCTGCAGTGGGCTGCTAGGGCTGTGATGTCATTACAGCGCTGTGTGAGCTGCTTTTCTGTTGCCCTGGAAAGCATCCCAACAGAAAGCAAGTTAGGAAAGAATGGACTCATTTTGGCTCGTGGTTCCAGTCAAGCTCAGAGGGGAAGTCAAGGTAAAAGGAGTGCAAGGCCAGCCTGGCAGTCAGGAGCAGAGGTCTCATACTTCATCCACACACAGAAAGCAGAGAGGGGAACTAGGAGTAGAGTTCAGACATAAGTCTTTACTACCACCCAGGGTGATGTCCTTCCTACCTCCAGCAAGACCCCATCTCCTAAAGGGTCTGTTATCTTCCCAAACAGGACCACTAACTGGGGATCAAATATTCAAGTTCATGAGCCTATGTAGGATAATTCTCATTTAAACCACAACAAAAGAATTTGTTTGGTTTGGAGATCTCAAAAGGCCTGAGAGAAATGGGAAGCTGAAAGCCGCAGCTTGTGACCAGGAAGGGATCGAGAATGATCAACACTTTTGGGGACATCTGGTTTGGGCTTGTAAGAAGAGAGGGGACTGGCTGAATGGGTCTGATGCCACAGGGATAAGGGAGTCACAGAAGTGTGTGATACGCTACACTGTGTCCACATAGAGCCCACATACCACAGTTTGGCAGCAACTTGAGAGAGAAGTAGATTCATACAATAAATTTCCTTGGCACCCTAAACCACCTACAATCTACAAGCTTTTAGGAGCTTAAATTACCCAAGAGCTACGATGACAATATGAGTCCCCAGAACAAACAAATTCCATTTTTAGGACAAGATGAGTCATCACTGGAGACCATTATGGCCATAGGCCACCATACTGAAGGGAACCCAGCCTTCATCATGGCCATAGGCCACACCCCATACTGAAGGGAACCCAGCCTCCCTTTGCACCCAGCAAGAAAACCCTGCCCTTTCTCTCCTAGGGAAGAGGAAACAGCAAGAAAATTTCCATCCACATGGTGACAATTTTGACTAATCTCTTGGGCAAGATTTCAGCTATTCTTAGATTTATAAACAAGTCAAGTGTAACTGTCTGGGATCACAGGTGATTGCACTGATTAACACTATTGAGTTAGAAAAGGAAGAGTATTAGTCACTGCAAGAGGAAAAACGGAAAAAAAATCTTTTTAAAAATTTATTTATTTATTTTTATATCCTAGTCACAGTTTCCCCTTCCTCCTCTCCTCCCAGTTCCTACCCCTCTCAGTTCCTCTCTGTTCCCATCCCCCAATTCACTCCTCCTCCATTTCTGGTTAGGAAAGGGCAGGCCTCCTGTATCAACAAAACAGGGCATATCAAGTTTCAGTGAGACTAAGCACCTCCCCTTATATTAATGCTGGACAAGGCGACCCAGTACAAGGAGTAGGGTTCCAAAAGCCAATAAAAGAGTCAGAGACAGCCCCTGCTCCCACTGTTAGGAATTCCACGGGGGTACCAAGCTACACAATGTCACATATATGCAGAGGGCCTGGGTCAGTCCCATGCAGGCTCCCTAGTTGTGAGTTCCGTCTCTGTGAGCCCCTATAAACCCAGGTTCGTTGATTCTGTGAGTTTTCCTGTGGTGTCCTTTCTCTGTCACCTATGATCTTTTCTCCTCCTCTTCTGCAGGATTCCCTAAACTCTGCTTAATGTTTGGGGGTCTGCATCTGTTTCCAGAAGAAAAATATTTTAAAATCTTGCAACTTGAAAAAAAAGAATAAAGAAAACCAACCCTGTCATTCCTTCTTGCAAAGGAATAGTGGGGAGGGGATTTGGATTTATTAATTTAAGAAAACAACCAGGATTTTAAGGTTAGAAAAACCCACTGCATGGGAAAACAACTGGTTTGTATTTCATCTGCTCCTGCTGGGCAGGTGACAGTGAAAGTGCCTGTGACTTGGGGATGAATAATGGGACCTTAGAGAAAGGGGGGACACAATAATAGACTGCTAATAGCTGATGTCTACTTCGCTTCTGCAAATGGACTTCGTTCACATTTTATTTACTTACTTTGACTGTACACGTGGGTAGGCATGCCTGGACTCATGTATACCACGGCACACTTTTGCTCGCTGAAATATCTTATTGTTCCCATGACTTTAATCTTCAAGTAGTCAAATACGTAAGCAACCGTAGTTTAAGCCTGTTCTGTTTCTTTGCTGTCACCAGCACTGGACCTTCACTGTTTTTCTAATCTCTCAGGTGAATCATTTTCCTGAGATTAGAGATAAACTGTGTGCAATGCAAACTGGAAAATGGAGAGCTGTTTCACTTCCTTTCTGGTGCTGTGGTAAAACACCAGGACCAAAAGCAACTTAGGGAAGAAAGGGTTTATTTTAACTTCTAATTCCAGAGAAATAGAGCTCCATCTTGTCAGGGAAGCATAGAGGCAGGAGCAGAAAGCTGACTGATCACTTGTTCATCCACACACAGGAAGTGGTGGGGGGAGGGAAGGAGAGAGACAGAGAGACAGGAAGTAGGGGAGGCTATGTCACTTCAAAGTCCACCCATGGTGTACTTCTTCCAGTAAAGTTCTACCTCCTGAAAGTTCCTTTACCTCCTCAAGTAGTACCACTAATTGGGACCAAGTATTCGAATATGTGGAGCATCTCTCATTCAAACCAGTACAGGAACCACCAAAAACTTACTTTCACAAAATAAAGCTTCCAAATAACAAACCGGTCAATAGACTGAACAGAGAGAACTAAAAAGAAGAAACTCAAATGACCAGATGAGATTTTTTTTTGAATGATCAGCATTCTTAGCTATTGTGAAGATGCAAATGAATATCACCCTGAGAGCCCATCTGATCCCACTGAGAGCAGCTATCACCAGAAAAGAAACAAGGAACCCTGATGGGGATGTGAGGAAAGGAGACCCCTTAGTCACTGTTGATGAGAGTGCAAACTGAGATAGCTATGCATCCATTTATATGGGAGACCAGGGGCTTCAGAAGAACTAAAGACACCCAAAGAACTAAGTGTAAGAAATCAGTCTTCTTGGTGTTGAGACCCATGAGGTGGCCAGAGTAGGGATAATGTGGTAGTGGGGCCAGTCAGATGGCTCAGTATATTAAGGTGCTTAATGCCAAGGCTAACATGACCCTATTGCATCCCTCGGTAGCATGTGGTAGAAGGAGAACCAACTCCCTGAGTTGTCCTCTGACGGACACACACATGCAATAGCACACACACACACACACACACACACACACACACACACACGGGAGGGGGAGGTGAGACAGACAGACAAACACATTAAAATAAATGTAAACAAACATTATCACCACTCAGTTGATTTTAAACTCTGACAAAACATCTTTCATCCACGACATTTTCTCAATGTCAGTGTAACGATGCCTAATGATGTTCTGCTCTGCTCATACATCGGTGCCTAGCCCAGTTCTCATCAGAGAGGCTTCATCCAGCAACTGGTGGAAAGCAGCTGGAGAGACCCAGAGCCAAACATTAGGCTGAGCTCAGCGAATCCTGCTGAAGAGAGGGAGGAAAAATTGGAGAAGCCAGAAAGAGGGTCAAGGACATCACAAGAAAACTCACACAATCGACTAACCTGGGCTCCCAGAGGCTCCCAGAGGCTGAACTGACGACCAAGGAGCCTGCATGGGACTGACTTAGGCCCTCTGCATATATGTGATAGTTGTATAGTTTGATTTTCTTGTGGGACTCCTAACAGTGGCAGCAGGGGCTGACTTTGACTCTTTTGGAACCCTATTCCTCATACTGGGTTGCTTTGCCCACCCTTAATACAAGAGGAGGTACTTAGTCTTACAACTTGATATGTCATGTTTTGTTGATATCCATGTGAGGTTTGGCCTGTTCTGAATAGAAATGAAGAAGGAATGGATGGAGTGGGGAAAGAAGAGGAAGCTGGAGAGACTGAGAGGAGAGGAGGGAGGGGAAACTGGTAGGGTTTAATTTAATTTTAAAATTAAATTTAAAGAGGAAACCAAAACAAAACGTATTTTCTCAACAAATTTTAGTGAGTTGCCTGTACTCAGTGAAAATAGAAGGTTGGCACTGAGAATTTTTACTGCTGTCTTTTTATTTCTGTACCCAATATACCCTTTATTGCCACCCGGTGGGCAGACACTTCTGATGCCCACTCTTGCACCCTGGGATGGCATCTGCCCAGGTATTTGACAACCTGATCCTCTGTACTCCAGCTTGCTTTGTGAGCCCCCATGAACAGGTTGTTCTTCCTGAGGTGCTGATGAATGGGCCAGTCACCTGAGTCACAGGCTGATGTCACTCACTGCCTAATGCCACACTTTCCCTCTGACTCACAGGGTCACCTCTGTTGAGTATCAAGGTGCCATGTAAACGTGGCTCTCATTCTATGTGCCTTCTCCATCAGTTAGTCAATGGTCCAGATTCCTATGCCCACACACACTAGCTTAAAAACAACAACCCTGACTTCGGAGGAGGTAGGTACAAGCAGGGACATTTTCCCTATCCGATTATTATGGATTTTCTTGGGCTGGTGCTTTTGGTTTTGTTTTTTGTTTTTTCATTGAAAAAAAAATAGGATCAGCCTATCTGGCCATCTGGGAACACTTATTGAGACTTCAATTGGATTTTGTTTGTACTTATAACTTTGGCAAAAAGCACCACCTTTACATCCCCCCCCCTCTGTTTACCCTGTTCGTTGTTTACTGTGGTGAGTGACAGGCTAGCTGGTGCATGAAGCTCTAGGGATTCTCCTGCCTCCATTGCCCATCTTGTTGCAGGAGTGTGAGGACCACAGATACACCCCACTGGGTCTGATTTTATGTGGGTTTGGGGGATTCGATCTTGGGTTTGCACAGAGCACACTTAACTCACCAAGCTGTCTCCTTGGCCTTAGTTATAACAGTGTGTTTGTTAAATACTTTATCTTTATCTATGTGTCTGTGTATGAGTCCAGGCATGTGCACGCGGGTGCCTATGGAATCCAGAAGAGGGCATCTGATCCCTTGAAGCTAGAGTTAAAATCAACTGTGAGCTACCAGGTGTGGGTGCTGGGAATCTACGTTCCTCTCAGCCACTGAACCATCTCTCCAGCCCCAGGTGAGGACAATTTTTAATTACGTAATTTATATAATAAATTTTATTTCAGTATAACAAAATAAACATTACAAAATGGAAATGGGGTGCTGTTTTTCATAGGCTAGAAACTTCTGGGCTAATCCTTCAATGGGTTCTAGATTTTTGTAGTTAATTCAGATTCTGATTCCTGCCTGAGAAGCCAGAAGCTTGAATCCACAACTCTGAGGTGCACTGTGTTTGTGAAACATTCAAATCCTTTTCCTGTTGGATTTTCCTCCAGGAAGTATTTTCCTTGATCTTACCATGCTAGCCATGAGCTTTAGCAAACTTTTAAGGACAGCACTTAATTAGGATGTCCGTTTGTAATGGACAGCAATATTTTCCTTGCTTCATGAGGATTTTCTTTGGATCAAGGCTGAATTCATATAAAAATCACTTTACAGAATTTAAAGTTCTAAGTAAACACAAGCCTTTGGCAGCCATACTGTGCCCATGAGTTCATTATTTACTTGGATGAGGATCTCCAAGAGAAGAGCTCAAGAAGTAAAGATTCCAGCTTCAGACCCTAGCCTTTCAATGATTTCACAGCTCTGAGTCTGCTCCTGTCCCCTGTCACTCCTCAGTCCATTGAAAAGTATCACACACTGAGTCAGGGAAGCAGCTGATGGCCAGAAAGGTTTTGAGGGAAAACAGATTACATCATCCTAGCTAAAGTTCTTGAATTTGGTTACAAGACCATGGAACAGCATTGAGGAAGAGCAGATTTCAGATCAGCACAGGTTCTGCTGGCTACATTCTCGTTAACTGTTGTCTGGCCCTGCCTTCCTTGTTATCCAGATACCCAATGATTTTTACATTTTATTTTAATTAGCACACAAAGAATTAGGTTTCTTGATGGCGTTTTTTTTCTTCCAAGCAAATTTTAATTTTGCTCTTTCTCCTCTGCTCACTCTTTTGGCCTCTCCCCTTCCTTTGTGTCCTTCCACCCCCAGGAGCCTGTGTTCTCACGCCAGGTATCCTTTTGCCCTCTGCCTTTTCAGCATCTCTTGTTCTGATCTCATGGTCTCTTTCCTAGTCCACAGTCTCTATCCTCTCCCGCAATCCTGTGTTTACATCTAAACAAACCCTAAAAGTTAGATCCACATGTGAGAGAACCTGTGGGTTTCACATTTCTGCATCTGGGTCACCTCATTTAATAGAATACTTTCCACTGCTGAAAACATGCCTGCCTGGGGACTTTGGGACTGGAAAGGATGATGTGTCTGGCAGAGTGAGGAACTGAGGGTAGGAAAACCCTGCGTGGTCCATCTGCTCAGTGCAGGATGTGAGCTATATTGAAAGTCCTCAGGAGGGTCTCAGGTAGGGTCCTGTCTTTTGGGACCAGGCAGCACTGCCTACACAGGGAGGGAGGAGAAGGAGTCAGGATTCCATTACCCACAAAGGGAAGCAGCACCAAACAACAGATGCCAAGGGCCCTGCATACCGGTCCACAGGATGAAGACAGACTAGTTCTAGGAAGTATGGTGGTGGTGGAGGCAAAGTTGACTGAGGACCTGATAGAGGAGTGTTCATGGACAGGATCTCAATTGTCACAAACCAGGATACAGTCCAGCAGCCAGAAAAAAAAAAAAAAGAGCTCTGAGCTCAGACAGTCCAAGAATGGAAGACTGTTAGAGCTAAAATGATGAACAGAGGCCAAACACGGCAGAGAACACACCAAATAGTAGACATATTTTTAAAGCAGATACCATGAAGCTAAGAAACTGTGTCCCCATAGTCCCAGTAGAGACAGGAGAATTTTGAGTTTGAGGACAGTTTGAGAAACACAGCAAAAGTGGTCTCTAATAGAAGAGGAAGAAGGGAGTGGGGAGAGGGAGGGGGAGGAGAGGTTGAGGGGGAAAAGGATGAGGAAGGGGAGGAAAATAAAAGAAATAAACATTAATAGAAACAGAGTGGGAGGCAGTTGTCATCACTGAGGTCACTGGCTGTAAACAGCAAGAGATGAGTTCATTGGACTTAGCAGATCCAATGTCGCCTCCGGAGTGCTGGTGATTATGTGGGCGTGTCACTTTTCAAGATTTGGTCAAGTTGTAATTTATGACAAATATGTACATATGCAGTATCTCAATCTAATTTTCCAAAAGCTAATGATTACTTGTGGAAGCCCTCCTATCAATTCTCACGAAGGAGAAGCATGGTCTGGTGGCACTGTGATCACCTCAAGTCTTTAGTTTCAATCTCTTTAAGTGGGAGATAATGTGGTTAAGGGAGCAAGAAAGAACAGGAAGGAGAGAAACAATGTGATCTCCATGACACCCACCTAAAGGACTTGGGCTGGGTGGATAGACACACATGCGCTCGAAAATGAAGTGGCCAATGAGAGCTCTTTAATGGTATAAATCCAAGATGATTGGATCAATCCCAAAAGTTACTTACTAGTTGCATTACATACTTAAACCAAAGTGAACCGATGCTAGATCCCAGTCGGTGAGAAAAACCTGTGCTCAGAGTGGAATTCTGAAAAGGAAGTGACGACTCTGAGATTGTTGTGAAGACTAGGTGGGAAGGAGGCTGTTTGTGATTGGCTGGGATGGGAGCATGAGGACTAAAGAGAGAAGTCTGGTACAGAACCAGCATTCCAGAGTGCCTAAAGATACCCTGTTGATCTGTTTCTCCTCGAATAAACTCTGTATAATAGTCAATGGGTTCTGGTTTCTAAAACGATGACATACATAACCCAAGTCCTGTCCTGCTTGCACTAGTGGGTCTCGTATAGACAATTAAAGCTTCCCTGCTCAGAAAATGTATGGCAGGAGAGTCAGCCTGGGGGTACATGCCTCCCATCCTAGCCTTCAACTGGGGAAGAGGAAGCAGAATAATAATAATAACAAAAATAAGTCCTGTTTGAGCCACATTGCAAGGCTATCTCAAAACACAACAACAAACAAAATATGAAAATGATATGTGCAAATATTTGGAAGAGTAATATGTTAGTTTGAGAAAAGGGCAGATACTCCAGGGCAGTTGTGTGCTGGGCAGTCAAAGGATCACAACACCAGTATTTTCAGATGGGTTAGAGATGGGAAGTCACAAGGGCCAGATCACAGAGATCCTGGGGTTGATATGAGGTATTGCCTGAGAATGATGGAAAGTCAATGGAGGGCTTTGAGAAGACTAGAGACATACATATAACACACGTGTTTAAAGATTCACTCTGGTTGTTAGGTTAAGGGTCTTCTACAGAGGAGCAAAACAGAAGCAGGGAGGACCTTGGCTTATTTGTGCATATATAACAGGACAATTTCTATTAAAATGGTCCCCAAGATGGGTTTAGCCAATATTTTTAAAAGAGTCTACTATATGTTATGATGAGCCTACTATATGATAGGAAGAGCCTACTATGTGTTAGAAAGAGCCTACTATGTTAGGTAGAGCCTACTATATGTTAGAAAGAGCCTACTATGTGTTAGGAAGAGCCTACTATGTTAGAAAGAGCCTACTATGTGTTAGGAAGAGCCTACTATATGTTAGTAAGAGCCTACTATGTGTTAGAAAGAGCCTACTATGTTAGGTAGAGCCTACTATGTGTTAGGAGTTCTGGGCATAGAAGACACCCACTGATCTCTACTTTCATGGCACAGACTGGAATCAGCAGCAAGTTAAACAAGAGAAGGAGTAATCCTCACAGCTTCTGTCTGTATGATGTGGCATGTTGTGAGCCAGGTGGAGCCAAGTTCGCATACTGGGAATATTGTGTTTTGGTGCGTGCCCTTGGAGAGCGCTTCAGCTCTGGAGCCTGATATCTTCTCTGTAAGACTTGGGCACCTTATCTACCCCAAGCAAATGTTCTGATGGGACTTTGTTTGGTATGGGGGAACTATCAGTACAGCCATCATTTTTAGGTCTGTTACAAGAAGAGTTTTCTATAAATATATTTAAAATTTCAGCCTCTCTTTCACAGAAAAATTCTCTAGTGGCAAATAATGACATTAAGCTCCCACAATATCATTATATTAGTTACTTTTCTCATTATTGTGACAAAATGCCAGACGCAAGCAACTTAAAGGAAGGAAGGAAGGAAGGAAGGAAGGAAGGAAGGAAGGAAGGAAGGAAGGAAGGAAGGAAGCAGGTTTTTGGCTCACAGTTCAAGAGCACAGTTCATCACGGCAGGTGTGAGAGAGCTGGTCACACTGCATCTACAGCCAGGAAGCAGAGAATTGAATGCTGACGCTCACTTGAATAAAAAAGAAGAGTCTAGTGGGATTTGAACATCATTTATCAAGTTCTTGAGTCAATCTGTCTATAAATCCACCATAAGGAAACTAAAGTATCCACTCCATGTTTTATTAAAAACAGAACTCATTGGAAGAGTGGATACCTTGAAGCAGCCTATACCCTAAATCATTTTGATCCTGTGCTCACTTGGCTATGGATAAATGGGTTAGGTCTCTCTGCAAATGATATCCTCAAACCTCCCCCCAGGGGACCAGGGGTGGCTGTCTACTAAGACTCCTAACTCTGGCGTTTACTACAAAAAGCCCTGCTTCAGTGGCCCACTGAGAGTCAGGCTCTTTGCTTCGGCAGCTCTGGGCCATGAAAGGAATATTGTGGCCACCTGTCATTTCTTTCCCTTCATTCTCAGGGTAAGAGACGGGGATGACTGGCTTGCATGCAATCCCATACTTCAATACATTTTAAATTTAGCTTATCCCCCTAATCATAGCATTAACAATAATACTTCTGAGAATGTCACTCTAACAGGGGGCGGGGTGTATACTCTACAGCATCAAGCATTGCATCGCTGTGATGTAATCTGTTTCTACCAGGAGCACAAAGCCTGTGGGCAGCATTCCATCTCAGTGAGAGATGCTCAGACCAGCAGAAGATCCAAGTGTCGTGTCTATAAAATTCCCATGGCCCTGGCTTCTCCAAGAAGATAAGGTTTAAATTAAGGCATGATGAAAAGATGGTGATGGCCCCGGAAAGCCCAAGGAAGTGTAATACCATCCCAGACAGCAAAGTAACAAGGACTGTAAGGCAGGAGGGAGCCAGAGCACATGGAGAACGGCAAAGACCCGGCCACAGATCAGTGAGGGAGCGGATGACTGGGGGCAAGCACAGGACGGAGCACACCAATGGTGACTGGATATGCTTTCTTTCTTTCTTTCTTTCTTTCTTTCTTTCTTTCTTTCTTTCTTTCTTTCTTTCTTTCTTTCTGACAGCTTGTAGGAACTTTATTATAGGTGTCACTGCAGAATATACATTAGGATAAGGATGGAACCTATGGGTAGGCATTTTAGAGAAAGAACCAGAAATGATCTAAGGGAAGGTGGTGCTGGAAACAGCTTTTGGGGGTGTCTCCCGAATGTCACACTGATAACAACCACTCTGCCGACTATGGTGGGCAAAGCCCATTGGCCCTCAGAGACCTCTCAGAGGGTCAAGAATATAAAGTTCCTAAGTGTGCTGGGAAAGCAGACATATATGGAAGCATTGGTTGGGGGGTGTAGGGTCGTCAGTGGGGGATTGTGTTGGTATGGGCGCATACGCATTTGTATGAAGGATGTGTATGTGTGCACATACATGTGAAGGCCAAAGGTCAACTTTGGGTGTCCATCCACATCACCCTTTAAGATAAGATCTTTCAGTAGAACCTGAGGCTCACTGATTTGACTAGACTGGTTGACCAGGGAACTCTAGATATCTTCCTACCTCTGTCTCCACAGCACAGGAATTAAAACTGCTCTTTCCATGGGTGCTGCGAATCAAACTCCAGTCCTCAAGCTGCATGGCAAGCACTTTACCAACCGAGCCATCTTTCCAGCCCCAGAAAAGTTGTTTCTTGTGGCTATAGAAAGATGATCAGGCCCCGAGTATTTACAAAGGGTTAGTTTACAGTTTGGGAGGCATAATGGCAGTTTTGGCAAGGGCTTATTTGATGGTATCATCTCATGGTAGATGGCATCATGGCTGGCATGTGTGCAAGAGAAAGAAATTGCATGGGGAGACAAGAAGCGAGAGAAGGGGGTGGAGATGGGCTTATTATTTTAGTGACAACTCTCTAGAAAAAAAACAAACTCAGGGTCCTGGAAAAATTACCTAACTCCTTCTAAGGGTGACATCCTTTACATTCTAACAGATTTCCACTGTGTCCCACCTCTTAGAGGCCACACCACTTCTTAATATCACCATAGCAGATCATAGGGAATGAGCCATGTCAGAACTATGGCACTTGGTGAGCCTGGTATTTAAGCAGGAAATAACAATGAAGGAATTGAGAGGGTGGTTCTGTCATTGTGTAATAGGTTCTAAGCCCCCCAGAGGACTGGGACAAGCTTGGCATACACCCATGGAAAGCAAAAGTCAGTCCTTCCACTGCATCACACTGCTTGAGCTAGTTAGTTCCTGTAATTCCAATGCTTATAAAACAAGAATTATCTTGCAGAAGGTTGGGTCTTTTGTTAACCTGAGAATTATCTATCCAAATTCCCTAGCAGTACACCTAGGCACTAATGTTTTATAGATCAATAATGGTTCTTGCTAAATTCTTACCATGCAGATAATGGGAATTTAGAAAGTGCTTGTATGTGTGGAGCAGAAAGACGTAGGCAGAGAAGTAGGGAGGGGGAGAAAAGGAGATCGGGAAAAGAAACTATGGCACAGTGTCCAACCACAGTGACTTTGTGTGTAACAGATGAAGTCATTTGTTTGTTATTGCTTAAAAGAGATGTTTACCCAAGGAGCTGATAGCCACGCTGAGACGCCAGCCTGACCTTCATGTGTTTGCTTAGACAAGTGGTAGGAGTCAGTACCACACGGTGCTGGAGCAAGAGTCCTCACGAGTCCCTTATTCTGACCCTCCAACCAGGACACCTGTTTTCTTCAGAGACGTTATTCGTGACCAGAGCAATCCCCTGCATTTCTGGGGCATTCTGAAGGGAACAATGAGACTCTGGCCATTTGAGATGAGATAAGGCAATGGTCCAAATTTTGGGTTCATTGAGACTGAATAAAGGATGTAGGGCAGGACCCCCCTTCTCTGGAAAACTAGACAACACACCATTAACAAAATTCTCTCCTTCTTCTGCATAGAAATTAAATACTTTACTGGGCAGTGGTGGCACGTGCCTTTAATCCCAGAACTCAGAAGGCTGAGGCAGGCAGATCGGTGTGAGTTCAAGGTCAGCCTGGTCTATAAAGCAAGTTTTAGGACAGCCAGGACTGTTTCATAGAAAAACCCAGTCTCAAAAAACAAAATAAATAAATAAAAATAAGAATTTAATACTTTTATAGCCAATTTAGGCATTGATAATGATTTCTCTAGAGAAGTATGTCCATATCAAAATCCAGTCTAGCATCACAATAAACATTATCTCTCCCTGAAACCAAAACCTTGGAGCTACATCCCAGATTGTCTCTGAAACAGCCAATGATGAATCCTAGAAAATGTCTTGGCCATCTCAAATTGACCTGGTAGGACTGACCTGTCCTTCAATCACTTGGACATAAATGGTAGTTTAAACTAGGCAGCATGTGGTCTGTGTCTCCATCAACAGCCATGAGCAGACTCCAACGGGACAGCAGTGGTCACCCTGTCTCCTGGATCAGCAGACCCAGCTCTTCTCCTTTTTGACTGCTGGGAATCTGGCTTCCCTAGACCCTTGCCTGACTGCCCCTGCCTTTTCTCTTGAGTATGTCAAACTTCTCCAAAACAAGGTATGTCTCCTCTCAGTGGACAGACCTCACACTATGTATATTCATTTCAGTGAGACAGATGAACCTTGGGTTCTAACAAGTGAACCTCTGCCTAAAGGGTCTCATGACCCCTTCCTTGTCATCAGGAACATACCCATGCATGGCCTTCCCCATCCTGCCCTTCACTAGAAGGTGAGAGTGAACCATCTGAATAGCCAAGGGCCTTAGAACTGGAACAATTCTTTTCATCTTTCGAGATAAATTACAGAGCGTTGACTGCTTCTTGCAGCAAACCACCAAGGCAGGAATGTTCTGTCCTGTGAAACACATGGATTTATTTTGAATTGATAGGACACAATAGCACTTAGAATGCTCAGCCACCACATTTTGTCCTTTGGCGCCGCAACATCTAAGTGCTTGAACAATGCCTTGAGAGGAGTGTCATGTGACAGCCAACTTCCTAGAAAGGCAGACTTTACACATCATGCATCTTTAATCTCCCTTTGAAGACATACAGCATGTTCTGGAAGAAAACACAAGCAATCATAGCAATAGATAGATGTCCATAATAAAGAAATGCTTTTGACTCCCATGAGAAAGGAAGGGAACATTGCCATAGGTTATTCTTAAAACACACCCTGCCCCCAAAGACACATTCCCTGAGAATTAACTGTGGCAAAGGAGACAAAGCTGTCTTTTCTGTCTCCCTCCTCATCTCCCCAGCCTCAGGGGATTGTTGCCGTCCAACTCCACCACAGAACAAAGGCCACAAAAGAGGCCCATGGAAATTTCGGAGGTGTGGCAAATGCTAGAAGATCATTCTTACCCAATGTTTTAAATGGCCATTTAAGAAATCATATGCTAAATTGTCATGTTTGCTTTACTGTTGGTGGGTAGCCTATTTTATTTCTTAGGATCTCACTATACAGCACTGCCTTGCCTGGAATTTGTTCTGTAGACCAGGCTGGCCTTGAACTCACAGACCTCTGCCTCCCAAGTGCTGGAATTGAAATTGTGTTCCAACCACACCAAGCAGCACTCTCTGCTTTCTTTTTCAAGTGTTTGATTTTTCAAAGGTTGGGTCTTTGCACTGTCTGGTCCTCGCCTTTAAACTCACTGTATTAGTTTCATTTCTGCCGCCATGATAAAACAGCCTGACCAAAGGACAAACACATGAATCCTTGGTCGCTGGCTTCTTTGCTGTTTGTGCTTGGCCCACTGTCTTTACTCTTACACAACTCAGGAAGCAACCATAAAACGGTGCCATCCACAGTGAGCTGGGTCTTTCTCTATCACATGATATCAAGATAAGCCCTACCTCAGACATGCGCATAGGCCAACCTGATCTAAACAATTCCTAGCTGAAACTCTCCTTCTCAATGAGTCTAGGTGTGGCAGGCTGAAAATTCAAAACTAACCAAACACTTACCATTTCCCCTTATTGTTTACCACTAAGTAAGACAACTGTCTCCCATGAGATTTTGGTGTTGAAGTGGAGGAAACAAAAGAACTTGGAACTTTGAACAGGTAGCAAACCTTGACTCAAGCAAATTAAATGTGTTTAACTATCAGCTGTTAAAGATGGTTATTTATCTTCTTAAATGAAATGTACTCCCTTGTAAATGAATCAGCAATCATAAATGTAGTACAGTCTGTGGATACGATGAAGACACAGCAGTGGGAAATTAACAGTACTTGCTGTGTGACTAGGCCAAGGGGTAGAACCATGTTTATTTTCCATAGATGTTACATGAAAGGGCATAAAGTATATGTGATTCAATTTCTTATCTGTTTTAGGTTTTATTTAAAAATTTCTAAGAAAAATAGCAGAGACCAGCACTGCTAAAAGATACACATATCAACCCAAAAGCTGTTGATTGGCATAGTAGACAATACAATTAGACAAGAGAAAATCAAATAAAAGCCACAGGTATTGGAATGGGATATGGAAAGAGAATCTTATGTAGAGTATGTTAGTCTATGCATAGAATAGCAAACTGAATTATAAAAAATAACACAAAATTACTGTGTAGCTCTCAGTGAAGTGATTAATTTCCACGTATCTCTTCCTTTGGCCTTCCTAAGTGCATGACTTTCCTTTTCTCTTGATTGTTTCTGAGTAAATGCTCAAGGTTTGGGTTTTTCTAGGAAAAAAAAAAAAACTCTACATGTAGTCCATAAATTTTCTCACATCTCATCAATTTTACATTGTACAGCCAATGTAGCTGAATCCATCAAAGAGTATAATAGAATAATGGGAAATTAAGAGGACAGAAAAGATGGTTCAACGGATGAAAGCGCTTGCTGCCACGATGACTTGACTTCAATATCTGGATTCTCACTTGGTAGAAGAAAAATTGTCCTCTGTCAAACACACACACACACACACACACACACACACACACACACTATGAATAGACATGCACACATACACATAAAAAAAAAATCACTTTAACAGACCAAGAAAGGCCTCTGGATTCAATTCCACTAAGGCTTAGAGCTGAAACGGAGTATCAAGTAGAAAATTCATGGGACCACGTTAAGGAAAATTAACAGTGTACCAGGAAGACACGTCTTTTCACATTTTCAGATCTCAGGGACAAATATTTATAATATCCATGGCAAAATATGGCATCACAGTGGCCAGAAGCGTTTGTGACGTGGCTGTCATTGCACACCCTTGATTATAGCTGTTCTTATTTGCATTCATTCTCTTGAAAAGCAACCATTGTTGGTAGTTGCCATTTAAACTGTTTTCAGAAAGCTTCCCCTATAATTTAACAGTGGAACAAGGTAATTTTGCATGCAGAAATGCATGGAACTAGACCATCAGGGTGGCACATTGGTATTAGCTGTGTGTCTCTTCATTGGACAGAGAATCCTGGCTCTACATTTCTTGCAAAACAGCTGCCAAATACTTTCCTGAACCTAAGAAAGAATATATCCCCAAGTAAATAGAGCCCTGCTTTATTTCTTTCCTGTGGTGCATGGAAAGACACTATTGTCACACACTAAGCAGTGATAGTGATGAAAGAAGAAAAGACCAAATTTCTTGAAACAGACAGAAATTTCCAAACAATAAGAGCTAGGATGTCTCATCCATGCATAATGCAAGACTATTGTGAAAGCATCAGATAGCAATTGAACTAAACTTTCCTGATAATTTCGAACAGACACTGCCAAAGGTCAAGTTCCATGCTGTAGAGTTTGGAATAAAATCAAAATATGAGTTTGTCAAATAAGAAACAAAAGTATCAGTGTGTTTTGTTGTTGTTGTTGTTGTTTTGTTTTATGTCCCTTTAAGTGATACTGGGAATGCCACAGGATGTATGTAGATGAAGAGAAAAGGCTGCTCATGATAAGCCAGCCACAACCCTTGCTATATAATGCTTTGCTCAAATATTTGTAGCCAAATTTGTAGATATTTAGTTACAAACCACAAAATAACCACTGGCAATGAGGTTTCCCCCAAAGATATCATAACAGGGTTGCACTGCTAAGTGCATGAACTGTGGCTTAGGGCTGGACCTGGCTGAGTATTTTGATGGAAAGGATGCACTAGTGAGTCTTAAAGGGCAAGGAGGTACTTCCTAAAACCAAGAAAAGGCGGCAACCAAGACACAGAAGAAACTAAGCCCATTTGCACAGCAACTTCTCCAAGGCAAGGTACCTGTCATGCAGACACATGATTAAAACAGCAGCTGCACCCTGAGACTACAGAGTTCTGAGTAGCCATTCAGAGGCGGCACAGGCTGCATCCAGCTGCTTACAGTGCTATATCATTCTGGTTGCATCCCTCTCTGCCTAGCACAGAGCTTAGTGCTTTCTCGACAGTACAGAAAGATTTTTGAATTGAAACGTCATAAGAATCCTTATAGTGTCCACATTGTCCTATAGAATACTGAACACATGGAAGGCCCCTACTACATTCATTGTACGGTGGCTCAAAAGGCCAAAAGTTTAAATGAGCTCAGCCAGCAGGATCTCCTGCCAGTGTACGTACATGTTTTTCTTCTTACTGTTGCTTGCTCTGCCATCACACAGTGATGTCCTTCGGGGTTCTTTCATGTCATTGTGCCTTCTCCAGAGTCCATGCTGCCTTTATCCCAGCTTGTGTTCCTCCTTGTCATCTCACCCAGATTTCTGAGCAGAGAAGGATTTGGGGCCTTCTGCTCAGTTCATTTACTTTCTGTTCAATCTGTTACATTTCTGTGCAGTGAAAAGGAACCACCATTTGGTAGAAAATTCCTTTAAGTCATCTTGGTTTTAGCAAAGGCCAAACAGCCCAGCTCTACATTTGGTTAGGTAGTTAAATTGAAGTTTCTTATACTGATAGGAACTAGCTGAGGCATGAATTAAAAATAAACGCTGGGGTTGGGTTGAAGGCTCCGCAGTTAAGAGTATTTGCTATTCTTGCAGGAGACTTGAGTTCAGCTCCTAGAACCTATGTTGGGCTGTTTACAACTGCCTGTAACTCCAACTCCAGGGGATCAGGTGACTTCTTCTGGTCTCTGTAGACATACATGTGCAAGTATACATACACACACATACACATACACACACACACACACACACAGAGAGAGAGAGAACAAATCTTTTAAAAAATCTACTAGTTATCAATTTCTGAGTGAGGAATTTGTAGTCTAGTCAAATGATATTGAAGACACTGACTAGATGCAGAAGGGAAATTGAAAAGAGAGACAAGAGGCAAATGGACAGACTGACAGATATTGGCTGCTTCATGTAACAGATTTATTCTTTAGGATCAAGAAAATACAGAGCTTCTTTAACAATGATATAGGAATAAAAACCTACAACAATTCAAACAAAGACAAAAAACAAAGCAGAAAACCCTTCTTCCATTTTTTTCCTGGATTTACTTTACTATTATTTGAACTACTGGGGATGTCTTTGTTCTAAAGAGAACACTCCATTTCAGAGCTAAGATTGATTACCAGCTTGTGCCAGCCAAGGAAAGACATTGAATACTGTCACCCCAATTTACCATGTCACCAATTTGGCAACAGGGGGATTATTCTTAATGGATTGAAAGAAAAATATTATTTGTTTCCCTGTGTGCACCTAAAGTCAATGTTTTATGCTTCTTAAATTTCTAAGCTATCATGTCAGAGACTGCAAGAGCTGGCAGGAACATTAAGACATACCTATTGTCAAATTCTCTCATTCCACAGAGGAGGAAAATGACCAAGTAAATCGACTAATTCCAGACCTAAAGAGCTGCCAATGGAGCCAAAACTAGAACTGAGTTCTGACATTTTTACAGCTCTCTTCCCAGGGCATGTTTATGGATCACATGACTGTTACCAAAGATACCTTCCTTGCCCATTGGACTACAGGCTGGTGGCAGTAAAATACAGGAATACCTGGAACTCTGCCTCATTGGACAGCATGTCAAACTTATTAACTAGAAGAAAAGCATATAAAGGTAGATTTCAATTGGAGGAATTCATACATAAACATAAGAGATCAAACATCTTAACATGGCTGCCTGAGTGTGGCAGCTTTGCGAAAGCAAACCGAGAGAGTGGGCGCCTCTTCCCACTTCTCAGGAGAGGAAGCAGATGCACAGACACACACACACACACCACAACAACAGCAAAACCAACGAAGACACACACACACACACCACACCACAACAACAGCAAAACCAACGAAACCTCATGGCCACAGACAAAATAAAATAATTTGAGGTAAATTCTTCTCTACGCTGGGCCACATTCTGCACTGTGTGCCTGGGTGACTCTGTTGCACACTGGAGACTAAGCTCGGCCTCTAGCCCAATCAATAAATAATGCGGAGATGAGAGATTGAGGTCCCGGCAGCTCTACCAAGATCTATTAAAAGGAATCTTAGTTCCCTTTGGAATTGCAGTCCTCCTCTTAGCTCTGCCAGGAGGTTTTTGTTTTATTTGTTCTTGCAGTTTGGATGGCCTCCCTCCACTGGCTGCGGGGTGGATTCGATTATGTCATTTCATTTGTCCCTTCCCAGCCCGTTTCTGTGATTGAAGTGAGTTGGAAATGGATCCAGGACTTGCTGCCTGAATGGGAGCTAAGAGAGTTTCTCAACAACCTGTTCCCAATACTTCCACTGGGAGGGACCCCAGGACCTCAGAACTCCCCATTCTGTTTCTGTCTCAGTCAGACTCATTCCATAATTCCCTCAAGGGTCAGATAATACAACCAAAGTCAGCTGTGGGCACTATTCAGACTTGTGTGTGTGTGTATGTGTGTGTGTGTTTCACATGTGTGTGCATGTCAAGAAAGGAGGAACATAACTGGGCATACGCATGTGGAGGGCAATTTTAGATGTCTTCCTCTGTTGCCTTTCACGCCCTTTTTGAGACAGGGTTCCTAACTGTACTAGTCAGAGCTGTTATTGCTGTGACCAAAAGCAAGTTGGGAGTAAAGAGTTTATTTGGCTTACACTTCCACATCACAGTTCATCATCAAAGGAAGTCAGGACAGGAACCTGGGGGCAGGAGCTGATGCAGAGGCCATGGAAGGGTGCTGCTCCCTGGCTTGCTCTTCTTAGCTGGCCAAACCTGCTTTCTTATGTAACCAGAACCACTGGCTCCAAAGATGGCACCACCTACAATGGGCTGGTCCCTTTCCCATCAAATACTAATTTAAAAAAAATGCCCTTAAGGCTTGCCTGCAGCCAATTTTATGGAAGCATTTTTCTTAGTGGAGGTTCCAACCTCTCATCTGACTTTAGCTTGCATTGCGTTGACATAAAACTAACCAGCACACTCACTGAACCTGAGGCTTACCTGTTTGGCTAGACTGGTTGGTTAACAAGCCCTAGGGATCCTCCTGCCTCTGCTTCTTTGGTACTAGGGTTACAGGTGTATGCCACTTGCAATCCACAATTTCCCATGGATCCTGGGGTGTGAGCTGGGATCTTGTTGCTCATACAAGCACATTACTACCTGGGACTTTCCTCAGCTTCAAAACTAACTCTTGAAGGGGGAAAGGGGCCTGTTATTTACAGTATTGACATCAGTGCAGAAACCACAAAAAACGGTTCCTCAGACGCCAGCAAGGCTTTCTTTCCTGCGCGATTCGTGTGCATCCATCAAAGAGCCAGACCATGAGCTGATGAACTGTGGCTGAGAAGGGCTGAAACTGCTCCTCACCAGTTTCCTTTACAGACAAGGAGGACCACTGAACAAAGTTTGAAATTGAAGAGAGGCATGTCCAGTAAATTGTTATATGCATAGAATATGCCTTCATAAGCTTCCAGGACATTTTAATGTCATCTCCAAAAGTGACAAGCTGTGATCTACACAGTCCTCTGTGCAGTGATCCTGGTAATCACAGAAATCACAGTCTGGCTTAGGCGGGAGTCGGCGACCATGCTTCCAGTTACGCAAAAGAACTAGAGAGGCTGCTGCAGAAGTTGTGGCGTGGCAGCTCCTGTCAGGCTTGCTCCAGTCATGCTTTCTTCCAAGTCCAGAGACAGAGAACACATCCTCTCCGGCAGACCCAGCACTGCTTGCATGTTTTCCTAGTCACAGAGAATGATGCTGCTGTATTTTCTTCAGTGATCAAATCCTACAATCCTGGAAGCATTCTGGTCCCTCCATGAATGGAGGCTCACTTATTGGACCAAGGAGCAGTCATCCATTGGATTCTGGTCCAGTGTTCTGCAGAGGAAGGAACACACCTCCCCTGAGCCAAAGGCAGAGAAGTCACGCACCGTGGAGTTAGAAGTTCCTGGTCTACATGGAATGCTGAGAAGTTTCCAGAAAGAATTGAGAGCACAGTTATGGTGCTTTGGCTGTAACTCTCCACCACATTTTAGCTGAGAAAGGGCAGATTGTTCAAGCTTTCATAGCCGTTCCCAGACTAGTTCTGACTTTCTCTCTAAACAGGCAGAATTTCAGAACTATTGGGCTAGCTTGTTTCGTGAGTTTGTATGTGTGTGTGCTCATGTGTGTGTGTGCGTACGTGTGTGTGTGTGTGTGTGTGTGTGTGTGTGTGTGTGTGTGTGTGTGTGTGTGTTTGGAGCCAGGGGCTTGTTCTGTTGTTCTGTAACTGTATAGTCTCCTGCCTCACCCACCCCAATGAGAGGGTTACAGGTGTGTGACAGTGTCCCTGGCTAACTTTTTTTTTTTTAAGTTCAGTGTGGCTCTGAAAATTACTTACTCTTGGGTCCCTGTAACTCTCATGAGGAAGTCAAGATTTGTATTAAGGATGATAATCGAGAATATCAAATGACCAAATGCCAAGTTGAATGATTGTAGCAATATATTTTTAAACAGTTTGGGAAAGAGAAATTCACTGCAGATTTTTTCAGTGGATTATTTTTCAAAAATGTGAACATACAAAAAGAAACTTGAGGGGCTGGAGGGATGGCTCAGTGGTTAAGAGCATTGCCTGCTCTTCCAACGGTCCTGAGTTCAATTCTCAGCAACCACATGGTGGCTCACAACCATCTGTAATGAGGTCTGGTGCCCTCTTCTGGCCTGCAGGCATACACACAGACAGAATATTGTATACATAATAAATAAATAAATATTTAAAAATAATAATAATTTAAAGAAAAACAAACAAAATAAAACAAAGAGAAACTTGATCAGGTCTTCGAGGGCTGGCTGGAGACACCACCCACCACTCCACCAAGAGTGGAGACTCCAGGCCTTCAGCGAGGCATGGATGAAGAGGTTAAGGGCTGGTCTGGAGCAGGGACTAAGCTAGCCATATGTCTCTGCAAAGCCCAGTGCCAAAAAGTCTACCAAGAAGACAAGCCAGGAGTGTCTGGAATGAGCACCCGAAAGACACTTAACGCAATTGGATTTCCCTTCTGTCAGTGCTAAGTGTTTCTGAGAGAAGCTGAGAGGCCAAAATCTACCTATTGGATCATCTTATGATGCCAGCTGCAAAGAGGAGCATTTTCACATTCAGACTCTGTGTAACCACTATCTCCTGCCTGTCCATCCTGCAGCTTTACCAAGCAGCAATCGCTATTAGCTCTACTGGGCACTGTTCTGAACTATAACATGTTAAGGTAGTGTCCTAGAGGGGGCAGATTAATGCAAGAACTGCAGAGGGAGGCAGCTGGAAGTGTGACGCCCAGTTCAGTTAATGACCAGTCCCAATTTCCTGGACAGTTGTTCAGAATGTTGGTCTCCAGATGGGATGGGACGTTAGATAAAATACATGTAGGAATGTACCTATCACACAGCAGCCACCCAGTATACAGGGACTATTGCTACTCCTACTTTTCTTTCTCTCATTTTTATTAGCACTTTGAGAAGGTCACACAATGTGTTTTAATCATATTCACCCCTCCCACAATTCTTTCATATCCACATCCATTCTCTACCCACTCAACTTTGTGTCCTCTTCCTTATCATGGTAGTTTTGTCTTTATTTTTTTTTTAACCAGTTAAATACAACTTGTGCTACCCATAAACTCTTGGATGTGTGGCCTTCTGCTGGTTAACTTCCCAGGGCCCACATCCTTAAAGAAACCAGCTCTCCCCCTCCTAGCAGCTGTCAACAGCCAATAGCACTCCAGCTAGGGTAAGACTCCATGCCCACCTCCCTGTCCATACTGGGATTGTTCTCTGCCTTGAGCTTGGGTGAATGGATATTTTGCATGCTGTCACAACCGCTGAGAATTCACATGTCCAGGTCATCCACTGCCTCCAGATTGGCAATCTTTCTACTCCCTCTTCTGCAGTGATATCTGTTCCTTGGGAGGAGAGGATGGGACATAGCTTTCCCATTCAGGGCTGAACATTCCACAGTCTTGTGTTCTCTGCACCCTCACCAGTTGTGGGTCTCTGTGTTTAATAGCCATCTCATCTCATTCTTGGTATGGTATTGTCCTTCTGTATATGTGTTGCTTTTATTGGTGAATTGATGAATAAAACTGTCCCAGCCAATGGCTTTGCAGAGTTAAGCCAGGTGGAAAATCCAAACAAAGAGAGAGAGAGAGTAGGTGGAATCGAAGAGATGCCAGGTAACCACAAAGAGAAAGATGCCAGAACATTACCGGTAAGCCACAGCCTTGTGGCGATACATAGACTAATAGAAATGGGTTAATTTAAGATGTAAGAGCTAACTAGGATATGCTTGAGCTATTGCCAAAACAGTGTCATAATTAATATAGTTTCAGGTCTGGGCAGCCAGGAAGTGAAAGTGCAGTTTCTGTTTACATATTCTATAATATCCTGGAGTTTCCTCCTACTTGTGTGCATCAGAGATGTGCATGGCATCAAAATCTTTAATTATTTTTACTTTGTTTTCTATTGCTTTCCATTTTTAAGAAATCCCAGCACATCCAAATTATCCCTGAAGTTTGCCCTTAAACTTCAGAGCCTACGTATTATCCAGTGATGCCAAGGGCTGTAAACAGACCAAACACAGATCATGCAAACATAAGGTGTGGGATGTGAGAACTATAAAAATCAAGGCCTGCCAAATCTAGAGACTAAAAAATAAGCAAATCATTTAGCTATTTTATTTCCCCAACAGCTGGATTGATGGAATTATCGATTTAGTAACAAACTGTATTAGAATCCTGTCACCACTTCATGTGAATGACTAGAAAGTTCTAAGAGGACAAATAAGCCAAACCAGGAACAGTAACTCTGGTCCAAAGCCCATGCCTGGGGATCCCATAGGCCCTAGGATAGAACCTGATCAGTGGCCATGCTCTCAAACTGCCTTCTAAATGTTTATGCTTATACCCACAGACTTGGCTTGCTCCGACTGAGGTCAGAGAAGCTTCTGTGTGCAGTGAGCAGCAGTCAATAGATGCTAATAATAACAGACTGAGTGCTCAGCTCTAAATGGGACATCTAAATTAGCCCCTCCAGCACCATCAGGACCAAGGCTCAGAGAACATCATGGGAGAGGAAAGAATGCAGTATGAGCCAGAGAATGGGGAAGCGTTCTGTGAAACCGTGTCTTCAGAACATGGCATAGGTATAGTACCATTGCATGTGCAGTCAATGTGGTCGCCTGCACAAAACTGGCACAAGAGCAAGCCAGGCAGAGCCCAGCATAGACGGGGTAAATGATCTTAGGCCCTACTCTTTGCTACAAGCAGTGTAATTGCCAGGGAAGGAGAATCATTCTTCTTTGAAGATGTGAACCCTGGTAAATATATGATGCTCAAGTGAATGGCCCCACACCCACGAATCAGTGATACTGGCACATCTAAAATAAATAAATAAAAAATAGGAACAAAACAAATACATGAAGTTGGGGGATTATGTTGGGATAGATAAGGGGAAAGTTGGATGGGGAAAATGAGTTGGAAGAATTGATTATATTTCGTTATAGGAAATTATCAAAGCTAAACAAAAGAATTAAGAAGAGACCAAATAGCTTCTCTATGCATTGTGCTTGCTCCAGAGTTCATACTCCTTATGTCTGTTTGGTGTGGCCCTTAGGAGAATTGGTGGGAGTGAATAATGCCTGGGAGAAATCATGAACTTAGATGAAATACAGCCCTGGCTGGCCTGGACCTCACTGTGTAGATTAGACCACCCCTGGATGCACAGACATCCCACATCTGCCTCCTTTGTGCTGGGATTAAAGTCATGCACCACTCCACTGAGATGAATGCTTTAATGGGAAAAGATTAAGCAGTGATCTTTTTAAAAAAAATCTCAAAAAGTATAAACACAATGACATCTAACCTAATCTCATAATCTGAAAAGTTGTAAATAATAATGGAAAATATTAACCATATAACATTTTTGACCTCTTATTGCATTAAAATGTTCCATATGATGCTCTGAAACAGAATCACATGACAAAAGAGGTCATACTCAAAGTCAATAAAGATATCAGAGGTTTGGGCAAAAAGAAGCTGAAACTCACAGAAAAGCATCAATCTGCACACTGAACAAAATTGTTTGGAGGTTTCAGGAATGGATTAGAATTCCATTAAAATGCATATGTAGATAACCCATGAAAGTACAAACAAAAGGATCACAGTTGCCAGTCAAAGAAGATCAAATGCATTACCAGTCAGGAAAAGGGAGAAAAAGTAAAGTTGAGATCGTATTTTACAAAAGCAGCCAATGATTTTAACCTGTAAATGCTGTAGCAAATTTTCTACCGGATTGAACATTCTGTGGGGAGAGAGAGATTCTGTCAGTTTTAGCCACTACATTGCTGGAATGCAAACTAAGTTCTAGTGGGGGAGTTATGTGCTTATTCCGCATTCATGAAGCGAACAGTAGACAATTCACGATTCTGCTGCATTCCCTATGTTCTCAGCAGACAGGAATTCACTCAAATGAGGTGAAGGCCTTTAGCCCCATTTCACAGGTGTGCAATCCAAGGCCCAGGGTTACTTGGCCAACAAGAGACAGAGCTAGAACTTGAACCCAGGTCAGCTGCTGCAAGGGTTTCTATATCTAACGACTGGCTCGGGAAGAGGAGCATTACAGTATAAAAAAACAAAACCTGAAAGAACTAAAGAGAAATAAAACTATCAAAGTAAGGACACATTCAAGAGTGCTTATTTCCCCCACTGTCCAAGAGGAGAGAGCAGAAGAAAATAAAAAATTTATGCTAACTGCCCATTATATCAGAGTATACTGACGTGAATATGGGAAAATTAGAGGTATGAAAGCCAATACAGATCAGTGTCAATAATGAAAATTTGGGGGTAAAAAACAAAATGCCCAAGTGTAAATATAATATGCTCACATTTTATTAAAAACTTACCAAAGCTATATGCGTGTGTGTGTGTGTGTGACATCATATGACGCCCAGTTTGAGGTGGTTAGCTATCATGAGTCCCCAGGTGTACTCTACCAAGGGAATTGGGAGAATGAAGGAAAAATAAAACAAAAGTAGAAAAGATCTTATTTAAATAATAATAAATATTAATAATAAATAATAATAAGTAATAAAATTAAAATGTGATTTAAAGATCACATTTTAAAAGATTTACTTTTATTTTTATTTGTGTATATTGATGTGTCGATTGTGTGTGTGTTTGTGCACATGCTTGCATGCGTGCATGCACACTTGTGTGTAGGTGCCTAGGAGGCCAGAAGAGGGCATCTGGTCCCTTGGAACCAGAATGTCAGGCCAATGTGAGGCATCCAATGTGGGTGGATGCTGGGAACCAAACTAGAGTCCTCTGGAAGAGCAACAAGAGCTCACAACTGCTGAACCATCTCTCTAACCTAAAACCGTACTTTTAAAAATGTATGTGATCCAATATATGTACTTATATAAAATTATGCATAATAAAAATATATTTGACTTTACCTCCCCTTTTAGTGAGCTTATTTTCTGCTCTTTAGTCAATTGCTAGTGGACTTTTGATACAAGTCTTTTACTAAGTGGTTGGTTGTAACCATTCTAGTGTGGCTGTTGCTCTTTTATTTTGTTAATGTCAAATTAAGGAGTGAAGAAAGCTTGAACATTGATGAGGCTCTGGTGCTCAGCTTTTCTCTTTCATGTTTAATTGCTCTTTATGAGTTTTATAAGAAAGATGTACCCATCCCCAGCGTGGATTCACCTCCGTTTTCTTATCAACATCTGTAGTTTTTGTTTTTCCTTTTACGTTTCCACCTACAATTCATTTCCAGTTAATTTTCATGTAGGATTCGAGGAATAAGCTGACATAAACCTTTGTTTAAGGTTCTTCGATGGTGGAGAAGAAAGAGTATACTTTAATATCACAATGAGATACACTACAAAGTAGAGAACATAGCTAACATGTAAAGGCAGGCTGGCAAAGCTGCTTAACAACCAGAGTCCATATCTGTTGTTGATGGGAATATAAAACATTTTCATAACTTTGAAAAGCAATTTTGAGTTACACAACGGTTGTTTACAGTTGTCAACTTGACTGGGTCTGGAATCAACTAAAAGGCAAGCTGCTGGGTAGGCTATGAGGAACTTCCTTAATCTTATTTGAAATTGGAAGACCCATCATACATGTAGGTGGCACTTTCTGGTGGCAATCCACATGAAAGCAGATAGAAGAAGAAAACTGATTTGCTTTTCCTGCTTACCTTCTTTCTTCTGGCAAGTTCACCTGCCCTGATGCTGTGACTGCTGCATTTCTGCAGTGGTTAGAACCAGATTCCTCAGTCTTCCAGAGTGGACTGAACCCTCCAGATCTTCAGTATCAGACCGGGATTTTGAGATATTTAGCCTAGTGGACTGAGCAACTACTGAATTCTGGGTCTGCCTAGAATTAAGATAGCCATGTTGAAATACCCACACTATGTTGAGTAAGCCAACCTAATAAATTCCTTTTTAAATATATATTCAGCATTCAATTCTATCGTTCTGGAGGACCTTAATACAAGTTGCTAGAATTCACTGAGTGATATGGGATGCCCTTCTATATGCTGTGATTATGTTTTATTACCATTGGCTAATAAAGAAGCTTATTTAGCTAATAGCCAAGCAGAATAGAGCTAGATGGGAAATACAAGCAAAGATACAGGGGAAAAGAAGGCGGAGTTTGGGAGATGTCAGCAGCCTCTGGAGGAGTAAGATGCCAGAGCATTACCAGTAAGTCACAGAGCGTGCAACAGTATACAGATTGTTGAAAATGGGCTAATTTGTACATAGAGCTAATCAACAAGAAACCTGAGTCATCTGCCAAACAATTTTAACTAATATTAAGCCCTGAATGATTAGTAGTTTATAAGTGGCTATGGGGACCAATGGGCAGGAGAAAAACTGACTCAGTAGGACTGGATGAGACACAGAAAAGCTCGCAGTTACAACCGAGTAGCCACCAAGCATGGATCCTAGCAATTGCACATCCAATTGTTTAGGTAAAATGAATACAAAGCTAATATCACACCAAGACTCATGAGTAAATCTGACATCTTTATCTATATATGCTTTGAACTAAAATTCAACCAAACATCTGTCAACAGATGGATGGACTCTTTAGTAAAAGATGAAACTGTGGTACACCTATTTAATAATGCAATGCAAAGTCCTGTTGCAGATACACAAATATGCACATTATGTTTTATTTGTATGAAATGAGGCCAGTGGGGCAACCTAAGGGGAGGAGCTAACTGTGAAGTTCAGAGGGTACTTTGAGGGATGATGGGTGTCACCACTGTGACTGGGAGGATGGGTGTCAACACCATGATTGTGAAGATGGGTGTCAACCCCAGGACTGGGACGATGGGTGTCAACACCATGACTGGGGTGGTGGGTGTCAACACAGTGACCGAGACAATGGATTTCAACATTGTGATTGGGACGATGGGATGGCTGGATACTTTAGTCACATTCACTGATGTCTTCTAGTCTAAGAAAGGAAAAGGGAAGATAATTGAATTGGTTTAAGGAATACAATACACAAATCAAATCAAGCTGTTGGCAAAGGAAGGCTCTTTGTGAGAATTCTGTGTGGTCAGTGTGGTCTCCTGGGCTTCTGTGATTCTTGCCAAACCACTCCTAGCCATTGAATCAAAGTTCCTTTCTAAATGAACTCGAGTAATCATGTGTTGTCTGCAAAAAGGAGAATCTGCCACTCCTCCAAAACGTGAGCTCCATTCATCTCCCAGGCATTTAGTACAGACTGCCAATGTGCTCCTGGGCAATGGCTTGTGGGAGCTTCATGATATATGTTGCCTGTAAGCTGGATGCTGATTTTTAGCTTCACAGACATCTGTGGGCCACTGCTATAGACTTAGCACTTGCTAATGAAACCTATCATTAATAAGAGCAATCATTTAATAAGAATGTATGAGACTTCAAGGGTACTGGACTCTGAGCCACTGAAGCTCAGTCATCCCCACTCCTGGTAATCTGTAGCAAAGTGACTCAGGTCAGATGAAGGTCAGTGAGCAGGGGTCATGCCTTCCAGGAGCCTCAGAAACTTGGTGCAAAGTCTCCACTTTTTTCAATCAAATTAAGGCATCTAGAATTGAGGCCTGGGAACTGGCATGTCTAAGGAGCAACTGCAAGCATCACCATACAGTCAGGATGAACAATCACCATCATAGAGAAGGAGAGAGACAGATTTGAAAACCTAAACCTAGGGACATGATTCCATTTTCCAAAGAGAAGAAAGCATGTGCCCCAGACCTAATGAGGAAAAAGACAAAGAAATAAATGCATGAAATGCATATATCCATTCTTCAGGATCTGGTTTACATTCATTCCACTTCTAGGGTTTCATGGACAGAATGCCTGATTCTGGTTACCCTGAGGCTTTACGGCTCAGAGCACTTTCTCTGGAAAAGATATACCAGGACCAGCCCTTTGGGAGCCAGAAAGAAATGCTGGGCCTTAGGCTCCACCTACTCCAGATCTGCTATGAGATTCCACATTTCAATACGATCCTGGGGGACTAAGAACTCTGCAAGTTTGAGGGTCTGTGGGACCTCACTGGCTAACAATTCCAAAAGAAGTAACACATTCCTGGGATAGGCTTTGTATTTCTTAGCTTCTGGTGGCTAGTAGGGCTATGGTTGCCCCATTATGGAGTTATGGCAACTCCATTTGAACTTTTTAATGCATGTGTATAGATATATTATAGAAAGTTTACAGGCTACCTCATTACCCTTCCGAACTTTCAGATCAGACCCTATTGTTGAAGACACCCATACTGGAGTCATAAGAACATGGAGAAACCAAGCTGGTATGGACCTGGAAACTTCCTTCCTACTGGCTAGCTTTCATAGTGCTGGAAGGTGCTATGACTGCTATTGGAGAAGGAAAGTAATCATTAATCATATCCAGATATGAGCCTCTGAACTACAATGATGACTGGCCTGGAAAGACATGCCTACTGGAGCAATAGTGGTATGAACATTATAGGAGTAGCCATTCACTTTCTAATTGGACTTAAGGCCTGGCTCATAAGATGAAACACATACCCGGCACCATTAAAGGGGAGAAAAACAAAACAAAAAGCAAAACTATAGCTACAAAGATCATAGGCCCTCAGAGATAGCCTACTGCTATTGCTCTTCTAAACAGCATTGAACCAATGGTTTATCATATATCATTAAATTGAGGCACCTCTCACTTTTCATCCTTTGTTTGCAACCACTGATGATCAACACAGAGACCTGGCCAAGGTGCAGAGGATGAGACAGCAAAATGTTCATACCTGAAAGGAACAAATATATCACACCCCTCCTCACAGCAGTAGAAACCCTACCATAATAAGACAGTGGGGAGGGAGGATGAATATGATCCAACCTCATTGGGTGATTGCCCAGGTAGCCAGTTGTTTCTGTCATTTATTGTACATTTTGGAAGTTGCTTGATTGTATACTCAAGTAATATTATTTCCCTTCTCATGTCTTCAATGGTGTTCAAGACTAGATAGTCATAGTTACTTTCCTCTCATGACTTGGCCAAGCTATGTCTAATACAAGACTTAGAGTCCTCAGGATAGCATAATTATTGAACATTTAGCATATGTTTCTTGCTTGGTATTGTTTATGCTGGTTGTAATTCTAATTTTTATACTTGATATTTGTTCTTCTTGTATATAGTTTAGCATTAGGTTAGAACTCTCTTATTTAGTCAAAAGGAGAAGGTGCTGTGGGAACTCCTTCAACCAATAGCCTTGGCCATGGTCTCTAATACTATAAATGCAGTGGTAAAGCTTTGTCTCTCCACCACTGGATTCTGTTCCTGTCCCATTCTTGCAGAGGACTGTGATCTGTGCGTTTGCCCCTGAATAAAGAACTCTTTATTATGGTCAATTCTGAGCTAGTATGGGATTACTTTTTAATGCCCATCGTCACCTCATTGTGTGACATTCTCAAAGAACTAATAAAAAATAAAAGAACTCAGTGAGTCGATGTTTCCCTAAGCCACTGAAATCTTGGCAGAGTGAGCAGGGCAAGCAGAACCACTGGCCTCCACTGCATACCACAGGGCATTTGTTTGGGCTGCTTTGGAAGGTCACATCCCAGAATCAGTTTGTTATAAGTTCTCCCACATTCTTTCCAAGTTCAAATGGCAGTGAGATGAAGTGGGTTTTCTTTTCCTTTCTCATGCCTGTGGTGATGTACAGGGGACACACAGCATAACAGAAGAGAACATCTTTTAAAAACATAAAGACTGTGACTGGAGATGTGGCCCAGGAGGTAGCGTTCAGGTGGGTCACAGGGACCTGAAGGGATGGACAGATGGGGACAGATGAACTCCCACCATCAGGAAGAACCACAGGCAATAGCTCTGTTCCCCGCCCCTGGCTTACCTTCCTTTCCCACCTCTCTGCTTACAAACAGCCCCTGCGATGGCCACGCCAATGCAATTATCCTTTCATTGGACCACAGCCTGTCCTTCTGTGCCTTTGCTTCTGGTAACTGGATTTAGCGGCTTCGCTTTTAAAAACACAACCAGTTTCTCAAGATGTCAGAGGTCTGCTCGCCACTGTCTGGTGGCCTTTTTAGCACCTAGTCTTTATCGTAGACACAAAGTCTCAAACGAATGAAAAGTACTTGGAGGAAAATCTTATTTTCAATAATTAATGAAGCCTCTTAGAGTGAAGAAATGTGGCCAGAATTACTTATCCTTAGATAAAGAGGTTGGTGAAATGCCTATTTGGGAGTTTCTCATTAAAGTGTTAAATTTGTAAATTTCTGTGGTGAGATGCCTCAGTAATATATGTGTCTAAACTGTAGATATTGAGACAGGAAAGCCACCCACTGAAGGGAACCACAGACCATGGCAGCATGAGAGTAAGGAAGGGCTAGGTACCTGTTGTTACATGTTCATGCACAGTCAGGAACCAGAAAGTCATAAGTTGGTTTAGTGAAGAATTAATAAACAGTAAGAGAGTCTAGGGGTGTAGCTCAATGGTTGGGTGTTTGCTTGGTTGGATATGCAAGACCCTGAGTTCCAGCATCAGAACTGGAAAAAATAAAAGGAAAAAGGAAAAGGAAAACAGCAATAGCCCAGTTTTGCACTGCACACTTCTAATTCCAGCACTCATGAGACTGAATTAGCGGGGCACCGCATTGGGGGCCAGTCTAGGTTGTACAGTGAGACTGTGTTTCAAAAGCAAGTCAAAACAATCGGGGCTAGAGAGAGGCCTCAGTGGTTAGGAGTAGCTGATGCTCTTCCAAACAACCTGAGTTCAGTTCCCAGCACCCATATTGGATGGCTCTCAACCACCTGTAACTCCAGCTCTGTAGGAGCAGCTACGCTCTTCTGGTCTCCATGGGCACCTGCACACAGCTGGCACACACACACACACACACACACACACACACACACACACAAGTACATACATAGGTACACACACACAAATAAATATTAAAAAGAAAATGCAATGCTAGGTCACTTTCTCTTCCCCACAAGAAAGTACTGATACATGGGCTCAATTATATAGTAAGTCCTTTGATGAGTAGAGCATATAAACAAGCAGATAAAGCCACCCAAATGCCACATGCTATTTGCTCTGTAGTCAGGAGCTCAGGGGCATGGACAGTCAACAAGAAATACGCTAGCTTTATATAATGATGACGAGTTGCCAGCCAATGGTGAAAGAGCAACTCAAAAAAAGCAGAGAGATGGGTTGAAAGAGAAGAGAGAAGAGGCGGTGCAGCCAAAAGGAATGATAATTAGAATCTTGTGCCATGCTTTCAATTTGAAAGACACCCCAGGAATATTCACACTTGTGAAAATGGCAGAAATTTCTTAATACTTAACAATGTATTAATGTTAACAATGTATCACATTGAGTAATCAGAATATCTATTTACAAGCTGCTGCAACCTAAAATTATTTTAAGTGGCCATCAAAACAACTAACTCCAGGAAGACTTTTGATACTATGTTAAACAAGAGGCCTAATTGCAAACGTGTATAAATACCATGATCACTCTGGGATCTAAGAAGACCTTAGAATACAGGTTAGGGAATAGACCACGATACTGGACATAGAGAGTAAGTTGTTTTTTTCCAGTTTTCTACTTCAACTCTCATGTTTTGTGGGCATATATCATGTTTGCAATCAAATCCTTTGTCTTGCCAAGGCTTGAGAGGTTTCCCGTACTATGATTCTCTTGCAGGACAGAAGACAGGCTTCTGGGATACTTGGGACTCATTCATAACAACTCCACTAGGCAGCTGCCAAAGGAAATGGGGATGAGCAAAGTCGAACCAACAGCATTGTTGTGTCTAAGCACTCACTGCTGGACACAGATTTATTGCTCATCTTCAAGAGTGCTAGGTCTGTCTCAGGATGTAAAGTTCCATTGGTATAACAGACATAACTTGTCTAATTCTTCTTCAACCCACGATCTCGAAAACTGAGATTTAACTATTAGGAATGATTGCAGTGCTGCCTGTTGCTCTGCTGCTGTCACCAGATCACCTGATGTGGACGACTAGAAAGGAAAAAAAAAAAAGAGTTCTTTTGGCTTGTGGTTTCCAAGGGTTCCATCCACCGGTGTTTGTACCAGTGGCTTGGTGAAAACATCACGGCAGCTGACTTCACTACTGAGTGGGAAGCAGGTGCCCCAGAGTCGCACCTCTTTCAACTAGGTCCCATGTTCTGAAGTTTCCAGAATCCTCAAAAATAGTGCCCCTATCTGGGGACCATAAGAGGGGCATTTCATACTGAAACTGTGACAGCCGCTCTAGTCCAAAGCAGGGTGTACAAGTGAAAGGTGCAGGAAGTCCCTGCTCTTTTCTGTTTCTGCACAGTGAGGGCAGCCTCAGACTTTTACCAGTTCAAAAGCTCCCCTTTCTGCTATAGGAAATACGATCAAACGCATTTGCTGACAGTGGGGCTTCTAAAGAAGCTCAAAGATAGAAATCTTAATCTGGGGTGGGTAGAGGGAGTGGGGAGAAAGGAAAGAGGGGTCCCTCACCACAGCCTTGGTGGAGATCCCCCGGGGTCCTCAAAATTAACTCTCCACTTTGCATGCTCAGCCTTGGTATGAATAGCAGATGTTTCTGAGCAGCTATCTTGAATGAGCTCGCGAAGCCGACATCCTGCAGGTGCACCCCGATAAGATCAAGGAGACATCAAGCCTGCGGGAGAGCAGGACAGAGCTTCCGGAGTGAGCTGGCTGAAGAGCGCAAGCTGCTTAGCTAGATGCAGTTGAGTTCACGCCACTTTGGTGTCTCTAGTACTGTTTGCTGAATAGAGTCACACTGTAGTTACCTGTGGAATAAACCAGATGGGTCGCAGACGTGGCTCTAGAATTTAGACAGAGGAAAGCCTGAGTTTTGGCAGTCTAGTTGGAGAAGGGGAGCTGAGCCCTCATAGCAAGAACCAGGCTTTCGCCAGGATTGTTCATCTATGTGGGTGGAAGCTAAAGACCATCTGGGACAGCCTCTAAAGACTCCACTTTCGTTTTTACTGCCTACCCATTATTTTCATATCATAGTGTGCTTTTATTGATTTTAAATATATTGTTCTGTTGCCCCTACAAGCCCTGATTGTAAACAGCACTGGGAGGGTATTGACATGGACAGATAATTGGTCCAAGTAGATTCCTCAGACAGCTTAGAAGATCATACTATCCAGAGGAAGGAAAACAGGCGAGTGACTGCCTAACCCATTAACGAGATTCATGTCAAATAGAAAACGTACGCTTTAAGTCGGTAGGTGCTCTGTGGGGTTCTGTTCGGTTTACCCCCTGACAACACACAGTTCTTCTGGGAACCCTCTTTACTGTAAAGCCACATGGTAAGAGCACTGGGAGTCCAGCTGCTGACTACAGTTCTACCCTGAGCCGAATCAGGTCACTGCCCACTGACCCGGGAATGGGGTCATGAGCCAGCTACACTGCACAATGTCACGTCTCCAAACGTCTGGACTTAAGCAAGAGATGAGAGGCTAGTTTTCCTCTGGAAGCCTGGGTGTGTGCTGAGACATTTGGCACAGGGAAAGGGGGAAAGTGAAAGTTAGTATGAAAACGTGGGGCTAAGAGACACCTCAGAAAGTGGCTCAAAGTGTTGCTTATATTCGGAAGAAACGTGAGCATATGACATCGGAAGCTAGACCGGTGGCCACCAGTGTTCACCAGCACCTGTTGGAGCATCCCGATGACAGCCATTATGTCTAAAGTTGGCAATTACTGGGCTTTGAATCCGGAACGCTGCCCACAGGCTCAGACTTTGAATGCTCATGGCAGGTTATACCTAGGCTTCCGTCCATCCCTCATGCCACTGCCACCGTGTCCGGCCCAGGCAGTCCCAAGCTGAACTTTCTGAAATAGTATGCCAAAACACACCCTTCCTGAATTTTTCAGGTACTTGGTCACAATTATATAAACTTTCTTATACACACCCTTTTCTGCCTTAAATGTAGAAACACTGCTGTCGGTAAACACGTAGGCAAATGCAATCCAGTGTAGCCTTTGGACACTCGGTAGCCTGAAGACAAAGCCGGTACAGCACCCACTTTGCTTTCTGACATCTCCATTTTCCAGTCTTTCTACATTGCTTCCTGACCCCACCCCCCGCCTCCCTCCCATAGACACAACCAGTGAAGGCCAGGGGAAAAGAAAATACCCATGTTCTTTTGAAATGCCCAAACAGCCTTTGAAATCCTCTCCCAATGGGGGAGCTCAATGCCACTGGCAAAGGGAAGTGAACATTCAAAACTGATGTATCCTAGACTGGGACCCTAATAGTTTTCGGTCATATTCCTCCTCATTTCCAGCTGGGAGCGGCTATGAGATGTGGCCTGATAAACAATTGCCCTTCTCTAACAACCCATTGCCCAGCTCACCCCCAGAAAAATCACTGCATTTCAAGTCTGGGCATGTGAGGCCTCTTGGCTTCATGGGTATTAAGGAAGCTGTTTACTCAAAGCATTTTTGCTTCCATTACTCTGTATTATTATGAGTCATTTAAAAGTCAAGTGTGGGGTCTAGGGAGATGATTCAGTGGTGAAGACCCCTCTCTCTTCTTCCAGGGCACCCACATGGTGGCTTCAGTTTTTGTGATAAAGCATGTTAGTGTCACCCCTTGGGTCTGATCACCCTGGCTGACAGGGCATTGACAGGTCACCCTGAAGGACAAGGGCACAAACTGCATTAGTCATCTCTTCTGTTTCTGAGGAAGAATACCTAAGAATTGTAAAATAATCCCAGGACCTAATTTAATGCTGAATGTGACTCAACCCAATGTCCCTCCAGGGACACTGCCGATGTCTATAGGAGTCCACTTAAGGACAGTGGGCTGGAACTGCTCCAGGGAGCATGCCTGAAATCCTTCCTTGAACTACCCACAGCCTGGACAGACGCCACCAGGAGCTACTGCTGGGATCCCTAACCATCCTCACGGCAGGGTTACTAGTCTAGAAATGTATCTCCATCAAGCCACATGAGATCATGGGTGCTGTATGTGCTTTTCATGTTCTCCTCGTACAAGAAGAGAGAGAGAGGAGGGATGAAACAAGGAAATTAAAAATTAAGAACAGGAGGCTAGAGAAATGGCTCAGTGCTTTGGAGGACATGCTGCTCTTTGCCAGGACCCGAGTTCAGTCTCTAGCATCCATGGGGGGCAGCTCACAACCCCCTGTAACTCCAGTTCCAGGAGACATAATGCCCTATTCTGGTCTCAGAAGGCACTGTGCTCACACGCATGAACTCACTCCCTCTCACACACATACACCTGATTTTTAAAAGAAAAGGTAAAGAAAAGTCAAGAACTTCAAAAAGCAGTGGTTAAATAAATCACATTACGGGCCAGCATGATCTATTTCTGTCATTTTCTAGTCCTAGGGCAGGTCCGGAGCACAGTGGCACTAAGCAAAAAATTTGTTAGGGGAATAAATGAGATTCTCAAATAATCAATCATTAGGAAGGCTGGCCATTTTAACTTTAGCATCCCAGGAGAGAAAAATGAACAATGAGGGAGAAATCTGAGAGAGAAAGAAACAGAGAGAAGGTAGTTGTTTAGATGCTATTTATCAACCTAGAGCAACGGTCCTCAACCCTTGAATCACAACCCTTTCGGGGTCACAGATTAGATAGCCTGCAGATCAGATATTCACCTTACGACTCATAACAGTAGCAAAATTACAGTTATGGAGTAGCAATGAAATAGTTTTCTGGTTGGGAGTCCCCGCATCATGGGGAACTGTATTAAAGGGTCGCAGCATGAAGAAGGTTGAGAAAAACTGTCCTGGAGAGATGGTGAGAACACAAGGCTGTCCTCCTTGCTCATTCAGTCTTCCATGATGTTCACCTGAGTGACTTGCTATTTCCAAGACACCAATCAGGTCCCTTTCCATTGCTCACCGTGAACAACCAGTTGTAATTTGCTCCTGGACAGAGAAACCTCTACAAAGTAGGTTAAGTTAAAGCCTCTGGTTTCCTAGGTTATTAGGCAGGGTTCGAGACTTTGATGTCACCTCCTACCCTAGTTGCTATGGGTTAGATGGGCTTTGAATGTACCCCCCAAATTTATTGTGCTAGAAAATTGGGCCCCATTGGGGTGGTGTTGAGGTAGAGAATTTTTGAAGATATAAAGCCCAGTGGCAGGTAGTTAGGTCACTAAGAATCCATGCAGATGAATGGATTCATTTTAAGTTCTATGAGTAGGTCAAGTCTCTAGGTTCTAAATTAGGGTCCAAGAGAGGGTGTTGTAAAAGAAAAAGGTCAGGTCCTCCTGCGCTCCCTAACTTTGAATGTGACTTCTCTCACTTGCACTAGAAACCGAGACCAGAGTCCCATTCATAGGTCTCCAAAATTATGAGTTAAACTAACCTTTTCTCTTCTGTAGAGTTATGCAGTCTTGAGGATCTTGTTGTAGTACCGTATGACAGACAAGACTTGAAGTTAGCCCCCCAGAAGAGCCAGGAAAATTCTGATGTAGTTGTAAGGTAGACAAAGTTTCCCAGAATTGTTAGGAAGTCCAGCCATAATCTCAAACCACACACAAATGTTAATTGAGCATCTGGCAGGACCCAGGGCTGAATATCAGAAAAAGATGGAGCCAAGAAACTAAGTAGAACTAGACTATGCTCAGCAAACTGCACTCCTCCTTTTCTAAGGAGCACACCGCTCTATCCGGGTATCTGTGGAGGGGCTCTTCACTCGTGGCCGCTGTGCTTTTCCGTTCTGTCCTTGTGCCACTGTTACTCCGTTGGATGGCCAGCCCTTCTCACAGAATACAGTCTTCCACTTGAATTTCTGTTTTTTCGATTATTCCTTACTCCTTCTTGCACTTCTGCTAATGACCTCTGGTCTGTTTCATGCGGCAGACAGTGACATGTTCGTGTTGTTAGACCATTTGACATTCCAAAGGAATTTTGTCTTGTTTCATATTGAAGTCTGGAGATAACCCAGTAAGAGGAGATTCCAGCAATTCCAAGCAGCCTTCTTTACTGTGATAGTATGTGATTAATGGTTGTTAATAGACTCATGTGAAACTTCTTATATTTGGTTCCATAGGAAAATATATGTATGTATATATGCATATACACATACATGCATACATATATTACCCTTCCTTTCCATGCTCACTGTGCCTATTCCACTCATTTATATGCAGGACATCCTGACAGATTCTAAATACTATTCAAGTCCGTATATTGCAGAAGGCAACCTTTCTCCTTGTTTTATAGCAGTGTTAAAAGAATCACTCCTCTGGATCAATTTATAATTCATTAATAGCAGCTCTAATCTCTGAAAGGAGTTGTAACTGAGTATTAGTGGGGTGTTATGGCTCTTTTCCAGTACATCACTGGCAAATGGTTCGGCAGACTTCGTGTCATGCAGAAGGACACATGATGGTTTGCAGTCTGTTGCTCTCGGACTGTACCTCTCCTTGGGACAATAAAATTCAAATTTTCCCACTAGTTCTGCAACTACTGGTTTATGTAACTGCCTTTGAATACAACTCTTAGTCCTTCAAATAATACTACTATAGACAAGATATTCTTTTTAATTGTGTGTGTGTGTGTGTGTTTATGTGAGTGCAGGTTCCCATAGAGGCTGGAAGATGGCATATGACCCCCTTGAGCTTGAGTTTCAGGTGTTACAAGCAGCCCATGTTGGTGCCAGGAACTAAGCTTGGATCCTCTGCCAGATTAGTGCGCACTTTTAATTGCTAAGCCATCTATTCATCCCAACCAGATTTCTTAAAGCGATCCTAGGAAAATGATCATCCCTGAAACCCTCTAAAGGAGCCATTAGTTATACGTCTTCCAACAACACCCAAGCATTATTGTCCCTCTCACTGTATTGGTATTTATACAAATGGTACACAATTAATGATGAGTAAAATGGTTGGGGCTGAGCACAAACCAAGGCACTGACCCTAAATGATACAGTAGCTATTATTACCCCAAGGCCACACATTCACATTCCCAGCTAAGGAAAACAACAACAACAACAACAACAACAAACTTGGTTTCAACAAGAATTTCTCTGATGAACCAATTAAAATTATTGGTGACATCAAATGTCAGTCTCTGAGTAAATTTCCTTCGTGTCTGTGCAAGGAAACATGACGTCAGCATTAAGGAAGGGCAGCACAAAAGGAAGTGCTCTGGTGGTTCCGAGGACACATTCAGAGGCCACCAGTGTTTGATAGAAAGAATTACTACTGACCACCAGACTATAGTTTTCTAGGCTTTGCTGCTGGCTAGCTGTTTTCTCAGAAACAAAAATAAGCTATTAACCAAAGGGATGTAACTCAGAGTATTTGATACTAATGGTAAAACCCTGAGATTTTATGGGATAATTAGTATTTTGGAACATTTTTATCTTGAAATTAGCTCTTTTGGCTATGACATTTAGCTTGACAAATTCCCACTATTTAAAGTCTTTTTTTTTTTCTGATAGGGTCAGCAGTGATGTGACCAAATGTCATTTTCAAACATTTCATAATGGAATGTATCAACACTAGGAAGGGCTACAGGACTGAGTGTAGAAAGCCTAATTTTAACCACATGACTCTGATGATATTCAGGTCTAGCTGGATTTATATTGTACATTTTCAACAGTACAAACACCATGGCTTGATTAATATGATCTCCTCTTACAGAGTTCTACAGTTCTATAGTGCATGACTTTTAGTTTATCCTGGTACAGGTGGGGGGTGCCTCAATCAGGATGCCCGCCACACAAACATGAGGACCTGAGTTCACACGCTAGCACCCACATCAAAACCTGGGTTGAATATTTGTAACCTCAGTGTTGGGAGACAGAGACAAGAAGATTCCTGGAGCTCTTTGGCCAGCATGTCTAGCCGTTGATGAGCTCCAGGTTTGGTAAGAGATGCTGAATCACAGACCACAACCAGAGGATGAGGAAGAGACACACATGCACATAGCTGTACTAGCACTAACACACACACACACATGCATGCACACACACTATCCTGGAGCCCTCTTTGACTCAGTAGTAAAATACGACATCAGAATTCTTAATTATGGCCTGGATGGCAGGTGTAGGGTGGGTGACAAACTTGCCCTTTGAAACATGAGTTCCAGGCAGAAGAGCAGGTAAGGACACTTACATGTGCCCTACTTAAAAACAAACAAACAACATATTACCAGGTTACGTGTGATATTGTTAATACTATTTTCATTCAAAAAAAGTTATTTGTGTGTATATGTGTGTATGTCAGTTTGTGTCTATGTATATGTGTGTGTGTGCCAGTTTGTGTGTGTGCGTGTGTATGTGTGTGTGTGTGTGCGCTCGTGCGTGCGCGCAGTGCCAGTAGAGGACAGAAGAGGGAGACTAGCAATACTGGTGGCTCTGAGTTTGATTGAGAGACCCTACCTCAATAAATAAGGTGGAAGAGCAGGCCTCCAACTATTTGCACATATGTACAGGCTCACCGACACACATATACGCCTACACAAAATACACAAAACCTCACATACACACACACACACATACCATACATAAACATGCAAAAGATGAAAGAAAAAAGACCTAGACTCACAAAAGTAGAAGTCTTTATGGGGTAGAATTGGCTAAATGGGAGAAAAATCCACGTGTGCTATATATTTATCATAGACCATGCATCTACAATCCATACTGTACACATCACCTTCGTCTTTGTAGGATCATCTTGAGGTAGAAGCCAGGGTTTTGGGTGGCAGTGAGGAGCTGGACCTGATAGAGCTTCCATGTCTCACCCAACAAAAACAGGTCTGACAATGCCGACTCTCCAGGGGTGGGTGTGTCCTGTGTGGTGATCATTGTTGGCTTGTCACAACCTGTTTAGCCTTCTTCATTGTGTCTTCAGGGCAGAAACAGCTGGATAGACAAGACACATGAATAGAGCTCCTAGAGCTAGGAATTCTGAGAAATTTTGCGGCCATATTACTGTATCTCCCATATAGCCTGGAATGTTCCTAGGCTATTTTCGTGAACAGGTGGTAAAGGGAAAGTACCGAGAGGGGGGAGGAAGGAGAAGAGGAGGAGGAAGGAGAGGAGGAGGAGGAGGAAGAGGAGGAGGAGGAGAGAAACCAAGTCTGTCTGTCACCTTATGAACTCTGGAAGACTTCTCTCCTTCCCAAAGGAAGGTGGAAGGTAGCTTAGGAGCTCTCAAGGTTTTTTTCTCTTTCCAACTTGTTGTGTGCTACTTCATCTAACCATGACCCCCCTGGGTCTCTGAGGTATTTAAGCAATTTGACCAAAGACGGAGATTGACATCCCAATGTCTTCTCCTTGTCATCTGAACCATAGCTAAGGTGTTGATTTGGCTTCTTAGCTAAGATCTGACATTGTTAACCACACCTTCCAGTCTGTCACCTGCTGTGCCATGCTTCCCTCATAGAATGAGAATTATGGCTGCCCTTGCTCACCTCATAAAGTCACTGAGGGGTCTAACAGAAAATGATTGTTGTCCCTGGCAAAGCCTCCTGTGAGAGCCTGGAATGGATGCGCTCGCACTATGGTGTGAAGGACTGATACTAGATCCTTGATCCAAGCAATGAGAAAAGTAAAATATCAACACCGAAAATTAAGAGAAATCAGGGCAGACTGGGGACATTTGAGGGACATATTTCAGTCCTGCCACAGCTTCTGGAGATCACTCCTGCCTGGATATAATGTGATCCCCTGCACTTTTCCACTGTGTTCTTGTGTTAACCTAAGATTCCAGGATCTATAGAGTGCTCCTCACTTCCCCCACCAACACGTTTCTCATCCCTGGGGACATCTTTCCTTCTCCAAATATGTACAAAACCAGCAGTCCCAACGTTGGCTGTGGGCTGGCTGAGCTCAGGGCTATTCTGGGGCAGCCAGTTTGCACGCTTGCTAGAGAAGGATTAATGAGCCAGTCTGCTCATCCATTGCAATTAGAAACAACAGCACAACTATTCCTAGGCTATTTCTATGCAGGGAGCTTGAACTGCTCATCAGCCCTCCACACTCAGAGACCTGTGGGCAATTAGGGCCCTGTTAAATATAGGAGACTCGAAAGAGAGCAGCCCATCTATGCAGATGCCCCCAGCTGGCACCCCAAGAGAAAGAAGGGAATTTAGCTCCAACCTGCAGAACCAGAGCTAAAAGCACCCTGGCCTTTGCATGCAACTTGGGCTGGGTTGTCACATGCAATTAAGGAGTGAGAGTCGATCGATCTTAGGAAAGCATCCTGACATTCATGGATCCAGATCAACCAAGCCATGGGCTTGACATCAGCCCATTAAAAGGACAATTCAGTTTTAGCTAAGGCCATGAGGCAGGGGGAGTGTTATGTACCTGCATCTCTTACATTTATACAAGAACAACTTCAGAGAGAAAAACAGAGACCAGAGTGAGTTAGGAGAGCTGGAACACGCGCTGATCATAACAGCCTTTGATTCCAAACAGTTATGGTACCTTGTTCTAGGGGGTCATTCTCCATTTCCACAAGTCAGTGGTTGATCCTTGAGATGGGGGCCCAGCTCAAGGGTGCTCCCAGAACCATCTATCTCATGCCCTTTGACAAGTAGCCAAACTTCTAGACATGCCACTTCCCTTGGTTCTGTCAAAAACTCTGTGCTGTGACCGGGGCCATTCTTGTCAGGAGTGGATTTTTGGTGGAAACTGCTCCCATTGAGAAAGGAAGGGAAGTCACTTTCTGGGTATTTGGGGACCTGCTGACCATGAGGTTCACTCTCAGGGCTTGAAGCACTAGGACGAGTCCCAGAGCTCAGACATTCTGAAGCCCAGCTGTTGAGTCAGGTGTTTCATTTCAGAGAAGCTGTGTGGACTGCATTATCCAAATTCTTTACATTTTACCAGGTTAGGAGGGTAGGCAGCCAAAATCACCATCTTAGCTGCAAAGTGCCCAGAGGTAGCAGACATTGTATTACCCGGTGACACCATTCCATGGGCAGTTTTACTGACAGTGAACCCCAAGAGGGAATAGTACTTATAGCTTTCTTGTGTCCCTAGGTCAGTGACGGAGGCAGAGGCAGATCTGACTTAAGTAATAAAAGGATTGCATGGCTAACATTGTGATACGTACTACAAAGAACATGCACAGAATGCTACATGAAGTGATATTGTTAAACCACTTTTCAAAATTCAAACTACCAATTAGTAGCATCTTCCAGCTTCCATGACTAATGGCAAGCTATTAGCCATTGCTAGGTCAAAAATCTCTAGAATATTTAACAAACTCCTCTCTTTCAGTCACTCTGAGCCCAACCCCAGCACTCCACTGGATCACATGGAACATCAGAGATGGCCCAAACAGATTTATGGCTTCCAGGATATTGCTGATGTAGTAAAATCAGAACTGAGCCTGCCAGACAGAGCATCTGTAGTGCCAAGGGAAAGAGCAAAGGTAGAATTCTTTCTAGGCAAGAGACTAGTAAAAGCTGGTCTGAGGGCAAGAAGAAAATTGATGCACGATGAGAAGGGACATCGGTTTGGTGGGACTTTGTGTGCCTCTAGTCCAAGAATGTGCCACTCACTGCTGTTATCATCATTGTTTGAGGCATGAGGAACCTGGGCAGCATAAGGATGGAGCAAAGTAGAAGGCAACAGATCTAAACCCAGGTCTTTCTCCAAATTCACCTGTATATACTTCCTGCTGCTCTTCTGTTGAAACCGGAAGAGAAGGCAAGGGCCAAACATGCCAAGAATAAGTGAAATTTGGGCTGCACTTCTAGGAAAAGCACACATCTCACCTCTCAAGGCATCTCTCTGGGCAGGCAGTTCCTTACCTACTCGATTCAGAGGACACTGGGAAATGTGATGAGTGTGCTCAAACACAAGTGCAGATTTGCACACTGGGGGTTCAACAAAACCCTGAAGCTGGATTATAAACTCTGTGATTCAAAGACTTGAGGGGAACAGCCCCCATGGTTGTGGCTTCCCATGCTGCTTTCTCAACTGCTTGGTTGTGGACACCCTGTCTCTGGTGAGGGGATGTTCCTTGCCATCTGTCTGCCATCTTACTAGATGTCTTTTAGCTTCTCTTGTTATTGTTATAGCAAGAGATTGTGTCTTGTGTCTTTTATTGGCATCCCAGGGCCATGTCATCTAAAATACCTCTTACAAGGGTGTTGGACTAGAATGAGGAGCTGGTGATTTCCATTAGCCTGCGCCCTGACAACTTTGTCCCCTGTGTCTCTAGCCACTATGCGACAGTCCATTAACACCTATTTTTAGTGTTCCCCTTGAAGACCCATGCCCTTGGACATCCTTTGTCAAAAATGCGTCATTAAAATATCCCTGAGTCTTTTAGCAGTTCAATTTCCAATAAAATTCACTTTACATGTACTAAATTATACTCATGTGTAAATTTCTAATGCACTAAATTTTATGAGTAAAATTCCAATGTATTTGCTCTTCTTTCTTCACAAATGTTTCTCAAATTAAAGGACATATTTGTAAAAGTTTTATGAACCCTTTGAAAGTAAAGAGCCAGTAAAATACAGAGCTTACAATCCCGACTATAATTATTTTGCTTCAGTTCTAGTGCTGTGCCCCATCTCACTTCTAACCCTTCCTTCTAGAACAAAGGACAGGTTCAAGTTAAAGACAAAGTCCCACCTGCTCCCACAACCTCATGAGCTCTATGATAGGCATTCCATTCAATCACACATAGATACATTGGCCCGTGAAAGCTCATAGAACTCCTGAGAGCTAATAGTTAAATATCCTGGGATTTAGTAAGCCTAGAACTGTTTCACATGGGAGACACTGATGGGGAAATATGCTCTCATCAGCCAGTAATAAAATAATGAGCAATATGACCATCAAGAAAGAGCACTGGAGGTGATGGGCAGAGCATGTCCTGTGGAATTATGCAAGCTAATACACTGTTTGGGGCTCAGTGGGCTCCCCTCAAGGGTCAAGTCTGGCTATGCATTTGGCCACAACTACATAGAAATAAGTGTTTGCTGAATAAACAGATGCTAAGGCATTGGAGAACATCACTCCCAGAAAAATTCCAGTCGTTCGTATCCAGATTAGGAAAAATAATGCATTTCAGAAGATACATAGATGTAGTAGGGAGGCCGCTAGTTAGTTCCCATCTGCTCAGCCCCAAAATAATCACACAGAAACCATATTAATTAAATCACTGCTTGGCCTATTAGCTCTAGCTTCTTATTGGCTAACTCTTACATTTTAATTTAACTCACCTCCATTAATTTGTACATCGCCATGTGGCTGTGGTTTACCGGCTAAAGTTCCAGCATCTGTCTCTGGCTGGGCTCCATGGCTTCTCTTGACTCTGTCCTTCTTTCTCCCAGCATTCAATTTAGTTTTCCCTGCCTAGCTAAGCTCTGCTCGGCTATAGGTTCAAAGCAGTTCTTTATTAGTGAATAGTAACCACAGAATACAGAGGGGAATCCCACATCAGATAGACAGACAGACAGACAGATAGACAGACAGATATAGATATATTGAACTTTTGGTAACTTATAGATGAAACCTCGTGTTCTTTCCTTGGAGCCTTCCCCTTAGTCTTCTTTTAGATGACTGGCCACTTGAACTTCTGCCCAGTGGCCCACTCATGAGTCAGAAGTATCTGTGAGAGCAGATGATTGTCTCACTAAGTTTCATCTTGGAGAAGTGACATTTGTCTGACTTCTAGTTCTGTATTAGTCACTTGCTACATACTTTGCTCATATGAGCTCATTAGCTCACTTCACCCTCCAAAAATGTGATGTAGGCAAATAAGACTCAGAGGACTGAAATGACTTGGCAAATGATACATAGCATTCATGACTTGAGTTTCTATTATTCAAAAGGAACTCATAAAGAAAAAAAGTGTGGTACTTAATCTTCCAGAATACTTCAGAGGGCACTTACCCAGAGGCAAAACCCTCCATATCACAGGATGAATGTGATAATGGAGAAAAGATCATTGACTCGAGTTTTCATGCCTCACTTTGAACTTCAGATTTATCTACTCTTGAGTCAGGTTGAAATAATTATAATTTAATCATTCTGTAAAGCAATCATCACTCTGATATGTATGCCCATGGAGCGCTCAGCAGCTTCATGATCAAAACTTCAATTTTAGTTTATTCCCAAACCTAAGTGGCTTCGTAGGAATTCTTTTTAAGCACATCTCCCCATTTTCCCCCCTTTCAGTAACAATAAACATACATCTAAGTCACTGAAAGCACACTGGCCAGATGAAGGGGACAGGTGTGGGATGAGCAAGACACTGAAGAATCTGAGAGCCTCGGGTGTGGCTGCAGGAAGCCAATCATCAGAGACTAGAGACTCCTCAGAAGTAGACCAGGTTGCAGCAAGCTTAGCTCTTTCAATAATAATAACAATAATAATAATAAAGTAAGAAAAAGAAAGGAAATAAAAGAATAAAGCGTTCAGAGTGCTGTTAGTAAGAAATAATGTCCATGAGTTGAGCAAGAGGGGAAGCAAGCATATAGGATGAGTCTCCTACACGATGTAGAGATGCCTCCCCTTCACCTCTGCGGAACCAATTTCCACTGGGACTGAGAGGTCAGAAGGGTGGAGGGCTTCGGTGAACTCTACCAACTGCAAGTCCTGTAGCCCAGAGGATCGTGCTCAGTTTGTTTCTATACCACTCACCATTTCTGGGAGGTAGAATATGATTCCCTAAGGACTTTCTCTGGCCACTGTGCCTCCCTCTAAGAAGACTGGAAGTATAGGGGACTGACAGGCCCTCACCTACTCAGGGGACCTTGATCTAACGACTGATGAGAGTTGATGAGATGAGCTCCCATCTGCACTGGGATAATTCTGTCATGTTCTACGTTGCAAACAGATCTTATGTTTTGCTTACCTATTCCTTTCCCTAAATCTTGGCCTCAGTCCTCCTCTCCCTTGCCAGTTCATTGGATCATTTTGTCCACAGTTTCCTTTAAAATCCGTACCTTGAGTTCTGCCTCAGAAAGTTTAATGCCACTGCCACACAATGGGCCAATAAGAAACAAGACCCTATAGATGTATCTAAAAGTTTATGCTGTGCAGGCATGTGAGACAGTCATACACCAACAATGGCAAGAGACCAGCCCAAATGCCAATGGCAGACGTGCATTTTGGTACCCACATTCTCAGGCATCACATAATATGTAGAGATGGGTCAGATTCATAGAGAATGATCTTTGTTTTTTATCTTCGGGTGCATTCGGACTTGTCTTTGAAATATAGCAAGGCAAAGGGAGAAAAGATGCCCAGAGACTTGGGCATGAGTTATGGAGTATCAAATGCCTCTTGGATCAGTAACTTTAAAAAGCTAGTATACTGTTGAAGTATGATTTGGGTGAGCCAAGACAGTGGGGGGTGTGGTCCTGAGAGCTGGCACCCCATCAGAAGCAGGAGGGCAGCAATCATCAGCAAATGCAACTCTCCCCTTGAGACCTTTACCCTTATCCTCGGGGTGTGGTTTGGGGCAAAAAGAGCAGTTCAACTTTAGCCTTGAATTACAACACTATTTGAAGCAATATTTGGAGGAAGCTGATGTCATTGCCTGACTTATCGTCATTCCAAGAGCCCTGCCTCCTGTAAACTATTTTCCGCACACTGGTTTAGTTGTGCAAAGGGAGCTACAGTGTATTAAACATGTTTGCAAGTTTCTGGCTGTTCTTGCTGTTGAGAGGTGGAACCCAACTGCCCTCCCCTTGAATTTATGCTTGAGTGTGTGATTTATTTAATAACAGCATCTTGCAGATGTGATCTGAGACATCCGTGTTTATGTGACTTTAGAAGCCTTGCAACTTTCATCTCTATCACTTGGAAAATAGCTACCATGTCTTGAGCAAACCCAAAAACCCTTGAGGAGAGGAGCCAAGGTATTTAGTGCACAACCCTGGCTGAATTCCCAGTCAGTTAAAGCATCATTTGCAAGGCCTTGCAAATATGTTCTCCAGCCCCAACAAGTTGCCTCAGTCCTTATTCTGATGAGTTTAAGGAGTATAATGAACTGTTTGTTGAACACGTTTGAAACAAATTAATGAACAAACCCAACAATCTGAATTTTTAAATCACTAGGTTTTGACATGGTTTGTTATGAAGCCACAAGTTACTAAGGTAGTAAACAGAAGAGCAATATTGATCTCCTAAAGGATTGTAGGGATTGGTGGCAGCAACAGGGACAGAAACAAAATGCAAAGATGTGATTCCTTCCATGTTCTCCTTTTATTTCAGCCTCTTGTCCTATGCAAAAAAGAGATGAATTTGGAAGGACAGTGGGGACTTTAAAGATGTCTTTCATGTTGGATCCCATTACAGATGCTGCACCAGATGTGGTTTGATTAATGGAGCCACTCCACATGGCTCTTGTAACCTGTAAGTACCTACTGATATGGCAAACGTGTATTTCTCTATAGTTGTTGTATATCTGTTAAGACAGAATAGGAATTAGTAAATTGTAGTATGCAGACCCAATCCAGCTGCTGTATTATTAAAATAAATTCTTTTTGAATAGTTACATCCATTCTTCTGTGCGTTGTCAATGACTACCACTGCGTTACAACTCTGGAGTATTTGGATAGCAACCCTATATCCTTCAAATCCTAAATTGTTTACTATCTCCTTACACAGAAGGTTTTTGGAGCACTAGTCAAGGCCATCAGAAGCAATTTACCTTCATACTGAGTATTATAATTACTATTACTATCCTACCTTAGGGGTATTGCAACTTGAAAGCCCTACACAATCCGGTACATAGGGACCTCATTTGTGTGTCCATCCCCTTAGACACCATGTAGGGGATAACAGTAGTGACTGTACCTGGCGAAAAGGATGAAATAATGGATATAGACATGCTGCTAAGGTACAGCATGGATTGTCACAGACCATGGGTAACCTGAGCCACCTCTTATTCTATGAACTTAGTTTGGTTCTCACCTATCTTCTGTGTGATAATGAAAATGTTGGGAAATACACCCTAAAAACATTCAGGGGTCTACAGCCAGTGAACTTATAGAAGTCTAGTGGTTTTAAGAATGCTAGTATATCTCCTTTATGGACAAAATGATGGATTTCTACCATTTATACTTCCTATTCCAGAGAAGGAAGCATAAGGGGCCTTTTTAGATTTAGAAAAGAACATTGACTTACTGAGATGAAAGGTCATTAGTTTTGAGTAAAGTCCAGAAAACGGAGTCTCTACTGTGGCTTAAGGTTACCAATGCTTTTACACATTGATTCAAAAGATCTGATGCCATTAAAAATCTCTGTATGAGACAGCAATCCTATATGAAGCCATTTCCCTCTTATGTGAATAACAAAACAGATATCAGAATAGATACCCAGAATTTAGGAGCAACACCATGACTATTGTTTCAGGAAATCCACCCTTCCTTTAGATATCAGTTTGATAGTGGAGGCTTGATCAGGGACCATAGTTACAATGCAACCTGAATGTTTCATTATGGACTAAGCATTGTTGAGCCCAGCATGTACCTACATAAATACAAATAATGGTGTTTCATCATCAATGGGCATGGAATACACACTATCAAGCATAAGCAAATTAATAAGCACAGACCCATGGTTCTGTTCTAATAAATCTTGGAACCTGTATCTATGGGGTCATGGAAAGTTCTTGGTAATGAGTCCTTAAAAAAAAATTTGACCTTTTTAAAGAAAGCTTTGTACAATAGTTTGTCATCCATAGTGAAAAGGTTCCATCATTGTAACTCTACTCTATGACAATCCAGAAAGACAGGTCAAGGAAAAAATGTCCCAGTAAGTAGAATTTCCAACAGTAAATCTCACCATTGTTTTTTTTTTCTACAAGAGAGAAGCTATGAAGCTGCATTGCTTCATGGGCAATAGTTGACCATTTTAGTTGCTTAAAAGAAACCTAGAAGGAACATGATGGGGTAAACCAAATTGGAAAGGGAACAACTTAAAGGATAGATTTCTCCTAGTGGGGACAGAGTGTCTCCTGCCCACTGACAGTCAATGTTAGGATAGAAGTATCTTAACTGGTCAAGCTTACCGATTCTGAGAACCTGTCAGTATCCCTTCTATCCTGATCAATAAGCTCCTGATCAAAGTAGCCATGGTGGTCAATATGGAGTGTATACATGCAATCAGGCACATGGCCATCTACTCACCCATCTAGTCGGACTATAGCAACTCAAATGTGTCCAACTAACTCCAAATGAGCCAACACTGGTTTCCAGAACTAGCAAGCCACCCTCCAGGGGAATTACTCAGCTCTCTGATGACAAAACCACTTCTATCCTGGAAGGCAATAGTTCCTTCTTAGCTTTTTATGTCTTTGCCTTTTCTACTTAAACTATCTCGCCAAATTCAGCAACTGGACACTCACAGAATTATTCTTACCTCCCTCCAACTGTGATATTCCATGCTTTGCCTCTGACTGAGGAACTTACTTTGTAGTGAACTGTGTATGGAAACAGGCGCGTGCTCACAGAGTTCATCAGGCACACCATGTTGCCTAGCATTCTGAAGCAGAAGAAGGGTGGAATGGTTCTTCTCACACACCTGTTGCTATGCTAGCGAATGGAAATGTTTTACTGGGCTAATGTCCCATAAGATCCAGTAAAGTCTGAGTCATCAGCCAGTATATGTTGTTTCTACCTTACCCAAGATTCCTAACTCCAGGAATCAGGATAGAAACAGGACAAGCTTCTCTTGCTGCTGTTGTGTACTATCCACTTACAAAACCTGTTCTTTCTTGCCTCAAATTTAGAAGCTTTAGATCCTAAGGTAGAAATATTTCTACTGGAAGATGCAATATGGGCCCATTATGCCAGAAGTTGGCATTGATGGCTACCTTGGGTACCTTACATTCAGAATCAAAAGGAGGGCTGGAGAGCTGGCTCTATTGTTAAAAGCACACACTGCTTTTATAGAGGTCCCAAGTTCAGTTCTCAGCACCCAGTTGGGTAGCTCATAACTGCCTGTAACTCCAGCTCCATGGAATCCAACACACTCTTCTAGCCTCAGAAGATACCTGCACTCACATGTACATACCCATCATACACACACACACACTCACATGTACATACCCATCATACACACACACACACACACACACACACACACACACCACAATTAAAAAGGAAATATACATTTTTTAAAAGTAGATTTTGCTATATGGACTGACATGATTGTGACTTCCACAAGTAAATTGGGCTGGTACTGGACTATTGGGTTAAGTAACAGTACATCTGGAATGCCAGAGTGTCTCTTGGACTGCTTGCTGTGCCTTAGCATTGCTTTTGTTACCATAATAAAAGAGAAGAAAAACAATCTCACTTGTCAAGGTCTGGGCCCTTCAGAAGGCCAGGAATCATGATGAAGGATGCTCTTGCTGAGGACAAAGGGATGGGATGAGCAAGGAAAGCAGGTGGTTATAAACACTATGACAATAAAATCAGCCCAGACAGGAACTGCCTTTCCTTGGATTCCGTTGCCATGTTCACATCACACTGGGTAAAGAACTCTTAGAAGAAGTATGTATCAAGTTGGGAAAGAATCAAAGATAAGTAGCCACCATACTTTAGAGGGGGTACCAGTGAGAATTAGAGTGAGCATGCATTTGCCTTGACCCTGTGACTTACCTGGGCTTAGCAGAAGTCATGATTTTAGCGCCTATGCGCTCTGTTTTCTCCTGCACCATCTTCAAGTCACAGGTGAGGTAATCACATTCAGCAAACAGTGCTAGGTTCTCAGGCACCCCACATCCAGGTGGATAAGGGCTGATGTGGATCCTAGCTTACCTTTGTAATGTTGTCTTTGCACCCCTCTATTTCATGTCCACTTTTTCTCTCATGGAATTACTGACAGAGACTTCAGGAGACATCACAGAGTAGCAATACTCTGCCATGAGTCTTCCAATGTTTCTCCTTTTGATCAAATACTGATTATTTCACACCATTGGTAAAGGGAAGCACAGAGCCAGAAATCAGGAACCATTGACAGTATTGTTGTCATACCCTACCCCCTCCAAAGGGCAGCTCTTCTACATGTGGGTAAAGCTGGGGACACTATGGTCCTTGAATATTGTATTACTCATCCTTTTGAATACCAGCGCTTCTACATTTCCTACTGCACCCATCCCAGGATCCACCTATAACCAATGCCAGATCAGAGGGTAGAACATGAGACTCAAGATTAAAAACAATACCACATATGTCTATATAGTCGTGTCCAAGATCCAGTTCACAAATGAGGTGAATGTTAAGACTGCTTGATTTGCCATTGGGCTCACCAGGCTTACCCCTCAGAGGACTCAGATATATCAGAACTCTCTTTCAACTTTCAGAGTAAGATTTGGATCCTAATTCCATATTAGTACTCCACCTCCCCATTTTCTCCTGTTTCTTATCTCTTTAGCTTCTCAGGGGTCATCTCTCACTTGCTGCCAGCATGGGGTCACTGAGTCTTATGAACTTTCTTCCTCTCTGTCATTTCACAGACACCTTCTTGCCATTCTCTTTCCTCTACCTCACCGACCTTAGACCAAAGGTAGCCAGCAAGAGCTCTTCTGTGAACTGAGCTGTGTACGCTGATTGGTACTCATTGACTGGAAAAGTACCTGTCCGCAACTTAACTCCACGTGGAGGATCTGGAGCTGTTCTGTTTGTACCAAGGTAATGAAGCTATTCAACCTTTCTAACTCACTAGATATATTACGGGTTCATTCCATTAAATCATATTCTTTCAGCATGGACCATGCACCCTGAGAATGACTCATGAGGAGGGATGGAGACTGCTTTCTCAGAAAACACCATCATTCCTCAACTCTATCCTGAAAGTTGCCGGCAGTGAGTGAGGCCCGGAATGCTGGGCGATCCGCTCTCCAGAGCAATGGCAGGGCACGGCTGCTCGAGTATGTTCATGAGTGATTAACATTCCTCATGAAGGAACGGAGGCCCAGTGACTCAGAGCAGATGAGGAATAAAAACCTGAGTCCTTCTCAGAATCCTTGGTATGCTGGTTGGCAGGATTCCTGTCTTCTTCTTCGAGGCAGACTGCCTCTTAAGCCCCTAAATTTCCAAACACATAAATCATGTCCAGGTAGCTATTGATTCTTGCCCTTCCTTTGCAGAAGAAATGATGAAAAGGTAAAGAGAAAGAAGAGGAAGGGGGAAAGAGAGAATTTTATACGCTATCAGAACTTTAATGTTTAGACTTCGAAAATGGGCCTGCCACACTACCGTGTCTGTCACTGTGTGACACTACTGTGTCTAAGTCACCGTGTGACACTGCTGTGTCTAAGTTACTGTGGATCAGAAGTTGACTCTTTCAGCAATGTTCTAGTTGACGGTTAGAAACAACAAAAAACTGTTGACAGAACAGAAACACTAAATAGATTTACTTTTTGCCTACTTCATACTTTATATTAGACCCCAATAATTCCTCTAGCCCTCAGTTAATTCCTGTTATGCTGAATTTCCACTTTTCTAATGGAAGGAAGATTTAAAAGACTCTTGGCAGACAAGCTATTTGAAAATCAATGTCAAAATATTTCTGGTATAAAATTTGTATGCTAATGTTCACAAAAATGTTTATGTCAAATGTAGTCACACAGAGCCAGACACGCTGGAATCCTCAGCGCTTGCTCACACCAAGCAAGCTGTGGAGCGCTGTAGGTCCTCTGGGGGGCTAAGTCCCTCTAGCTATGCACTCTGATAAAACACAGACGACACTGAGATTCTCCTCCTCTCCCATCGCACCTCCAACGGTCTGCAGGCCGAATACCCAGTGTTGTCACCATCAAGGTGTACACAAAGACCTGGGTTCTATTGGCTGGGGAAAAATAGGAGCAAAGCACATCTTGCAACTTGTGCTACCGGGCGAACGTCCCTAAGGAATGTCAAGTGAGCTGGTAGTAATGGAGGTGGGACTGTGAGAATCATAAATGACAAACAGTTACCGATATTTACATATAGCTACCAGGGAGAAAACTGTATTCTAAACCTTTAGTCTGGCAATGATTTAGTCTCATGTCTGATGGGAGCCTCTCAAATCCATCAGCCCACTGCCCTGGCAGAAGAGGATGGGAGGTAGCAGAAAGGGTCGTGGGTCTAGGATCGGTAGGCTCCACAAGCATTCTTCCTGCTTTAAATCCCTCCCTCATCTCCATCTCCTCATATAAAAGCCCGTGCTTTATTCCTAACTATGTTATGTATATAATACTAGAGGCAAGAGGAGAATGATCCTAACCAGATAAAAGAGGGGTAAGTGCAAAGAACGACACATCCCCAAAAGAGTTTCATTTATGTAATGAAATAAATCTTTACACCATCAACAAAAACACACCAAGATTTTTTTTTTGCGAAAAATATTTTTAAATAAAGTTTTGTCATTTTTTTTTACATTCTGATATACATATGTAACAAGATTTATGGCACTGTAACCAGAATCAAATCAAAAAGAAAAAGAAAGAGGAGTAAAGAAAGAAAAGAAGGAGAGGGTGGGAGGGAAAGCCACTGGTATTGTTGAGTTCCTCTCTCCAAGCTGGTTTGATTTGTCACTCCGCTGCCAGATCTAACTCACCCACACACTCCAAACACCATTTTTATTGCACAAGTGCCAGGAAAGGCACATGGTATAACGGTCAGTTTCCTTCTATTAAAAAAAAAAAGAAAGGAAGGAAGGAAGTTCTTTCAAACCCAGAGAAGGGGGATAACTATCCAGAGCATGAAACACACCAAATCAACAGTGCTCTCTCCAGAGAGCGCATGAGGGGATGAGACCACGGAGGCTGCCTGCCCTTCTCTTCGCATCTGTTAGTGAGCGCAGCAGGGCATGGTTTGGCAGGGTTTCTCTTCTACATGGTTGGCCAGGTAGGTTCCAGGTCTTCGAGAGCCAATCAATGTCTTTTCCGCTTACTTTTGGGTCTTTGTAACTGAAGGGTGGTATCTTCGGTCTATGAGCCTGCACAGACGATGTAGTCAGAAACTCTACAACGGCTAACAAGGAGAACTGGGGAGAAACAGTTTCAGAAGCTTTTTATTTGTTGGCTTTTAAAAAAATGACCTCTTTAACCTCCTTGCAAAACCAGACGAAGAGAAGTGGTTCTCAATGGTGTCAGAAATTCTAGTCTCCTCACACTTATTAAAAATAGAGTCTTTAGACAAGTCTGCTGCCTTTCACAAACATTCCCCCAAGTTAAAAAGAAAGAAAAAAAAAACAGAAAAGAAAAACAGAAAACAAAACCAAAGTCAGACCACCCCCCTTCACTCCTGTGCATCTTCTCACAGAGCCATGGCTCTTTCCATCCTGCCCGCTGTCACACAACCGTCTCCATGCCCATCAGCTTCGGTGTCAGGATCCGTGGTGTCACGCCATTGTTTAGGTCTTCCTCAAATTCCAGCAACTGCCCCATGAAGTTGAGGTTCGGGGAAATAATTGGTCGTTTGCCTTTGACGAATTTGTAAGCGTCAGTCATGGTCATCCGTGTGTGCTTCATCAAGTAGGCAATGACGATGGTGGCAGAGCGGGACACGCCGGCCTGGCAGTGGATGAGAAGGCCCTTTCCACACTGATGAGCTTCCTCTGTGGGACAGAGAGACAGGTGGTGAGGGGGAGGAAAAGAGGGGGGCAGAGGGAGGTCAGTGTTTCCTTTTGTACAGAAAGAATGGACTCAAACGGTTTTATAGCATAATGTACCAGTGAGTTCTACAAGTTCAAGTCACAAGCTACAGAAATTGGCTACAAGCAGGAATGCTGGTCTGCATTTTCTTAAATTATTAAAAAAAATTGGGGGGGATACTCATGCCACAGTGTGCATGGGAAGGTCAAAGGACAACTTGAGGGAGTCAGTTCTCTCTTTCCACTATGAGTCTGAGGATTGAACTCAGGTTAGCACTCTTGGCCCCAAGCTCCTTTTACCCACTGAACTATCTCACTGATCTTCCATTTTTTTGAAGCATGTCTGTGTGTTGCATGTGGGTGTAGATGAATGTTTACATATATGTCGGTGCATACTCATGTGTCTGTAGAAGGCCATGATTGATGTCATGTGTCTTCCAGATCACTCTCCATGTTATATATGACACAGCGTCTCTTGCTGAACCCAGAGCTCACTATTTCTGTTGGTCCAGATACCCAGCTTGCTCTAGGGTGCTCCATCTCAGTCTCTTGTGCCATGGGATTCCAGAGAGTTGTCTCAGCTACATGGCCTTTATGTGGGCTCTGGTGATCCAAGACCCCATCCTCATGCTTGTGCAGTAAGTGTGTTAGCTGCTGAGTCATCTTCCCAGCCCCTCCCCTAGAGTTCTACATTTAGAGAGAAGATAGAGGAAGGGAGTTGTCAGCTGTGGGAACAGCACCTGTCACAGAAGACGGAGGAAGACAGAAGTTATACCTATTACACTGACACACTCATGACAAGCAAGCCTCTACACTCACCATACCTACAACAGGACACATTGACACACTCATGACAGGAAGTTGCTATGCTTGCCATAAATGTTACCAGGCCTGTCTTTTCCCCCATCTTGCTCCTTTTCTATTTTCTATAAAATCATACCTTTGACTAAAAGGGAAGGAAAAGTCAAAAAAGGATGACAGAGGAAATAGAAATTATGTTACATATACCAATGATCATATATGATAAAATTTTTCTTCTGATTAACAATGTTAATTCCACTTTCCAGGTTATATGATTATATGACTGAAAAACTAGTGCTATTAGCAATGCATCGTCTACATGCTAGACCCACCCCTCCACCTTTCTTCATCCTATAGAACATTATTCTTTAAGAGGTAGCATTTAATGTGTAAGTTTTACTTAACTCTCCATGGAAGGAAGAAATAAAGCTCAGCCAGAAAGTTCCTACACTCAGCTTCTCACCAGAGATGCCAAGCGTTGTCAAAGTTAGACTTGTGGAGTGCGGAACAACTGCATGACCCTCTCCCATGTCTTCAACCCCTCACCCCCCCACACACACACACTCTTCCTACATGGCAAGCATTTAGAAGGCAGGATTCCTAAGTAGCTTAGAGCTGAGAGCAACTGAAAGTGGCAGGTATAATGCTAAAATCTTTGGATGCCTGTGAGCACTGGACAATATTTTAGTGACACTCCTAGCAAAGCACCCCACCCCCCAAGGAAGGGTCCCCAGGTGAATGCAGGTCAGTGGTCAGGTAGAAGAGAAGGGGGTAAAGAGATTCAACCCTTAGCTTAAATCATCTTCATCAGCTGCTTACCAGAAGACTAAGAGACAAACAGGACGTAAGTCTCTTTCTTATCAACCTATAGACCAGCTTGCATCAAGAGAGCCCTTTCTCCCTTTCTCGACTTCCCTTCGGCACACCCTAAATGACTTCCCAAACCAAGAACATCAAACATGGTGGTTAGAGAATGACCAAGGTGCATCATGGGTTTGATCACCGGTTCTACTAACCCACTAGCTGAGTGACCTTGTAAGTCTTCTGACCCCCCAGGACCTCAGTCTTTCTGTTTGGACAATGCCAAGGATGCTAGCTCACCAGCCTCTGGAACGGTGGAGATTAAATTTTGCAGTTAAACTGGCATTGTTAAACCCTAAACCTGGACATTGCTTAGTTTAGATTAAACTCAGCAGAATGCTATTATGCTGTGAACCCTGCTGTGCTTCCCCCCCCCCCCCCCGCCGCCGAAGCCACACTATAAAATTTCAGTTTATCCAATCAGAGGACAAGAAGAACAAAGTTGAGCCCGAACACGTGATCCTGAATTGCTCCACAAGCTAAATGTTGCTTAGTTTTTTGTGATTAGTTTTGTTTTCTTCTAAAAGAGCAGGTAAGCCTGAATAATCCAGAAGGAATGTGAGCACCATGGCTGTAATCTTAGAACGAGCCCATCCCCTGCTACTCACTAAGTGGAAAACAATTTCCCAACTTCCTCCACCTGGAATTAAGTCAGATGGACTCTCCTTTATAACAGCCTCTATTGACCAGGAACTTCCTCGTCTACCTGGTGACAAGCATCTCTTACTCACGATTCAAGGCTTGGCTTGGATTTTATGAATAAAGGATCCTGGATCTTTACCGAGCCCTGGAATTAATTAATGGGGCATGGTAAACGAGGGCCCAGAGTGTTGGATAAGGAGTCCTGGCTAGGAGACTAGAACGCTAGGACACTGGACCCTTTGTTTTTATTTTTTTACTTATCATCCCCCTCCTGCAGTGTGTATAGGTACCACAGCATACAAGCAGAGGTCAATGTGGGTCCTTACCTGTCACCTTCTTTGAGTTGGAATTTTTTGTGCCACTGCGGACACCAAGCTAGCTATCCTGTGAGTGTCTAGGGGTTGTCTGCCTTCCATCTTGCTATAGGAGAGAAGGCATTACAGACATGCATGCCTGCACCTGAATTTCCTTGGGTTCTGGGGATTCAAACTCGGGTCTTCACTTTCCCTATTGTGCCGTCTCCTCAACCCCCCAGTTTTCTCTGGACACTAGAACTCCTGACGTGGAAAGGTCACTTGACTTCTGAGTTTAAGAGGACACTCTGGCTATCTGTCCAGCATGTCCATGGTAGGGCCCAGCATTGGAGGACAAACTGGGAAGGAAAACAGGCAAGCAAGAGTCCAGAACCGCCAGCCTGCCAACAAATCCATCACCCTATGGCTGCTCAACTGGAGACTATTTTTCTGTCAAAACAGCAACAACCATGAGTGACTTTGAGACAGAGACCCATGACAACCTGAGGCAGTAATGTTGAAAGCATTGGGCTACCTCTTTACTCCGATAAAAGCCAGAACCTCTTGAAAACAATAGTGAGCATCTGTCATCTGCTCCTACTATCCTAGTCATCCTGAGTCTCACCACAATGCTGCAAGAGTTGCCAAAGCTAAGGTCAGCATGGAGCTGGTAGTTGCATCCTTCTGAGGTTAGAGTCTAGTATTGCTAGAATGTTCCTTCCTGGGTCCTCCAGGGGCCTGATCTTTCTTGCTTCCCCGAGCCTGAGACCCAGTGTCAAAGAAAACATGTCCCTTCTCACAAGCACTAATAATGTCAGTCCTCCTCACTCCGTGTTTACGAACTGAGATCATTTAGGTGGAAGAACACAATCCGGCCATTCTTCCTTCCCTTGTCTGTAAGGATGCAACATGAGAGGAGACTCAGCATGGCGTGCTCAGCTTTCTGAAGAAGTTTCTTTGGAACCAACCCTTTCACAAAGGTGGCCTCGGCCTCGGCCTCAAGGGAACAGGCCACATACACTGTGACTCAGCGTAACTCATGGTGCTGAATGGTAATCACTTTCCCTATGCTGAGTCTCAGTGTAACACACAGTGCTGATTGGTGATCACTTTCCCTATGCTGACTGAATAAAGCTGAACAAGGTGGAACGAAGGTGAGGACAGTTAAGAGGTGATGTCACAGTCTCTACTTGGTGTGCCCTACAGAGCTGGGGGGGGGGCTGCATGGAGTAGGCAGCAGAACTAGCTCTGACCAGTTCCTCATGTTCCCCTTCATTCTCCTGGTCATACAATATCTAAGTGCCAACCTCCACCGTCGCTCTGTTTTCCTGGAGGATAGACAGGAACTTGTGGTCGAACAGATATTGGACAAAGACAGATTATCTCTTTAGTTTGAACTTGAAATGGCTCCATAGACTTGTGGCAAATGCTTGGTCTCAAGCTGGTGGCATCGCTTCCAAAGGTCTTTAAAACTTGACAAGAGAACCCTCACCTTGGGAAGTAGGTCACCCACTGTGTGTCATTGACGGCAATATGTTATCACCCCCTTCCTAGTCACCATGAATTCAGCAGTCTTTGTCATACGCTCCCTCTGCCATGATCTGTCTGTCTTACCACAGGCCCAGAATCAATGATGCCGAGGACCAAAGCCTCTGAGATCATAAGCCAAAATAACTGCTCCCTTCAGGTAAGCCTCTCAGGTACTTCAGCCACAGAAACAGAAGTCTCACTAATTCAACTGTTCTTTTACGTCTGTCCAGATAGTTCCGAGACTTAACGGAAGGACTATGGTTTAGATAGCTTGCTTGTTTTCCCCTGGCCTAGGAATAAGCGGAATAAGCCTTGGCCCTTATATCAAACCCCGAGCTGAAGGGAAGGGAGAGCTCGCCGCACACCCCGGGCGATAGTTACCGATGAATTCAAACGCCTCTTCAAAGTACTGTCGCAGGTTCTGCTTGTTGCTGTCAGTGGCCGGCAGCCGCTTGTAGTTGAAGAGGCCTTTCTCATAGTGGTAGAGGGGGAGGTGAGTGGTGACGTTGATGACGTAGCCAATGTTGAGCCTCTGCATGGTGTCCAGGTCCTGAGCATCCTGCTCATTGCCGAGGAACAGGAAGGGCAGGATGGGCGTCAGCTCAGCGTTCTCGATGTCAGGGGTGGTGGGGACAGACTGAGGTAGCATGCTCGAGGCCGCCGAGGCGCCGCCCCCCACCTCCCGGCACTCTTGGAGCTGGAGGGAGTTGTCACAGAGGTTCTCATGGTTCTGCTTAAAACTACTGAGTCCCCCTGGAAGGAAAACGCAGAGAGTGCGTGTGAGTAAGACAGCAGAGCCCACAGCAAAGGCCAGCTTCCCCACAGAGATGAGTGCCACTGTGGCTAGGTCCATTTTGAACCCTTCTAAAATAAAAACCAAAACCAGGAGTCTGTTGGGGTATGCAGAGTGGCTTCAGAGGGCTTCTGCTCCTTATTGCACAAACTGGGCTAAGGTGCCTGGGAACACGTTCCACACAACAACCCAGTAATTTCATCAACTGCATGTTTATTTGCTTCTAACAGACATAAGGTCCCTGGCCTATATAGAGCCTTGCACTTTGGGAGCGGAGAAAAGCAGGGACGACACTGTCCTACACAGAACGTCTGCTTGTATCCTGGCACTGTGCACATGGGTCCTGTACCATTTATAGCTCACCTTAGTGAAAGCCAAGTTCATTCCCTATGTAGCAGAGCAGTTACAAGCAGGTGCCGTGGAAAAGCCTGGCTGTGCTGGCTGTGCTGGCTGTGGTCCTACTACCATTGCTGACCTGCCTGCTGAGTTGCACAAGATCATTTCTCTGTGTGTCTCGGTAACTCCATGAGCGTACAGTGTGTGTCTCAAGTATATAGTGTGTCTCTCTGCGTGTGAGTCTGAGATGGGCATAAACACAGGCCAAGTGTTCAATACACCCTCCCCCTTCAGGCTTGCATGGTCACTCTGCATGAAGTAGCTATTTCTATTCATGTTATTGCTATGACTGCTCAAAGGTAGAAACAGCAGAGGGGAGCTTGGGCAAGGGGATTAGCACTGGGAGAGTGGCTCAGGGTCTACTTGGCTTTCCTCACCTGTTCTTGACTTCCAAGAGAGTGGCATGTGAGAGTGGTCTGTTTTCCTGTCCTTAGCGTCTAGAGGTTTGTGAGCGCATTAACCCGCTAATCGAGACCCTGATGGATCTCCTAACGCACACTCTGAGCTGGAGGCTCTGCTCTAACTTCAAGAGCCGAGTCAGAAACACTTCAAAGGTCTGGGCTGCACCTGTTCCCCCACTTTCAGCATGCAAACAAGGCCTTGTGATAGTACAGTCACTTATGGAAATCACGCGGCCACAGGTGTGTGAGTAGACACACGGGGATGTTCACGCAACATCATCTGCTTAACCGTGGAAGCAGAGACCTGGCTCCACAACACACACGCACACGTACGCGCGCGCACACACACACACACATACACACACACACTGTAAACATACACACAATAATAGTAAGCTTTAAAAAGAACAGGCTAAGTAAATACAATAATAAAACTCAATAATAATTATGTTTATCCATAAAATATTATGCAGCCATTAAAGGAATAACTATATAAAGAATATAAAAATCAAAGAAAATGCTTCCATTTAATGTTAAGTGACAAACAGCTAATTCAAAACATTCTGCAGAAAGCCTAAAACCTATACACAAAAAAAGAAAAATTGCAGAAATCTATGGGTGGGAGTTTGTCACTTGACTTGTCCATTCTTATGTTACACACAATTATGCATGGACAAACCTAAAGGATTATGAAGCTCACATCCTACAAGGCACATGAGAGACATTAAGAGACCTCGGGTGGGGTCATCAAGTGAGCATAAATCCCAGAAGAGCAGGATAGGACACTTGAAGCCTTCTGGGAAAGCGAGAGGCACCAGGAAGTTCCCAGAAGTCATGGCTCGCCAGTCCCTTGCCAGTCCCAGGCATGAGGTCGAAAGCACGAAACCTGAATAGGATACATGACTGTGGTAACAGGGCAGGAAGTCCATTTGTCTACCAGCTTTTGAGCTGACACCACACTCTTCCTCATCTCGTCTCATTTTTGACCACTAAGCAGGGGACCCGAACAGAGCATGTCCCCAGCCGATGGGCACAGGCAGCTGTGTGACAGAAGACCAGTAGGAAATGGTAATGATCCACAGATAATTCAGGAGGGCTATCCTGTGCTCAGACAAAAAGGAGAACAGAAAAAAAAAGTTTATAGGCGAGCACATAGGAGCTTTAAATTTATTTTGACTTCGCTTTTGTAATTAAACTCTGCCCTTGATCTTCGTTGTGAAATCAGTATACCCGGGTGACTAGCCCAGAGGGAGCCTTCCAACTACAAAAAAAAAAAAAAAAAAAAAAGCAAGATACTAGAAAATGTCACCAGTGAATGTGTAAAAACTACCCCCTGCCAACTGCCCCAAACTTCACAGAGGACACTGGAAGGAGCTGTGTTGAAATCTGCTGGGTTCCACAAATCCCACAGTAAACAGTCCCACGCTGAATCTGCCAGGCTAGCCCGATTCACTTTTCCCTTAAGAAAAAGGCACTTGGCAACATTTTTTCCATATACGTTGAGGGGAAGGACTGGGAAACTAAACTCAAAAGGAGAGGCTGGGAAGTAGGGGAGGAGGATTCTCGCTCTTATTTAGTGTATTCAAACAGTAATTTTTGAATTAAAAGCAGCTAGCTAGAAAAAAATAAAAATAGAAGCATGCCAACCCCCTCCTACCACCTTTCCCCACACAAAATACCCAGAATAGAGCTTTTTAAAATTCAGTCTCAGCCCCTCCTTTCCCAGTGACATCAGCCGGAGGCTCCCCACCTGCCCAGTTGCCATAGCAGTCACACAAAGACACACAATGACATCAGTTGGCATGATATCAGCTCTTTGAATGCAAACAATACAAGAAGAACTACTTTGTTTAAGGACTCGGGTACAACTGTGTTCTGCGGGAGCCAATGACGTAATGCTAACAGGTGGCAAGGGGCCTTCCATTTGCCTAATGGGGGGAGGATAATGGGGGAGGGGCGGGTCAGAGGGAGTCTGAGGCCGACACACAGGACGCTTCTACCATGGCATGTTGTGTGCCTGTGTGAAATGATGTGTTGTATGTGTGAGACATGTGGGAAAGGCTATCTGTAGGGAGAGAAGAGGGGAGAGGCCATGTGACCCAAACATCTCAGCTTGTCAAGAAAGTAAGCTCTCACTGAGGGTCTAAAGGAAGACTCCAGTTAAGTCCGCTCATGCGGGGTACTCGTCCTCACACAAGGGTGGTGTGTGGGGACACGTGGAAGTGGAGGCTCTCTCCTGGATGGCAGTCTGAACCAGTAGTATCTCACAGGAGTGTTTCAGAGAAATCTGCATGGAGGTTGTTCTTGCCTCTTAGGGGTGAGTGTGGGGATGGTGTGGGGCCCTGGGATTGGTAACAGCAGCAGAAGGGAAGAGTAGCACTAAGGATGTCATTTTTGGCCCTCTGACCCCATCAAATTTAATTTAATTATGTTTGGCATGGTTATATAAGAGCTACAAGGGGCTGGGAAGATGGCTCAGTCAGCAAAGGGCCTGCTGCACAAGTATCATCTGAGTTCAGATTCCCAGTACCCTCTGAAGGCAAGGAATGATGTGTATGTAACCCCCACAGTGGGAAGGAGAAGATGGTTCCCTTGTACTTCACTGACCAGCTTAGCAAACATATGTGCGCACACGCACAGAGGCACACACATGCACAAGAATAAAAGCATCACTAACACACTATTGGAGTAGAGGGAGTTCAGTATGGTGGATGGAGACACAGGGGCCCAGTCTACGGTGAGGACACCACCTCCTAGGAACTTGCCCTTGGGAAGGATCAGCTTACCATAAATCAGGCATAATATAGCCTATGCATTGTGCTGGGGTAGAGGACACCTATGTGAAGGTTTATAGATACATCAGATGTATTCCATACATCCTATCTCATGCCCAAGTCATCAGCTTGGTCCTCACCTACACACAATCTGGTGATGCAGCGAAGCTGCTGGAGCTGGAGCCTGCCCTGCCCTGCCCTGCCAGAGCATCACTAGGAGAGCCTAGGCTCCTCATCTGTCAGAGGTAATAGTAGCACCTACCCTGATACTATTCTAAGAACAAAAGAAGCTAACAAACACCAAGTTTGTTGAAATCATTTTGGGTATGCGATGAACACTTTATTCATTCCTAGAAATAAAAGATGACGTCATACAAAAACTCAGACAAGTGAATGTAAATAAATAAATAATAAATGTATCTTAGTACTTATTTATTTGATATTTCTCTGTATATCTGGCTGACTTGGTACTGTGTCTTCCAAGGCGGCCTCAAACTCATGGCCATCTTCCTGCCTCAGGCTCCACCCTGAGTACTACACCATCATGCCCAGCTTAAATTTTTACTGATGAATTAGGAGCCAACTTATCCAAAGGCGTTTTAAAGTCTGACTAACACAATTCTATCTTGAAGTAAACAGCAGGTTCCAGCTTTCCTGAACAACAGTTCTGACTTCCCCTGGATTAGCTTCACCAGTGAAGACTTGAGGTTCCCTGCTCTGCCAGAAACTGGGCTTTTAACATATGAAACAGCCCCCACTCCAAACTGGACCGGCTTCCTGCACTGAAGCAGCTTGCAGTTGTCGATGCAAATATTTCGAAGACATGGAGAAGAAGCTTTTTCAACCCTTGTCTCAAAATCAGGTTTCCTCGGCTGCCTTTAAGTCCATGAGTTTGAAAGGTAACCAGAAAATGTCCAGTACTTTAAAAGAAAAATACAGCTAGGTGTCACCTGCTATGGCCAGGTGAGTTCAGGGGCAACCCGGGACAGCAACAGACTCTCACTTTGGTGGGAAAACCCACTTTTGTAGCCAAACTTCTGTTCCTGCTGCTGTTAGCTACCGTGGTGCCTTCCGTGGTGCGATTCTCTGACTGCAGGGCTAAAGAACCAAAGCTCACATGCAGAATCCATAGGCAGGAGCCGGCCAGGCCCTACAGAGGCTAGTTAGAAGTGAGGCTTAGTCAGAAATATAAGGAGAACACTGCCTGAAGGTCAATGAATAGAATTAGTATCTACAGAACTGGGCGGGGGGGGGGAGGTACTGTTCTAAAACTGTACTCTTACGGTTTGGGGCAAGAATATTGCTTTTCTTACTGTGTTCTCAGTCAGGACACTGGTAGCAGTGAAGACCAGGGACTGGAAAGAGCAAGTCTGAATGAAAACCGAATCTCGCCCTAACAATCTGCATTACCTCCTGCAAGTTATTTAACATACCTGCATCTCAATTCCACATCAGCCATGTGAACAAATCCATCTCACAGATGTCAACGCAGGCACAACACTATGGAATACATCTTACAGATGGCAGAATTACTGGCATATAACAAATATTATTTTGTAGACTCCCCCAGTGGAAACAGTAATACACCAGGGCAGTCTCCTAAAGTTCTGTAGGCACAAAGATAAGATGAAAGACTAAAGCTTAGCTGGTGTCAAGTGTCTAGGGCAGAAATGTCCAGAGATGGAGGGCAGAGCATTTCACACCCACCTTAATATGAGAAATATGTAGAGTTCCAGCTACAGTGATAAAAAGGATTTCTACTTTTTATTGTCTTTGAACTGATTCATACACTCCATAGATGAGATAGGCTATTTGACAGCACCAGTGATGTCAAGATGAGTACCAGGAAGCATCAGTTGTCTGAGGGTCCTATCCTGTGGGAAACTCCTTTCCCAAGGAGAGTGACAGGAAGCTATACTGAAGAGAGAGGAGGGCACCATCACTTAGAGCAAGAAGGGATGAAACACAGAGAAGCAGGAGAGGAGGGACAAGGGGGCTGAATCCAGCAGCATGGGTGAGTACTGGGTGAAGACTATTCTTAAACATAAACCATTTAGTGGCTTCTTCAAACCACCGTGACTGCCGTCGCTATGAAATGCCCAGCGTATGAAGAGACATAATCCAGGAGGCATCTTTAAACTGTAAAACCATTTAGAAGCACAGAGGGGGCTGTGTCTTGTGACAGGTGGGGGTCTTCCCTGGAGACGTCTCATCTTTGCAGTTAGCCCTTTATGTCGGAGTGTTTCAGAGGAACCAAGGAGGGTCAAGTAGCAAAAACTGCATTTCTGACAAACTTGCTGAGAATATATGGGGGGAAAAAGTGTATTTGCAGAAATGATATATAAGAATACGATATATGGTTTCAGAAATTATAGAAATGAAATTATGATGGCCTAGGTCTATGGTTCATTTGGTAGATAGCTCACCTAGGACACACAGAGCCACACAGAGCCCTGGGTTCTATATTCAACACCACATAAACTGGAGTTAGTGGCATAGACTTGTAATCCCAGCACTTGAAAGGAAGGAGGCAGGAAGATTAGGCATTCAAAGTCATCCTCTGCGACAAAGTGAGTTCAAGGTCAGCCTGGGTCATGTGAGACCGTCACAAACAAACACATGAAATTATAAAATAAAACCACACGCACACAATTATAAACTTCTGTGAGTAACTCAGTCCATTAAGGACATGGTAATCTGGAGAAAAGTGTATAATACATACTATGTACATATAGAAAATATCTCTATAGAGAATGTACAGACCTCTAGATCCTCAAGTAGTTGGGGGTTCACAACTTTCCTCACAGCTGTTCTCCTAAAGCTTCAACAACCAGATGTAGGAGTGTAAAATGATGCTACAATATTCTGTTTTGTGTTTGTCTCTTATTTATGTTTCCAGATTAACTGCTTTGGTGGAAGCTGGCTTCTTGGGGAGAAGGGCTCTTAATTCCTTTGTACATAGGATCTCTCCATCTCCTACAGGGGGACATGTAACTTGCTGCGATGTTAGGTATAGCAGGAGCCTTAGGGAAGTAAGTAGAGAGCTATGGGTTTGATCTTATGAAAATCATTTATGAACAACTGAAACACAAAATAAATGTGTCTCCCTGGTGTCTACTTTAGTGACAAAGCCTAGGCAGCGATCACTTCAGGCATGGTGACACACACCTGTGGGCCTAGCACTAGGGAGACTAGAGGTAGGGGGATCAAGAGTTCAAAGCCAGCCTGGGCTACATGAAAACCCATTTCAAAAACAAAAACAAAACCCCTCACAAACTCTCTTCTTACCCCAGTCAAAAGGTCATTTTTGTTCCTCGCATTAGTTGATATGACTCAGTCGGACAACATTTATTTTGAAAGAAGAAAGGGGGGGAAATCTGGTAAATCTATACCAGAATTTTCTTGAATTGGGAATTCATTGACTCATTTCTTTTGACTGTTGTGTTGGACAAAAGAATATGCCCTGGGCCATCGGCACTTCCAGGAACTAGATACCGATACAGTCTTCTAGCGCTGTCTATTTGTGCTGCCCTCCCGGTGCTGCCACTCCTCTGCCTCAACTGGGTAGAGTGTTAAAGAAACCAAAACCAAAAACCTAGCCTCTGGAAAGAAGCCATACTAGCTGTGAATGCACTGGGAGACTACAAACCGGCAACTGCTCCCTCCTGGTAGCCCTGTGGGCTCACAAGAGGCTTGCTTCTCAAACTGTGGTACTATATGCCCATCCACCAGCAGTCCGGGGGCTGATGCTGACATCCTGCTCACGATGCTGCCTTCATATGCTTCCTTTGATAATGTCTTTACACAAACCTCAACAGGAACATGCTTTTAAAAAACCGTGCCCTAGGGTGCTGAGCGATGGCTCAGTCGGCAAAAGGTCCTTGCTTTGCAAGCATGACGACCTGAGTTTGGATTCCCAGAACCCACATAAGAAGGATTACTGGGTGGCATGAATCCCAGCACTGGGAAGGCAGACATAGGAGGGTCCCTAGAGTTTCCTGGCCAGCAAGCCTAACTGAATTGGTGAGCCTCAAGATTCAACAAGAGACTCTGTTTCAAATAATAAGGGGGAGAGTGGTTGAGGAAGACACCAAATGTCAACCTTTGACCTCCACATGTGCACAGACACACACACACACACACACACACACAGAGAGAGAGAGAGAGAGAGAGAGAGAGAGAGAGAGAGGCATATATACACAAACACCACCCCCTCTCAAAAAAAAATCTTGCCTAAACCTTTACCTGCTAAAAGTAGACCTGAGTCACAAGGATCCTGTGATTTTTAGAAGCCTTCCAAGACATGTTGACTCTGGAATGCTTTATCAGAGTTTACCTGACTTCTCTCTGCCCCACCACCTCTGAAGCAGCCCAGGGCTCTTCAAGTGCACAGATACAGAACTGCTACAGAAAAGAGCTGGGGATTAAACTTTGGCCTGCAGAAGAGAGCCAGTCCTCATCAAAAAGGCAGTCTTGGGTCAAAACCCCATGAAGGGAGGCATCCTTGTGCCCCTCACAGCCTACAAGCTTCAGGCTTTCAGAAGTAACCTGCATTCAGGAAGCCACACATTTCATGTGTGTATTGAATAACAGGCAGGTCAAGGCTACTTCACAAGTATGTAAACACAGCCTGCTCCTTTAAACCTGTGACCTCATTTATTTACATTAGTACAGAAAGCACAGCCAGAAGTGACAGCTGATGACAGTCATGTAACTTTCCACGATGACAATTAAAATGCTCCAGGCCTGCTTTCACGCACATAGGACTTTTATGTGAACCGGATTCAAACTGTAAGATCTCGGAGTCCCTGTGCCAGGAACCGGCTTAGGCTTTGCTCAAATCATTGTGAGTCTAAGGGGGAGCAGCTCTCCCCCAACCCGGGTTCCTTCCCATCCACCTGCAGCTGGCCTCTGCCTCCTGTTTCACCCCATTTCCCCACTTCTGATCTCTAAGGTAAGTACTTCATTACATGTGCACACCTACCATACACACACACACACCATCACCACCACTGCCACCACCAACAAAAAGATTGGGTGAAGGAATGGGTACAAAAAGGTAACAGAAGAACAGCCAAGTTCTGGCTTCTCCAACTTTGCGTGTCTTAACAATTCTGGCCTCTTGAGCTATGAGAGAACCAATTCCTGCTGCTTAAGTTACCCAAAACGTGGTGTTTTGTTAGGGCAGCCTGCTGTGGTCTGGATATGCTTTGAGCAAACCCTTCAAGTTCAAAACTAGGAGCTCTGTCTGTAGTGTGGTGATGCCCACAGGTGGCAGAACCTTTAACAGGCGGGGCACAGCAGGAGGGAATAAGGTCAACAGGCCCTGGACTTGCAAGGGATGAATATTTCTCATAGACCCAACGCAGTACCAGTGGAGGCAGGCCTAGGTCATGAGTGCCTTTAGCTTCCATTCTTGGCATATATGATCCCTTTTGCACATAATTCCACAATGGAAATGCTATCCACACCAAAGTCCTCATTCTAAAACCAAGAAATTAATTTAAAAAAAAATGTTCTTTGTAAAGCCTCCGTCACTAAGCATTTTGTTATTGCAACACAAAACTGACTAATACATACTAATATCGTGCCACTTTTCACTTTATTTCCCAGTTGTACTGGCTGGTTTTGTGTGTCAACTTGACACAAGCTAGAAAGGAAAGAGCTTGGTTGAGGAAATGCCTCCATGAGACCCAGCTGTAAGGCATTATTTTCTCAATTAGTGATCAGCAGGGGAGGGCCTAGTCCATTGGTGAGTGGTGCCATCCCTGGGCTGGTGGTTCTGGATTCCCTTAGAAAGCAGACTGAAGGTCAGGCAGTGGTGGTGCCTGCCTTTAATCTCAGCACTAGGGAGGTAGAGGCAGGCGGATTTCTGTGAGTTCAAGGCCAGCCTGGTCTACAAGAGCTAGTTCCAGGACAGGATCCAAAGCTACAGAGAAACTTTTGAAAAAACAAAAACAAAAAAAAAAAAAAAAAAAAAGAAGAAGAAGAAGAAGAAGAGGAAAGAATGGAAGAAAGAAATCAGACTGAGCAAGCCAGTAAGCAGCCACCACCCCACAAAGGCCTCCCTCCCTATCAGCTCCTACCTCCAGGATCCTGCCCTGTTTGAGTTTCTGCCCTGACTTCCTTCAGTATGAACAGCCTTATGGAAGTATAAGTCAAATAAACCCTTTCCTCCCCAACTTGCTTTTTGGTCATGGTGTTTAGTCACAGCAATAGAAACCCTAACTAAGACATCAGTACACCTCTATCTACATATATGTACATATATTATAATACCTACTCTTCAAGAGTCACACCAGAACTCATGGTGTGCTAAAAACAAGGCTCCTAGGAGTCAACTCAAGTTGATACCAGACCTTACAGTCAAGCCAGAAATGGTTCAAGGTCAAGATGGCGGGCAGCAGGGGAGAGGGAGATATGCCTAAATCACCTGGCAAGCTCATAAGAAGCAAGCTCATAGAACTGTCTAGAACTTTAGTTCCACTTGCTGGCAGCAATCACAGAAGTCATCCTTTTTCAAAGACATTCCTCAACGTCATCATGGACCAACCCTGGCTCACACCTTCCCTGAGCCATCTTTCCGAGCCAAGAACAGTCCTCGATGGAGACTTTTTGTGTGTTTGGGAGAGTGTTCTGTACTGTGTCAAAACTCTGTGCTTCCTGGTTAATCAAGAGAAGGGGCACACCAAGGGCGCACCACAATGCTGAAAGGAGGATGCTACTAACGGTGCTAGAGAACAAAGCCATAGATTTTTCCAGGGCTGAACAACATGCCCCACTCCACACCGCTCATTTACTTCTCTGCAGAGGGGGCAAAAATTCTTTGCTTTTCAGGGAAGAAGAAGCTGAAATAATAAAGTGTTGCTAAACAAACAAACGGATAAAGCCATCCATTAAACTAGTCTTCGGCACAAAAGGAGAACTTGCTTCACCATCTATGCACAGCCTCCTCTCCCAAGACCACATTTATCTTAGACCTCAAATTAAACACATCACAACTTCACAGTAAAAATATGTTTCCCAGCGGGATTAAAGTAAAGTCCGATTAAATAAATCCCCAGAAATGTCAAGAGTAAGCCTCAAGAGACTACATTCTTCTACCGTGAAATATTCCCAATGGAAATTGCATTCAGAGAAGGTCATCAAAAATCATCTATGATAAGAGGAAGGGGGGGGGGAGAAGCAGGACACAAGATAAGGTTTGTAAGTGAGGTCTGGATTGGGACCCATGGCCATGGTGATGTATGGAATTGGCCAGTCAAATGCATAAGCCACTTAACTTGTTTGGAAGAACATTCCACACTCCAAGAATGGCCTTTACAACTGTGGATTCTGGAATGCTCTGAAGGTCAAAGGGCTTTGGCTTGGGAAGTTCAGGAAGTGACAAAGGAAAGACTCAAATGGCTCCTATCACAATTCCGTGTGCTTTCTTGAGCCAGTGTTTTCAGTCCACAAAAAGTGTAGCAACAGTTTCCTTAAGTCCGGGCTAAAGTCTATATTTGGCAAGGCTAGTTAGCAAGGGGAAGAGAAGGTAGAAGCTGTCTCTGCAGCCAAGTGTCACAGTCAGATCACCCCACAATGGCTGAGCTTGGTAAGGTCAAACTGAAGCGAGGCACAGTATCTGTTTACACCAAGAAAAGGAGGGTCTGGAAACCTCTGATGCTGGGCAGCGTAGTGCCATATTATAGTATCAGGTCAAAGCTGGGATGTCCTCATATGATTTACTGCATTATGGCCCAACCACAAAAGCCTGCCTGTCTCCAAGAAGCTGTGCTAGGGTCTCACGGTTATTCGAGAACCATACAAATAACAGTCATTGCAGCCTGGGAGACAAAGATCAGAAAACTGACCCGGTATGCACTCCACATCAGGCACTGTAGGACTTCACAGGCACATCCCTGGAGACCATGCCCAACTCAACAACAGAGAGGAAGACTCCCTGAAGGCAGGACTCATGTAGTAGCTCTTCTTTGCAGACTGAAGAAACCCTGGGTTCTATCTTACGGCGTGCATTGGAATCAAGCCCATGGGCAACTCTTAAGTTACTTCCCCTTGAGCATTCTGTAAGCGCAATGAAGCCTTGCTACAACACAAACCAGGTCCACAGCAAGAACAGACAGTTGCGGAGGTATGAGGCCTGCATGATCTAAGTGCTCCCAGGGCCTTCTGTGTTTGCTGGTCGCTCTTCCAGGATTCCCTCAATGTTATACTGTGGTACTAAGCAATACACAGGCCCACTCTTCTAACTCCTGCTGCCCACCAGGCTTCTACAACCCCTCAAACTCCAAAGAGACAAGAGTGACTATTTGTATGCTAATAGCTAATGGAGTGACTGGGAGCCCTTAACACCTCTGTACAGAGCTGCTATCATCGGAAAGTACAAAGCAGAGTTAGAGGCTAGGGAATTTCAGCTCCAGGCCTCAATCTTGATCTAAAGATGAAGATGAAATTGAATTGCTTACCTATGGCCAAGCCAAGAATTTAATCAATTGTTCTTACTTAATGAGAACCCCACAAAAACTCAAAAGAACAAGGTTTGGGGAGCTTCCAGATGGTCAAGCGATGTGAAAATGACTGGAGAGATGGCTGCCTAGGACATAAGAGTTGCATGTCCCTCCCCTCACTTTGTCTAACACAGCCCTGCTATCTGCCTATTTGTGTGCACGCTTTACAATATCCTTCATAATAAGTAAGGTCATATAAATAATTCCCTGATTTCTGTGAGTTGTCATGTCAAATTAATCAAATCTAGAGAATGAGTTGTGAGAACTTTGATTTATGGCCAGTTGGTCACAAGCGCAAGCCACAGCCTGGGACTTGCAACTGGTACCAGGAGTTGGGGAGTTCTTGTGGTTTTGGGTCTCTGGCCTGTGAGATCTGACACCATCTCCAAGGATATGGTGTAAGAATTGTGTTATGTTAGGGCAATCCACTGCTATTGGCTGTGGGCTATTTGAGGAGTAGAGAAGGCCTCCACAGAAGCATTCTGGATGGGGGAAAGGAATCTGTTTTCTGTTCCCAGAACAAAATGATTGAGGCTGGGTGTAAAGAAAAGAGGTTTGTTGAGTTCTCAGTTTCAGAGAGTAAAGTTCTACACAGTATGGCACTATCTCTGGTGAAGGTCACCTTGGCTGGGTTACACCATTGACAGGTTGCATCACTGGTGGGATAGTGAATAAAGGTGGCAGAAACCCAGGGTAACAGCAGGGCTGGGCTTGCTACTTCCTCCTCCTCTTCTATTTTTATTTATTTATTTTTTTATAACGACTCCCTCAGGAGTCCACAAAACCAATGGCATGCTCTTCCAAGGGCAGTGCCCCAAGCTGACCTCCTATGAGGTACCACAATTTTGCAACATCACCAAGTTGGGGAAGACATTTCCAACACATGGACCCTTGAGGGTCACATGCCACCATATCCTAACCCTAGCAGAGCAGACAGCATGGAGATATAGACTTCCTCAGTGACCCATGCAGGTGACACAGGGCTGACCCCCATGCAGGTGATACAGGGCTCGGCAAATATGGTCTTCAAGAAGGCTCTTCCCTGACATTTGAGTTACAATTATGCCCTCAGCTCACTCTTTGACCACATCGTGGCATTTTATTATCCTCAGAACACCTGCCGCTATCTGAAATTACTGATGTCATCTTTTACTTTTTATTATTACTAAGAAGTGGAGCCCAGGAAAGCCCAGGTTTTATCAGTCTCGGAGGAAGCAGGGCATGTCTACCGAGTATGCTGGTGGCAGGCTGTCCCGCACCTCTTCAGTCCAGGCTTGGGAAGGTTGATTGGCATCTTCATATCCTAGTTACCTTCTGGGTAAAGTAGAGCATCAATGGGAAGCAGGGTTGATGCAATAATTAAATGAACTACTACTAAATGAGTTATTCAGAGAGATTGTGAGTATTCACTCTGTACCGTCTGCTCTGAATAGCAAGTGCTCATTAAATATTTTTAGATGAAATGAACATCGGAATGAGCCAGAAAGGGCCATTAATTATGTGTTGTTCTGCATTATGCTAGGGATCTGGGAGATTAAAAATAGTCCCCAAAGATAAATCTAATCGGAGAGAAAAGAAGGGATGAGAATGTAGGAACATTAGAAGAAACTGTAGCAAAGCGTCAACACCAGAATGTTCTGAGAACACTAGGAGCCTGGCCCGGATGATGTCCCACGCAAGCAGCTGGTGGGACAGGTGAACCCTGCTGCTCCAGGCTGAGGAGGAGGCAAAGAGCCAGTGTCACGCCTTCTGTGTGACGAAGGACCCCCAGGTGGGGTTTGAGAACTGCATACATCACATTTGGTGGCCTCTAGCCCCTTCCCTCCTCTCCTATGTCTCTCATCTTTGGACATTCTTCATGAGCAATGGGTGACAGAGATGGATGGAAAGAAGTAGTGATAAAGAAGGCTTATGAGGGACACACAGGCTGAGAGAAGTCAGGGAACAGGCCAGGTGGCCCTGGGTTCAGTTCAGCACGCATTCCTGAAGCATGCATTCAAGAAGCACGCATTGTGGGCTTAGGGACACGGAGCTCTGTCGCAGGCATATGTCTAAGAAAGAGCTTGTTTGGCCCTTAGACCTGGCAGCTCTTCCACCTAAACAGAATCAATAATCACAGGTGCTTTGGACAGTCTTCACTGACTGACTCAGTGGCTCCAATTCATTCTCCCACTTCCCACTGAAGTACCGCAATACCAGATCTGCCAGGAGGCATTTTCCAGGGTCCCTCTTATTTGCCTTACTAACCCTGAACCTGTGGGCTGGTTATTTACATGTGAGGTCACTTAAAATCACATTATCAAAGATAAGGAGCGATAGCTCAGTGTATAAAATGCTTCCTGGGTAAGTATAAGAACGTGAGTTCAGATCCCAGCACCCACAGAAAAATCCAGGCATCCCTGGGAGGCAAGAGGCTGAACTTAAAATGCAAGCCTGCATTGGTAGCAGAGCGCAAAGTGCCCAGGGTCAGCACAAGTTAAACAGATTCCAAATCATTGTGCACCACTGTTTCAGGAGACAACTCCAAAGCCTGTTTGTTCCATCCATTACTTGCAGGAAGAAACTCTCACTCCAATGAATGACAGAGCTTTTCTTTTCATTTCTTAGAAAACCAACCTTCCAGGGTGGCTCCATCATGTGCCCAGAGAGGTTTGGCCAGACAAGACTGGTCTGCGCATGGCTGAAAAGTAATGGCTAGCACCAACACAAGGGGAGACCATGTCTATTTTAACCAGAGAGGAGAAAGCAAAACAAAATAGACAGAAACAAACACACAGGATCATAGCTAAGAGATCCAAACAGGGGTTTCCAAAGAGAAGGCCCTGTTGGATTTGATGCTGTGTTTATGATAGTAAGATATACCACATGAGTATAAACCCTAACAGTGCAAATGATCAAACAATGAGAATCCCTTACATCAGTTTCCTGAAAGGAACAAAATTTCAACATCAATATTCAAGAATTTCTGCTAACGAGGAGAGGTCAGTATGTACAGGGCACCACATCCATGTGGTGATACCTGGGAGCTGAAATAGAGAAGCTTCCAAAGGTTGCAGCCTGGAAGGTCTTGGGCCGGGAAGTATCATGGGCCTGCCTGCTGTCGTGAAAGCCTTGCACTCTGAAGCAGTAGTCCCAAGACTGCATCACTTTGTAACACAATGGTTACAAAAAAAGCTGACTGTTGTCACCAAGGAAATGGGGCTAGGGAGACAAGCAAGTCTAGATACTTTACCAAGTGCTGGGGTGTTCTAACACCGGGACCTTCAAGCAGACGCCAGGAGGCAGTTTATTGTTAAAATACTGCAATGTAGCCCTGACAACAGACTCCAAGGTTGACTCTGGTTGAAGGCCACAGTCCCCAACATGATTGCCCTCATGTCGAAACATGCCAGGAGCAAGAGCGGGGCTTTGCCAGGCCACTGACACGTGTTAGGAATTCTCTGCTTCCCTTCGGGTTCAAGAATTCATGAGAGTCACTGAATGCAGGAATTGAACTTATGCGTGTGCTAATGGTTTCATTAGGAAGGATGCAAATCAGGACCAGCAAAAGGAAGGGGCACACAGTGCGGGTCTGAGAAAATCCCAAGCAGGGCACTTCTGTGTTCAGTGCTGTGAAATCCAGACGCTCCATCCTGCTGGTGTATCCCTGTGTGTACAAGGAGGGAACACAACCAAGCGCGAGAGGCCACGGTTTGTGTTAAGTGTTTCGTTAGGTGCAACTGGAATAGATTCATCATCAGCCCGTGACTGAACTTAATCCTCAGTCCAGCTTGCCTCTTCTGCAGAGGTTGGATACATTCCATGCCTCAAGTCCTCCAGTCACAGGGCTGGCCCTCCTGATAGAGGACCAGCTCATCCCCTGAGTCATCTCATTAACATAAACCCAGGTGTGAGCCAAGGGGTGGCAGGAGCTAGGAAGACACCCTTATCAGGCTCTGTAGATTCCAGAGGGTGAGAGGTCATCTCCCAGAAATCAGGAGCACAGGGCAGAAAAGTAGATTTACAACAATTCCATAGTGATAAGACCGTGGACCCAAGAGTCAGTCTAGGCTTCATGTGACTTTCCCATGTGACACTGAGTGAGTCCTTTAACTGCTCCCAGCCTCTATTAAGTAGTGGTTAACAGTTATACAAAGATCACCCTCATTGAATAGAAAAGCAGGCTACTACACAGCAAGACTATTTTTCTAGTCACGACACTGAAAATTGTAAAAAGGAAACAGGCCAAAATTAACGGTAATAATAATATATCTTACCAAGCTATTATCATTTCAACACTCAACTGAGTCTCTTACATTGCAACCCACATTTGGAAATCCAATACGTATGACTCAGGTCAGCTTCGACTAGCTGACTAGCTGTTGACTAGTCCTGCTGACTAGCCCACTCTTGACATTCCCCAGAGTCAGGCAGCACACAGCTACCAGGAGAGGATGGCTCTGGTACAGGTATCGTCCATATTAAGTGAGTCCCTGCTGAGTGCCAAAGTTATTACTATCTGCCCATCTTTTGTGGGGGCAGGCGTTTTTAAGATAGGGTTTCTCTGTGTAGCTTTGAAGCCTGTCCTGGAACTCGCTCGGTAGACCAGGCTGACCTCGAACTCACAGAGATTCGCCTGTCTCTGCCTCCCAAGTACCACCACTAACTGCCCATCTTAGTAGAAAGAGCATGTGTATGTATGTATGTATGTACATCTATTCACATGAGCTAATGACCAATAACAAAACTCAATAGAGTTAACAGCCAATTGCAAAAATTAGAACGTCTCTCAGCTACGTTGTACCAGAAAGTCAGCTGTCTCCCCCAAGATGTGAAACAGCCACTCTTTTCTCTGGAAAATAATACTCCAATTTATCAACTACAGTGTGTTCTAGTCCCAGGCCCTCATATTTCCTCAGCAAATATTTTAACCCTTGCAAAATCAAGTAGCCAGGGATAAAGGCCTTTGATGGGCAAAGACTACTGGAAGACCCCGTGTGGCCAGATGCAGAAGGCTCAAGAGCTCTGGATGGCTAAAGAGAAAGAATGAAGATATATGAAGGAGCTGGGGCCGACTGAGTCACACACACACACTCACACTCACACACACACACACACACATGCAATAATGTGTTTTATCAACAGTGTAAAACTGTGAGTGATTCAGACAGTGGACTGTCTGTGGCCCTGGCTCTTTTATTTCCATAGACTATCTGGTTGCTTAGGACATCCAAACTGCCTCACTGTGCCATGCCCAAAGGACAAACTCAGGATCATGGGCCATGCATCAGAGTATATGTGGCATACACACAGAACTGACCCAAAGGGCAGTGGGTCAACGATGGGGACTTCCCTTAAAACTGAGGACTTTAATTGGTGGCTAGATATTGTATTATGAGAGGGAAGGCAGGAACTAAAAAGTGAAAGTGACTTAGGTCAATAGAACAGATAACTCCCAATAGGCTGAAGGCTAGCACTCTTTCTCTAAGAGGGGCTGGAGGAACGTGGAGAAGCTTCTGAAGCAGCAAATTCCCTCCAGAATGTTCTCTGTCTAAAAACCTGGCTACAAGTGTAACTTCCATCAAGGGCAAATTGGTTAAGCAGAATGTGGCCACTAGGCAGATGCCAACACTGGAGAAGAAACTCTATGACGACCATGCAGGAAGTCAGAGCCTGCAACATACAGAATGAGAATCAGCCGGAGTTTCTATATGAGAATCCACCAAACATGCACATATATGGGTAAGGAATGAAGAGAATATGTAAAAATGAAACCAGGGTGGTCAGGGCAGGATTAGTATAGCTTTGTTTTTTTTCCATCCTAAAATGTTCTTAATCTTCTAACAGTAAGTGTGTATTGAGGGCTTTTACTAGCACTGAATTTTCTGCAGTTTTCTTAAAGGGAAATTGCATGTACTTCTCCAACATAGCACCAATTCAGAAAAACAAAAGGACCTGTGTAGTCGTCTGTCCTCCTCACCAAAATGCTGAATCTTTCCCAAACATTGAAACAAGATACCGCAAGCAGCAAAGTCTTTCCTTATTGCTTTAGTAGTGATGTCAGACTGTTTTATGGAATGAAGCTACTTAATATTCCTCGTTAAAAAAAAAGAGTGGATGGCTTATTACTATAGATATTTTATACTATAATTACAGTGGCTTTTTAACCAATATCAGCTTTTACAGACATTGTTTACAGCACTTAAATATACAACTACCTGCATTATCCTCCCATCCCCATCCCCATTTCCACAGACATGGCTGGTAACTGAGGAACAGAGAAGTTCACTTGGCCAAGTGTGAAATTTCATGGTCAGAAGTTCAAGTCAGCAATGTGCTCCAGAATCTTGGCTCCTAACCACCAAGCTCCACTTCCTCTGAAGAAAATATGTATGGGAGGCAAGGCGGAGTCATGGGTTCACTCAATAGCTCATTAAGGAGGGTCAGGCAAGGTGGTGTGGTGGTGCGTGATTATAGCCTCAGCAGCTGGGAGGAGGAAGCAGGAGGAAAAGAGGTTCAAGGTCATCCTCAGCAACATTGAGAATACAAGGCAAGCCTGGGCTTTGTGAAAACTTTGTTAAAAGAGAGGGAGAGAAGAGAAAGGAAGTCTAAGAGTGGGAAGGAGGGAGAAAGAAGAAAGAGGAGGATAAGGGAAAAGGGGAGAAGGGAGGCAGAAGATGAAAAGAGTTAAGAAACAAAAATAGTAAAGAAATCACCAAGTGACCTGATTAACAGGCTTTGCCTATTTAATATAACTTAGAAACATGCAAAAGAATGATATTCCCCCAGGGGCTTTAAAAAATTCTGAACTATAAGCTACCTGTATCTTCTTGAGGAAATATTACATATTCAGTTTCCAGATCTAGAAAGAGACAGAGATCTCAAGAGGGACTTTCTAATTGTATCCTAACATGCTTCGTGAAAACACCTTTTTGTCTTTTTTAAACCTAGCATATATAGTGACCAAATGCTTGATGAGGCAGTACTACAAGCAACATAGGCCTTGAAGATTTTACAAGCTGTAGAGCCTGCCATGGTACAGAAAAACATCATGCAGATGTGAAAACTTCCCAACCCCAAGTCTACTGGAAACTTTATTAAAGGGGTGACTTTTACTTTTCTGACTAAAGATACTTTAAAGTTTTAGATTTTCTACCCCATCCCACTGTCCCCAGGATGGCTTGTCCTCACCTCCCTTCACCCCTGCAGATGATGCCAGGCACTCATCTCCTTTCACCCTACCTCTGCAGGACCTGAGGTATCTGGGGTGAATCAGAAACACCCATGTTTCCAATATGTGAAGCTGAGTGCCTGATCCAGAGACAGGAGCCGGCCTAAGACCAAGCTACTCTCAACCCAGGCTCCTGAGGCCATTTGTCTACCCACTCCCTCCAAGCTCTAGCAGTATCTCAGCCTTGGACTGCAGAGGGGGAGAGCAGGCTGAGAAAGGACAGGAATGGAGCCGTCAAAATTCAGCAACCAGGCAACAGTTTGATGGTGTGACTCTGGGGGCTTGTCTCAGAGAGTTCACAAGCCTGCTAGACACCCAAGCTTCATACCCAGAACGGAAAGCTTGCAATTAGCATCCCAATCCCCACTAACTAGACAGCACAAGTCACAGAGCTGGGCACTCAGGGATGGAGTCACAGGGACCAACCACATGCTCTGCTGACTCTACTAGCTTCACACCAGCCTTTCTTCTCCTCGGTCCAGTGCCCACTATGGAGAGTGGGGTACAGTAATATTTAACATCCTTATATCCATATTATTGAGATTCCGAACATTTAAAAATACACTAAGTCCTATCATAAAATGCCCAGGTTCTACCAGGTCAAGGGCCTGAACCTCTGAGTCTTAGTCACTGGTGTTTTCATGACATAGGACATTGACAGTACAGAAATGCTTCATAAATATGATAAATAAAATTGACATTTCAGAATTTCTCTGAGTTGCTACTAAAAAACAAACCAAAACAAACAAAAAACCAAAAACTTCTGACACATTATAAGTTAACATGCCCAGAGTCTGGGATATAACCTGGGTTAAGATCACTTGCAAAATTAGTGCTAAGGACAGAGCAGGCCACTTTCCCTTGAGACTAGCTAAGGAAACAGGGGAAAGGGAAGAGGCATTTAACTGAAGGCACCTCTGAGATAAAACTCTCATCCAAAAGACCCACAGCCCACTTTCAAATAGGAATATGATAGACCTCAGACTTGATATCAAAAGAACAGCTTACATCTCTGCTCCTCTTCCAGGTCCTTGGAATGCTTGCCAAATGCTCTACCACCAAATGTGCATCCCACCCCTGTTCTTTCTTGCCCCACCCACTCTGGGGATTGAACTCAAAACCTGGTACAAGCCAGTCCATAACTGGGATGGCACATTAAAACATCACGTTCAGAGAATCACATGACTCATATTTCAAAACTTTACCATTTAAAAAAACAGGACATCATAATAAGAATGGAAAGACAAAACCTAAGAAAATGGTCCCTTTTTCTTCAGTAATGGTCCCCTAAGAAGTTTAGCCTTATCATTTCAAGAGGGAAGCAGTCAGCTCCGTCTTGACCCCTGGGGCCCAGAACTCAAGTCCGGAGGCTGAGGTCTGTGGCTGTCCCCTCTTATCTTCAGGTTATGGCTCCCGCTCCCCCCCCCCAGCCACTCCTTGCCCCACCCCCTTTTCATCAGATTTATTTTTCTTCTTCTCTCTTTCCAACAGCAACATCTGGTACGATTTCGTGCAGCAGTAGTAGACCTCAGGGCTATGACTCAAAGGGTGTGAGATTTATTCCTTAAGGTATTGAACTGGGCAGCAAGGTCCTGCTTCTTACTTCAGACACAAGATAAAGTGGGCAGAATGCCTACTGCAATGTGTGAGATAAATTAAAGGCCCTCACAAGCAAAATGGACCTGACATCACCCCTGGACCAGGCGTGTTTTCTTTATATTTGGTATCAGAAGAGAGCAACAGATGACCAGTGGGGTCCTTCTCATTGTGTAAGACAAGAAGGTAAAACCTTTTTTGGAAATACAAAGAACAGTTGGACTTTGTTTTGCTTTCCATGAAATTCAAGCCTGGAGTGGGGCTGTGAGGAGACTTTTGACAAAACTGAAACACTAAAAAAGTCAGATAGTCAGATAATGTGTCGGATCTACACCCATTTTCTTTCTGGAAAGGCACTTCTACTTTGCCAGGGAAGAACGAGGATTTATGGTTTGCTAGTGAAATGTGGGATGCCAGGCTGATGAGGGACAGACTTGGGATGGCTGGATTAAGAATCATCTGGGAAGATACACCCCTGATGTGTCCGGAAGGATGTTCCAGAAAGATGTAACTATGGAGGGGGGGGGACCAGACCACATGAAAGAGGAGTAAAGTCTGGAGAGTCCAGCAAGAGTAAGCACCCGTACGTTCCTGCCACCAGGCCTCCCTCAACACGACAGCCTTTCCCTCAACACAACAGCCTTTGTCAAACTAGAAGCCACAACAGAGCCTTCCTCCCTCGCACTGCCTTCTGTGGGCTATTTCATCCCAGCGGTGAGACGTGTAACAGATATTTAGGAGGTAATTTCCTCTCTCTCCTGGGAAAGGTCTAAGGGCCACAGCTTATTTCCTATACAAAGCAAACTCAATCTTCCTTTTCTTTAAGTCACACAGAATACGGGTCTTGCCGGCGGGAGGGGATACAAATTCACTAACTTTTAAGTAATGATATCTGATACAGATAGATCCTCAAAACGAAAATGATGCTAAGATTTCATTCTTTGGTTCTGGATAAAAGCATCTACAGGAAAGACACATCATGATCAGATTAGCAAGCTGAATGAAAAACACACCTTTTATTTATTGTACAATAAAAGTTTTTTTGAGAGAGGATTTCAACTACCTACAAGAGAAAATAAATGCATATTCATTGTTTGTTCTTCCCTTTAATTTTTCTGAATTAGTAAGACCAGAATCTAAATCAGTAGCACATACGGTATGTGGAAATGAAGCCAATGAAAATTTACCAAAGAGGGATTGTGACGGTTAATCTCAACCACCACTTGAAGGAACCTAGAGTCACCAAAAGAGAAACCTCTGGGCATGCCTGTGGAGGGCTACTTGTTTCGCTTCAACAAGTCAAGGAGACCCATTCTAATTGTGGGCATCACCACCCCTGTGGGGTATGGTGGGGTGGTCCCAGATTGGAGAAAACGGAGAAAGCAAGCTGCTTCCAAGCACCCAAGCTCACTGCTTCCTGACTGCAGACTTGATGTGAGCAGCTGCCTCAGGCTTCGCCGCCATGCCTTCCCCACCACTATAAACTGTGAATCATAATAAACCTTTCCTGGCTTCAGGCTAAAGCATCTTCTCATAGCAACAGGAAAAAGAAACTAATACTGGAACCTTCATCAGTTAGGGGAAACAAAGGAGGCTTAGGAGCCTAAGAGAACGGCATTTTCATCCTGGCCTCATACCCCAGGATGGCACTTGAAAACATAAAAAAATAAGAACAGGCCAAAACCCTGTCTCTAAGCACTGTTGAGCTGGTCTGTTTACCTCGTGCGTCCTTTTTCTCACAAAGGACACATGGTGAAATTAAATCCAGGTCTGTCTCTATCAGAAACACATCCAAAGCAGTGGGGCTCAAATGACAGAGCTCCACTCTGTCACACAGAGGAGCCCTGTCTACCCCGAACTCTGGAGGCAGAAGGAGCATGTCATATTTCCCTTTCCATCATTAAAAAACACCAAATTCTTTCTTTTCAGGCCATGGCCTTGGAAAGAAATGCTGTAGGCCCATAGTGTGCTTAGAGAAAGTTAAGAGTCATTCTCGAAAAAGAAAGCTGAGAAAATACAAATGTACTTAAGCAGAACATTTCCTGAAGATAAACTATTCCCTGAACAAGCTGGGGATGAAGAAAACACGCACGCACACACACACACACACACACATACACACAAACACACACTCTCACATACACATTCTCACACTCATACACACACGCTCTCTCTCTCACACACTCTCACACACAACTCTTACACACACACTCTCACACTCACACACACTCTCACACATACACACACTCTTACACACACTCTCACTCACACACACACACTCACACTCATCTAATGTAAGGCTACAGGAAGTTTAGCCTTGTCTGGATGGTCTCTTCCTAGCATGCAGACCGCAGGCACTGACAGCAGATTTCCCAACTCCACACAGCGCCTCACACAAGAAGGCACTGTGTGTAGTAGTTATGAGACCTACAGCTGAATGTTTCTACCCACCAGGTTGGACCACCATAATGCTACCTGCACAAGAGCTGTTAGCATCTGAGATGCTTGACTGTACTGGCTCTGTTTTTGGCTTGCAGCTCTGAGGATCAAACCCCGGGCCTCGCACCTGCTGAGCAAGTACTCTACACCTAGATATTGCTTTCCCAGCCCTTTACTTGGATGTATCTTGGCATTTCTTTTTAGTTCCTCCTTAAAACATTAAGTTCCTTAGAAAATGGGATTGAGTCAGCGCTAATAGTTGGCCCATATTTCCAGGACCCAGGTGAAACCTGAACCACACTGGTTTCCAAAACCCTTTGACATCATCTTTGTTGTTGCTTTTGTTCTGAATGAAAGCTTGAAAACAGAAAAGACAGGCACTAGTATTCAAATCGGCTACGTAAATTATTTTATTTAATGTTTTACCCGACACACTGGATGTTGCTACTATGTGATAATAATGTAAACACATATATCAGGACCCAGAAAGACCTATTTTAGCAGCAAGGACCAAGGCTGTGGAATTAACAATGCACGTGACCTGTGACCTTGGATTAGTCATAAACCTCTCCAGGCTTCATTTCCATAACTACATAATGAGCTTGAACTAGATCAATGGTTTTCCAGTTTCACTGTGCAGTAAAACCATTTGGGGAGCTTTTCAAAATCTTGCCATGTCAGACGGCACCCTAGACCAACTGAATTAAAATCTCTGCAAGTGGCCACCTGATAAGCTGTCACGTGACAGCATGGGCAGCTCTAGGCAGCCATAGAATCAAAGCCCCTCCAGAGCTGACTGGATGACAGTTCTGAGGGTCAGGATTTCTAGCCTTAAGCTGGATATGGCGGCACATGTCCATAATCCCAGCACGTGGGAGAGGAGGCAAGAAAATGACTGCTCAAGTTCAAGGCTAGCCTGAGCTCCACGGTGACTCGGTCTCAGAACAAAAACAAACAGGGGACCTTCAGTGTGGAGCTAGCCTCTGGTATCAGTGGATGAAGTTGCCTAAGCATGCCATATGATCTAATTTATGTCTAAACTGCTCTCTGGGGATCTTGGAGGATGGAGGTGACTGTAGATCCCAGCAGTGGATCTAAAGAAACATGTTCTGGCCTCTCTGGCCTCTAAGGGTCTCTGCCCAGGGACCTCTTCGACGCTTGTGATCTTGTCAGACCTCTGGATAGGCTGTCCCAAATGGACTGAGCAGGGAAGCGCACCTTTTCACCCTGTTCCCTGCTTGTGCCTGCTAGAGAAACAGGCATTCAAACTAGGTAGGCTGTTTCCCGCCCCTGTGTTAACGTTGGTACTCGGTGACTACTTCCCACCTCTACCAAGAGTTTTCTGAACTCATCTTTGACAAGCCAGGTGGCTGAACCTGGTTCAGTTCACAGATCTGAACTGGTAAAGACCCACAGTCACGGACTGAGACCAATTTGCCCTTCTCTCTGTTTAAGTGACAAGAGCATCTCAAAGGCCATGGGGCCTGACTTAGTGAGAACTGGATGGACCACTCTGTATGTGCCTCCCCTCCATTATCCTGCATCACCAGGAATTATCCATTCTCACAAGAGAGCAAACCTAAGCCTCTGAGAGGTCGCCCTTGAGGGGCCATCCGAGCTCCATAAGTACACGCACTGTAGTATCATGGGAACCAAACCATAAGGAGCAGAGGAAGTAAGCACAGGTGTGGGAGGGAGGAGCGCTCAACTCCATTGGTCTTTCACTTGCATTGCAGTGAGGCGGAGGAGGGCAGCGCAAGTCTGTAGTCCTTGGGAGAAGGGGGAGCACTCAGGACCCACTCAGAAAACGAGCAAGCATCAACTCCCTTCTTCCCTCGTTTCCCTCAGACTCCACTCCTCTGTGCCACTTAGGGCTACAGCCCACACCCCCTCCTCCTTCCATCTACCCTTTTATAGTCAGACTACAATCCTTCCAAAAATAAATCGAGGCGAGGCCAGAGAAAACAAAGTTGAAAAGTTTTCTACTTTCACTCTTCTCTCCAGGACATCAGCTGGACAGATTTATCGCCCCGTTTTCCTAAAGTCCCCTACGAATAAATAATTCTAGGGTCTGCCCAAATCACTCAGCCTCTTGACCCAACATGTTTTTGCAATTACTTGGCACAACTGTATGCTACTTAAATTAGGTAACAGTCACCAAGTTATTTTTAGGCCCTAGCAACACACACACACACACACACACACACACACACACACACACACACAGAGAGAGAGAGAGAGAGAGAGAGAGAGAGAGAGAGAGCTATACCTAGGCTGTTATGCTCCCTAGAGAGAAGAGGACAAACTATCTTTTGACTGACACATTTCAATTCACAGAAATAATGCTGAGCTGTACGTAGGGACAGACACAGAGATCTACTGAACACTTTGCAAGCAAGCCATCACTTACTGAATTCCTAAGTGCTGTTGGGTGCCCCCCCCTTTACAAATGAGGAAGCCAGCAAGCTAAAGGCTGAAGCAACTTGCCCAAGGACACAGAATGAAGGAACCCCAAGACCTCAGGCTTTTCCCCCTACATTTCTCCACCTTCTCTGACAGAGCTAGTGCTCAGCATTTACTCTTGAGCATTCGTCAGGAATTCAGAATAACAAGAATAAAATAAGTCTGTGATGGAGACGTGTCTCAAAAGAGCATCATCACATCCCAGACAAAGAAGGGGGGGGGAATACAGTGCTTCCCCAAAAGAAAGCAGAGTAAGAATTTCTTCCCAGGGTCTCTGATTTCTGAGCATGGTCATTCAGTGCCATGCAACTCTGCTTCCTAATGCATATTCCAGAATCGGTTTTGACTAAGGGAAAATGTTAGATCAACTTTGCTCTTTGTTCAGGGGAGATTCAGGAAGTTTGGGGGCTTTTTTTTGAGGGGTATCTGTAACACGAACTTATACACATTTTTTCTAAGACTAGATTTTTATGTACATGCCATCTTTACATTGGAAAATGGTTCAACCACGTTTGTATATTTTAACAGAAAATATTTCTAATATGAAAATGCATAGGGGAAAGTAGGAAGAAGTTTTTCATATCGACCTAATTCCCTGTGACTCTTTCAGCCGTCTTCACAGTCGCCTCCCCCCGACACACCCCTCAGCCCCTTCAAAAAGCCTCTGGAAGAGAGCAGAGCTGGAAAAATCCATAGCAGACAGTCTATCGTTGCTTTGTAACAGCACGCAGCATGTACAAGCCTGGCCTCTGACACACCACTACACAGGCTGAGACAGAGGCCCTGAGGGGTCTCCTGGGGGGGGGGGGGGAGGAAGCTTTTCCTTAGATTCGAGAGCCAGTCACTAACAGTGGCATTCTACCTTTTTAAGGATACTCATGGGGAGGTATATGACACTAATTATTAGCAGGAAAAAATTGTCTATACCAACCTGTAAAATACTCCCAGCTCGATTAAACATACAATGTTAACTCTAAACATCAGACTATTGTCTATGACATAGAATATTTCAAAAACAAGGAAGGGAAGGCAAATGGGGAAAACACATGTTTAATCTGGTTGGTAGGTAGTATAAAGGTGTTCATTGTACACTCCAATACTTTTCTGAATGTTTGAAATTTTTGATCATTAAATTCTAAATGATCTAGACCTAGGTTGCTCTGAGGGAGGGGGTGGTAGGAGACTTGCCCTTCCCACACACATAAAGGACAAAGAATTTTCCTGAACCCAGCGCTGCTGAAAAGGAAGGTTGCCTTGCAAACACGACAGCAAAAACAGCAGTTCTCATTTCAGAAGGGTCAAGGATTGTCCAGCCTTCCTTCTTAGCCCAGAAACCAAGCTGTAGTTGATTAAAACAGCCAGCATTGGATGGGAAAGGGTGCAGCTCTTTCAAAGACTAAATCCCTAAAGATTTATTCTTTTGAATCACTCAGATGAAGCTGACCAGAAGCAAGGGTCTGATGCCATACCCTTCAGTGGTTAAGAACAAGACACAGACTCGGACCTAGGTCATAGCAGGGCGGGGACTACAAATTAGAACTGTAACTTAATCCAGGGGCTTCTGTGCCCCTGATCAGTTTCACCCCAACCTGACACTGCCTGACTAAAATGGCAACCCAGCCGCCACTGGACTTGACAGGCAGCTCCAAAAATGGAGAACATGGCATTGAAACTGAGGGACATAAAAGTTGAACCGGGAGGGTAGCAACCAGTGTTTACAAACACGAACCAAAGTCTCAGATGGATCCGGCATCTCTGAAAATAAACCAATAAGGCCTGAGTACTTCAGACCATATATATTCTAGCCATCTACTCCCACCCCATCAGCCACATGCTCCCTACACAATGCACTCATTCCAAAATGGTACCATTCCCCAACTAGCTGAAATATGATCTTAGATCACCAACAAGAGGAACCCTAAAATAAACCTCAGATGACAAGCATGACCAGGATGGTCTGCTTCTTCCACTCAAGAACCTAGGAAAAGCTATACACCATGCTTGTTGAGAGAAGCACACCTCATCCTTCACCTCCAGGACACCCTGAAACTAACCTCCGGTTTGACCAGACAAGACGGTAACAGGGAAACTCAATAGTCCATCTCCTTTTCCTTTTCCCTAATGTGATCCTGATTTTAGGCCATTCCTCCCAAAGGTACCAAACTAATAATGATATCAAAGAAGACAACAGACCGTGAACTACATATCTTCAATCAAATTCCAAGGTATTTGAAGGAAAATTTCCCCCCAAAACTACAAATAACCCAACCTCTACCACCAGAGCGTCTTCCAAGCTGGCCGCCACGGTGTCGCACCAATCCGAAATGACTAGCCCTCAGCGCAGCTGCCCAGGGCGCCTGGTGGTGAGGTCAGCTGTGGTCCAGCCCCGCCCCACTGAGGCAGTCTTACTCTGACACTGATGAGCAAGCAAGTCCAGGCTACAGGGATCCTCAGATGTGTCTACAGGAAAGGCGGAGAGGAACCCCTTCTTCCTCATTGGTTCCCAGGAAAGACATTTCTCAGCAACTGACGGGCCACCCCTTCACCCACCAAGCTCCATAGCCAGAGAGAGGATAGGATTCACTACACCTCCCAATCAGCCCTGTGTTCAAGTTCAGGGTCATCATAAAGTGAGGTTTCTTGCTAATTCTTCTTAGATAACCTATAAGAAAGGGCTGATTTTTACCAAACCCATCCCGACCTTGGGAGAAAAAAGAAGCCCGGCAAAACTATTTGTCTTGGTGAACCAAGACAAACTGTTACAGTTGGGGAATTTGTAGATGGTGCTTTCTCATCTGCAAAAAAAGACAAGACAAGATCACACTGGGAGAAGCCTGGCAGGGTTAAAGTCCCTGGGGGATTCTAAAAGCCAACCCAACCCAAGAATTCAGAATGAAGAACAGAGCTGCACTGCAGAACCCTGACATATCTGCAACTCTAAGGAAACATACTGCCACCATCATAACAGTGCCCAGGGCTTCCAGAACTGTGCAGAACTGTGCACCCACATGCCCCAAGGAAAGCTGTGTCTTCGTGACACTTGTCTGCAAAGATAACCAAGAGCAGGAAGGTGCATCCCACAGCAAAGGGTAACTAAACCGTGTTTCTAAGAGCAGTCTCCATCACTTGGGAGAAAATGAGAATGCGCATAGCCATCCCCTCACTTGCTTCCCTAAGCAGCCTGCTCCAACTTAAATATGAAGAGTGTTCAAAGGAACCTAGCAACACTGATATCAACACCACTTTAAGACATTGGCTGGAGATGTAGCACACCCCATTCCCCAGTGGCTCAAAACACAAGCCAGGGTAGTTATCACTCTCCACCGTGACCAGTACACACTCTCAGAAGAGCGATGCTTAGACCCCAAAAGGGCAGCACTGAAGAGCAAAGAGGAGCAACTGGGCTGTGACACGACCCACTCCCCAGTGGCTCAAAACAAAACAAAGACAGTTATCACTCTCCATCATGACCAGGTAGACACTATCAAAAGAGTGATGTTTAGAGCCCCAAAGGACAGCATTGGAGGACAAGATGAGCAAGGTCAGGGCAACACTGTATGGAAGCAGCTCAGAGACGAATGGGCCATTCATTCCTTTTGGGGGTTCCAATCATCACATTAGAGGGAAGTGATGCATGACTCCTTGGGAAGAGCCAGAAGTCAACTGTTGTCAGGTGATGCCAGAAAGAACAAAAGGTTGCAGGGCACTTCAAATCTCCATCCCTTTGGAGCTTTCCTTAAGGAATGGATGTATTTGTAGAAGTCACAATTTCAATATGGATTTAAAATAAAAATTTCTGCCTTGGTTAAAGATAACTTTATAAGCAATATGAAAGTCAAGACAATCAGACAGTTGAGAAACATCAAGAGTTTCTCACACAAAGAACTGGCACCCGCAGATTTACTTGATATGTGCCATAGATACTGCCTCCTCCGGGCCATCAACTTCAGTTAGTTCTTGAGAAACAAAGACTTTCCAACCAGTCACAGACTGAAATAGAGCTCCCAGAGAAGCCATGACTTCAGATACCACCTCGGTTGTACAAATACAAAGCATCTTTTGAAAACCATATCAGGTGAAATATGAACAAAACAGAAGTCAGATCAAGGCTGGGAACTCAGATCTGGATATCAACTCATTGCTACTTGGATTTTCTTACTATACTAACATTTTTTAAAAGGGTAGAAGAAAAAGCAAGAAGAAAGGTGATTTTGGTTCATGGTGTCTGGGGGCTGGGGGAAGAGAAGGCTGCCACTTCTAAGAGAACCTCTGGAGGGAACCTAGCTGACCAGGACAGTATTTGAGGAAGGGGGTAGGAATCCTTACCTTTCAACACCACGGGTTCTTTGCCTTCTCTCTTCAGGGACTCAAGGACTATGTGAAGTGGCTGGGACGGCATCACTCGGCTCGGTTCATTGGTATTCTCATCATAAACAATAATTTCTTTGGAAAAGATCCTCTTGAAAGAGTCTTTGCCTTCCCTACAGGAAATCAAGTCTAAGACAGTGATCTTGCCCTGCTGCAGTCTCCGCCGGCTGATCTTATCGGCACAATTAATGTGGACAGCTCCTTGGATATGACTCTTATTGTACTCCATGAAAGGCCTGCAGTCAATGATGACAGGACCCTGGCTGGACAGGTGACTCTTGCTGCACTTGGTCATCTTCTTCGCCAGGTCATTGGGGTAGATGATTTTGATGCTGGTTAGCTGCTTGGGAGTCCCTGACACAGGGCTACCCACCCCACCTGATGGACTTAAAGAGCCTGTGTTCTCATTGCTGTTGACCATCTGGTTAGCAGGGCAGGTGGTCGAGGTTCCTATGGCGGTGGTGGCAGTGCCTGCAGCAATGGCTTGAGTCTGGGCTTGGTGATCCTTGTCGTAGGTTGCCACAGTGCAGCAGCTAGTACTGCTGCATCCACAATTCAGGGAGCGGGCAGAGCCGCTGGATGAGGGCATATACGTCAGATTCGCAGCCTTGAGGGTCACAACGGCAGTGGCAATGACGGGAGGGTGGCTACTGCAGCCTGGGGTGGCAGAGCCAAGGTAGCTAGAGTCTAAACAAAGGTTGAGATCCTGAGGTCGGACAGGCCTGGACAGTGTCACTACTACCCTGTCGTCTAAAGGAGATGGAGGCATGAGGAGGCTGAAAACTGGCAATTCAAGAAGAACTCAAGAGTCTGTAAAGAAGGGGAAGAAGGAAAGAAAGAATAAAGTCACGTGACACAAAAAGCAGTCTCAGCCAATCCCTGGGAAAGACTTCTGCATATCTCTGAGCAAAGTCAAAGTCCTCCTAGGTGTCCTTGGTCATGGTATTATCAAGGCCTGAAATTCACTTTGATCTATTCAGAGAGGGTGCATCCTTGAGGGACCCCCATCCATTCTTATGCAAAGTTGAAGGTTAAAATTGGAAGTGATGCTAGAAACGGTAATGGACATCCTTTCATGTACCAGAATCAAAGTTCAGCCTTAGTGAAGCCCAGAGAACCAGGCAGATTTTCTCTGAGCCTCCGCTCCTGGGCAGAAAGATATTTCACTTGTGATGGGTACTGCACTTGAGATGGGTATTGCACCTGTGATGGATGCATTTGTCCTCTCTGGCATGCACTCTATTTCATTTCTTTACCCATGGCCAAGGCAAAGAGATAAGCAAGTGCATTGTCAGGGCTCACAGAGATGCACAGAAACGCATGGCAGCTAAATTTACATCAGGGCAGATGTCAACTTTCTGCAAATCAGGAATGTGTCTTCCTAAGTCAGCCGGCAAGGCTAGCCACTAATCTTGCTTGCTTTCCAGTTCTGGTAGCTCTTTTGAAAAACTCAACACAACCCTATTCAAAGCTTACATGTCTTCTGTGAGCCTCTTCCAAATCAAGTCCTACTCCCCCCTTTCACTGAATAACTGTCCTAAAACCAAGTCTCCAAAGGAGTCAGGTCTGGGAACCCCAACCCAGGCTGACCCATTCTCCCTTGCCCCCTCTCACTGTTATCGCCCTTCCCTGTGCTGCGCCCCTAAGCAAAGAAGGGTTTGGATTTCATTTGGGTGGTACAGACTTTGCATCTCCATTTAAGTGACAAATCTAAGAGATTTTTTTCAGTCCTATACTGATATCCTTCTTGGAGACAGTATGAGGGCAACTCCACTTGTCCCTCACCTCAGACAGGCTAATTAAGAAGCTGGGAAGTGGTGCCCACACGGGTTACCTCTGCCACCCCCAAGGGTGCCTGCAATGGGTCACTTCCCTCTTCCTAGGCACAAGGCCAATCTACAACACAGCCATTCTGACTCCTCTACTAGACATGTACACAGCAAAGAAACCAAACCCCAAGCAAGAGCCACTCACCTAAACGAACTTTAAGATTGGTCTGGAAAAACATCACGCATGGATCATCGGTCTACTCATGACCGTCACCGTTCTCTGACACCGAGCCAAAGTGTCACCAGCGGAATCCACACAAGAACACACAGGAGCACGTACCCACCCGTGTTGGTATATCCCCACTGACTCAGGTTTCTCTCACCCACCTTTGGATGGGAGCAAAGGATTCAACCTCTTGCTTTCCTCCCTCCCTCCCCACCTCCTTCCCTGCCTGTCTGCCTCCCTTGCGTAGTATTTTTTTTTTCAGGGTGAGTACTATTCCAGAAGCTTAACTGTGTCCCAGCTAGACCATGAATGCAGTCAAAATCTTTGCTATCGTGGTACCTTGTAGGGGACGTCCGGGATCGGTAGCCCATTCCCTAGGAGCATGACCCAAGAATGTGCTCTCAGAGACAGCCTGGGACCGGCACCTCCACAGTGAGTGCGTGCGCGGCTTGCACACAGGCACAGAGTGCACCGAGATCTGCATCCTTGCAGCAGATAGCTCCAAAGCCATCCAGTCTGGCCAGGGGAAACCTCCCACAAAAATAGCGCTTTCTTCCCCTTATTCTGTTACCCGCTAGTCTTCCTTCTACCACAAAACAGGGACTGGAGAAAAAAAAAACAAGTGGTTAGAGAATGCTCCTTCCCCACTCCTGGGGCACTCAGCATCCCCCTTCCTCGCCACCGCTGAGCATCAGCAAAGCCTTAGGCTTTGAAAACTGCCACAAAGCATCTTAACCGAACCAAAACTCATTTCCTCCCTTTATCCCAAGGCAACCAGACCCAAGAGCCTAAAACCTTAGGACCTTCCTTACCAGATGTGGATCTGTCTCTGTCTCTCTCACACATACTCACACGCGCGCGCGCACAAACACACACACACACACACACACACACACACACACACAAACCACACGGGACCCTCCAGCCTCGGGCTCTGAGTGGCCGCAATGACTTCCACTTACTTCATCAATAAGCGTAGCCCTCCACCATCTGGCGCCTGCTCCAGCTATGCGCTCGCGCAGTGCGCCCCCATTCACTCAGCTTCATTGATCCCCAGCAGCAACACAGAGTTACTTTCTCTTTTGCTACAGCGTAAATGTAAGCTTCGGAGTGGGCGGGGCTGCCGCCGAGCGACGTCGCACTGCGCCAATGAGGATCCAGAGACCGCCGCCCGCTACCTCACAGTGGCCTGTGGCCAATAGGCGGCCGAGAGGGCGGAGAAAAGGGCGTGGCCTCACCGCGGGAAGGCGGCCCGCTCAGACGCGCTTGTGGGTTTGGTGTGTTAGAACGCGGGCGGTGATGTCATTGGCAACCAATCAAAAACTTAAAAGAGCCAGCCCGGGCCCGCGCGGAGCAGCAGCTCTCTATTTACATGTAAACCTAGGCGGCAGGACCCGGTTAACCCTTCCCGGGACTGAAGTGTCAATGGCTAGCGCTGGCCGCTCCGGCTGAAACTGGTTCTTTCTGCGTACCGGACCGTCCCACGCCACCTGGTGCGGACACGGGCCTCGCGGGGGGTCTCCATTCCACCTCGTGACTCGGAGTGGAGGCTCCGAAGTGTCCGGCCAACTTTCCCGAGGCCGGGGGCGACTCGAAGCCCGGTGCCTCCATGGCCGTGACAGCGCCACGCGGGACGTGAGCGCGCACAGGGCCGGCCTCCCCGCAGCCCCACTCGGCCCGGCCCGCAGATGTCGCTGCCTCTCCGGCTGCCCTACTGCTCTCCCGCTCGGAGGCTGCGCGCCGTGCTCCTGTTTCCCTACTTCCGTGCCCCGGTCACTCCCCCACCGTCCCCAGCCTGTTCGCAGGAGTCCGACTCCGAACCCGAAGGTGGCACCCAGGAGAGCTACGCGGAGGAGGAGGCTTGGCTCTCTTCCAGCGGCCACTGGGGGCGCGTGGGCGCCATCCCGCAGGGCTGGGCGTGGTCGGGCCAACCGAGCGGCCAGCAAGCGCCACAGCCCCGGCACCGGCCCTCACCCCCGCCCACCGTGGCCCCGGCGCCTCCCTCTGCCTCCCCCCAGATCGCGGTGTCTTTTCGCTCGCAGTCCATCCGCCCTACGGTGCTGGGCCGTCGGCCCTTGGTGGCGCAGGGCCCTCGGCGAGCTAAGGACCGCCAGCTTGGGACTGCAAGCGTGAAGGACCTCGAGCTTAGGGTGAACAGCCAGAATGAGCGGCGCTTGAGGAGCATGGAGGAACCAACGCCTGGTCTCCCGGTTCCCCGAACTTTGGCCATCAGAGGGGTCGCTAGTCGCAGCCTGTGTCCAGGGAAGAGAAATGGGAAACTGAGCAAGTCTGCCAGTGCCTCGCCAGAAAAATATCAGGGAAGCTGCAGAAGAGTGACCCTGGAATTCAAAGGAGTGGAAAAGCTTAGATGAACTATAACGAAGATGGATCAAAGAATCCTGAAGCAATAGAGCTTTTTATACCTCCCTACCCCCTCCTAGCTCAGAGAAGAAGACCAAAATGTGAAGTAGTTGAAGTGGAATAAAACATTATCTGCTCTGTCGAAGGTTCAGCTGTCCTTACTAACGGGAAGTGTTCGAAGGCATTCTTTAGACCCCAGACATTCTTTTGCCACAGATTTAAGTATCGATCTAGAATCAAAAGGTTCGATCTAGAATCCCCTCACCTTCGCTGGCCCTCTGTGGACTGACTGATCTCCCTTGAGTGCACACTGGTGTTGCCAAAAAAGATTTTTGTGTAGCCCTTTTTTACACATATACCCCCACACGCACCCCTGAATGTCAGCTCATGAGTGTCCAAGACACACCATTTGGTTCTTAGATCTTTGAGAACCAGCAAGGTCAGGATAGCGAGATAGCCTGTATGTACATTTCATAGAGGCCAGAAAAGAAGTTTTCAGACTTTGTAGGTGTACAAACTTTGTAGGCTTGTAGTTGAGATGTCAGGGACTATCTGAGCACAGTTACTGGAGCAGGTGGGGGTCCCCATTCACGCTTTGAGTTCTAAGTCTTGAGTTTGACTTTTGTCTGTCCAGCCAGATTCCCTGTGTTTATCTGTGTACCTATAAAAAGTGAATTTCCCCCAGGGGTGGGATGGCAGGAGGTGAAAAGGTACTAGTGTGAATAATTGGGGGAGGGTGGGAGGAGGTTCTTTGTAGAGGGAAAGCATTGGAAGGGGTGAGTTTGCTTTAGAAGGGACCCTCTGACTAAAGGTACTTAGAGCCTGTGAATTGTCATTCACAAAGCCCTGAGGGGGGTGATGTGAGAGAGAAACTGAATTCATTTAATGAGATGATTGTTTTATAGTTTCAACCTTAGACGTTATTGCAATTTAGTTAACTAAAAATGTAAGTCATCCAAGCTGGAAAAAGGTGGGGGGGGAGGGGAGAAAAAACTACTGACAAAACTAGTCATCATCCATCACACCTGAATCATAGAGTAATTACCAGATTACTAACATGTGCAAAGATATGGAGGCTTTTTAAGTTAGGAAGTACGGTTTGCATAGCTTATACTCAAAGAAGAAGTCAGATATCAGGGAGATTTTTACCCTCTCTATTCTACAACGGAGGGAGGTGATTTTGATCCTGAGTTGAAGTCATAATGTGAAAATACTTTCCGGAGTTTAAATGCATGGAATCAGCCAAGGGCTGTGAGCACAACCTGTGTCAAATGCACAGCCAAGGCTTTGCTGCTGTGTGTTTAGTCCCCTAGGAAGAGTGAAGCCTCTTCATTGCCCTCGGGATTTGTCACATTTGTGTTGGTTTGTAGCTTAAGTCCTACAAACTCTAAGGACCCTAGGTTTCTACCAGAGCCCTGTGCTGTGTGAGTGGAAGGATGAAGTTAACTGTGGCTAAGATCCAAGACAGAAAGCAGATAGTGTTAGGTGGACTTGTTCTAATGGTTAAGACAGGTGTCTGGTGGCAGAATGCTGAGCTCTTCAAAATCATCCTGAAGGAAAAGGTAGATTCCGGGAGATTCTGAAATTAAGTTGGGTAGAGGCTTCCAGGAAATTTGGCAATATTAAATCCCACAATAAAGGTGATATTCAATCAGCAAGAAATAGGGAATGTGTTGAGGACTAGGAAGGAAGAGGTAGGAGGTAAGGTCGTGGGAGTCATTCTAGGGCAGGGCTAGGAGGAGCGCCTGGAGGAAGTGGCCTTGAAGGCCTTTTCACAGAGAGCTTCAATCCTTGTCAAAGGGTAGACACCATTCTGAGCTAATGATGTAATGAGGGCACAGCTTTTGTGAATGATTGGAAAGAATTCTTCTGTTATTTCTGTTTTATTATAGTGGCCACTCACGTGTGACTTTGCACACTCGAAAGGTGGTTAGTTGGAACTAAGACACGCTGAGTTGAAAACACACCTTGGGTTTTGAAAACTTGTGGAACATTTAAAGGGTGTTAATGTGTGGATTGCTGACACTTCGGATATGCTGGGTTAGATAGCATGTCATTAAACTTAATCTCAATCATCTTTTAGTTCCAATGTGACTAGTAGACCACGTCACATGACTTTACTCACTCTGCCTGTTTCTGCCGGATGACACCATTCTAGAACCTGCCATGGCTGCTTTGATCTGAAGCCATGTGGATGCCAGAGATCACTCCACCAGTACTTGAGAGCCTCTGTTAGGATGATCTAGAGGAGGTAGGACATTGAGTGGGAGAGGAGACCTGCAGTGGATCTCTGTGACCACGCCCCCAACCCCACCCTTGACACGTGTCTAGATCTACAGATCTGGAATTTTTTTACTCAAGAGACCACAAGACAGTCTTTCTTTTAAAGACAGAGTCTGATAGCTGTGTCTTTATTGTTTCCGAATCTCTGAAATCAGTTTACCCATAAGGCAATTAGAGGCCCAGAGAATGGAGATGATATAGCCATGACCATGTCTGATATTGGAACTTGGCCCCAGACATCTTTTCAGAACTCAGACCTGGCCTCCTCTGACCACACAGAGGTGACTAGCAGGACAGGGGAGTCATAGGCTCCCTGTCTCCACTTAGACAAGATCCCCTTCTCTGAAGCTGCCTGTGCTTGTGCTTGCTGAACTGCCCCTGGCTTGTGATGTCACAAACACCTGCCCTTCATCAGAAGCATATTCTGGCTAGGCCCAAGGGTCATGATTATATACCCAGTCTACTAGCCATGGGCCGCTAGCAACACCTCAGATGGAACTGATGGTTCCTAATTATTATTGTGTATGACCACACCAAACACTGTCCACATTTCCCCCATCATCACGCTGAGCAACCATGTTTCATTCTTAGAAATCCCTGCCAGGACTAGTCTCAGAAAGGAATGTGATCTTACTGAGGAGTGAGGTAGAATACCGGAAGGGAAATGTACCATGAGCGTTGCTAACCACCCCGGGAACTGCTTCATATCTAACACAGATTGAGCATTGTTAATCTGAAAATCCAAAATGCTCCCAAATTTAATAAATCTTGAGACCAATATGATGTCCACAAGTGTAAATTTCAAAATGCAACTGTGTTTAAAAAATGTTTCTAATACCACCTCTGGATATGTGTCTAAGGTTTATATAAAACATAAATGAAGGAACTGGAGCAATGGCTCAATGGTTAAAGGATGTTTGCCACTCTTGCAGAGGACCTGAGTTCAGTCCCCAGCACCTATGCCTGGAAGCTAACAACCAAATTTAACTCCAGTTCCAGAGGCTCAGATACCCTTTTCTGACCTCTAAGGACACCTTCACTCATGTGCACACACATACACACACACACACACACACAAAATAATAAATAACAAATCTTTATGAGCCATAAATGAGGGCTGGGGAGATGGCTCTGCTGGTAAAGCGCTTGCTGCCCAAGCATGAGGACCGGGTTTAGATGCCCAGCACCCATTTAAAAGGACAGGCAGGGAAGTGTGTGCTTGTCACCCCAGTGTTGAAGGCCAGAGACAGATCCTGGAGGTTCACTGGCCAGCTTATCTAACTGAAGTAGTGAGCTACAGGGTCACTAAGAGACCCTACCCCCCAAAAGTAAGGTAGAGAAGGTGCTGGAGAGATAGCTCAGAGGTTAAGAGCACTGGCTGCTCTTCCAAAGGTCCTGAGTTCAATTCCCAGCAACCACATGGTGGCTCACAACCATCTGTAATGAGATCTGGTGCCCTCTTCTGACCTGCAGACATCCACGGAGACAGAATACTGTATACATAATAAATAAATAAATCTTAAAAAAAAAAAGTAAGGTAGAGAAGTGAGTTACAAAAATATCCCAGGGGCTGGAGAGATGGATGGGTCAGCAGAGCACTTGCTGCTCTTCTGGAGAACCTGAATTCCATCCCTAGTACCTGCACAACCATCACAACTCCAGTCCCAGGGAATCCAGTGCCCTCCCCTGACCTCCTGGCCTCCAGGCTTGCATGTGATATATATCTATAGATAGATAGACAGACAGACAGACAGACAGACAGACAGACAGACAGACAGATAGATATAGATAGACAGACAGACAGATCCAGACAAAATACCCATACACAAAGTTTTTTTAAAAATACCCAAATATTCACTTCTGACCTCCACACACACCCTCAGGCATTTACCCACATAAAATAGAGAAATTTCATGGTTTTAGATTTGGCTCTACTAGTTACTTCTCAGTTGTTGTGATCAAATGCCAGGACTAAGGCAAGTAACAGCAGAGTTTATCTGAGTTCAGTGTTACAAAGGGATAAAGTCCATCATGATGGGCAGAGGCATAGCAGCAAGCAGCAGGGCTGGCAAGAACAGGAAGTTGAGAGCTCACATATGTAACCACAGAGCAAACAGAAACTGGAGTCAAGGCTTTAAAAACTCCCCAAGCCGACCCTAGCGATGCACTTCTTCTGGCAAGGTCGCACCTCCCCAGAATGTCTCCAAACAGAGCCACCATCTAGACGCCAAGCCTTTAAATGTTTGAGCCTATGAGGGACACATCTCATTCAAACCACCTCAGGTTTTAGCCGCAAAATAGCCCATTATTTGTATATAAGTATTCTACAACCCCCAAAAGAAAAGAAAGCCTGAAACCCTGCTTCAAGCACTTTTGAGTTCAGGATATCTAGCCTGCTCCTTTTGCTAAGTTAACCTTAGCAACTCTTACTTGCCTGCAGATGTAGCATTTTCTTTAGATGTCCCAGAGTGCCCGAAAGTGCTTTATATAAGCAAATATCAATTAAGGCTAGGAGAGATGCAGAGGGACCACCACCTCTGCGGGGAGAGTTGCTCTGTGCTGAGCAGCCTTGTGATTATTTACAAACATGGACTCATTTAAATGTCCACATTAGCATCAGTGCTAAAGAAGCTTTCACTGGAAGAGGAGGGTGTGGGAACAGCAGAGGTTAAGGGATTTAACCAAACTCACACAGCCAGAAGACTGCAGAGACGGCCTTCAAGACCAGAGATCCTGAGCAGTTCTCTGCAAGCCCCCTGTGCTCTTCGGCCCATCCACTGCTTGACTTTGTGGCGGTCTTCCTTACCCCTTACCCTCCAGGCTGCCAGGAGGCCTCGAATCAACTCTATGAAAGTTGTCTACTTTTCTTTTGTTTTCTACTGATCTTCTGGGAGTCCCAGGAGCTTTGGTTAGGTGATTGGAACGTGAGGGTTCTGAGCTCTTACTTGGACTAACTCTCTTATTGCTTTGTAAGTTAATGGGCAAGTTGGAGGTAGTAGAAACTTTAGGGGGTGGAGCCTAGTTGCGGTGTATCGGTTATTAGGAGTGTGCCATTAAAAGGTATATTTTGAGCCCGTTCTTTTTGTCTTCTTGTGTTTGCTTCCTGGCACCATGAATGAGGTGAGCAGCTTCGCTCCCCACTGTGATGTAATTTACCACAAGTCCAGAGACAAAGTGTAGTCAGGTCAATTGACTATGCCCTGAAGCCTCTGAAGACACAGACCAAGCAAAGCTTGTTCCTTCCAGCTGATTCTCTCCTTCCAGCTGATTCTCTCGGATATTTTGCCATGGCTACAGAAAGCTGACTAGCGCGAGATGTTTATCTGAGGTTTCAATTTTCTTAGCATCTGTGTTAGAAAGGGTGTGTTTGAGGGTAGAGAAGGCAAGGAGTATGCAAGGAGAAAGAAAAGTTGTCATGTCCAGAACTGTTGGGCTTCCTAAGCCAGACTGACTAGAATGGGGACTGGTGACTGTTATGCCCAGATCATGGAGTCCCCCAAAAGCCAACTAGGAGACCTAGTTCTGTATGTAAAATCAAAGAGCTTTTATTCTTATTCAAGTTGGAACTCAGACTCTCCAAGTGCCCGACATATTGGCCTGATTGGGGAGCCCTGAGCTCTCAGTTGGGGTTGGGCTTTTATAATAGCAAAGGTTGAGGTGAGGGAGTTCTAAGATTCAGGACCCTGATAGGCTGACATTTGTCTATGGGCGTCCTGGTGAAAAGCGATGGGTGTGTGCTGGCAGGTGATGGTTGGAATGTTAGGAATTTCCTTTGGATGGTCTGTTCCTGGGTGGTACCTGGGTGGTCTCAGTTTGTGGTCTTTCTTGGAACCAGATATTGCCTTAGGGTATAAACTGCTGAGACTCAGGCCTCTATTGAGCTTGTCATGGCTGGGTCCTGTAGTAACAGATCTGTTGAGTTCTTGGCAGTTGAGCATTCTCGTTCCTGAAGCTCACTGTCTGGTTGTCAGCAGACAGTGGACATCTGCTTTGGGGGAGGAAGGCAGGTTTTTTAGAGCAAGTGTCCTGACTCAGAGGGCTGGCACCACTTTTATACCCAGAACTGAGGACTTCCTAAATGAAAGTAACCAGAAATGGGCCTCTAGGGAAGCTGAGGGAATTGAAGCTGAGAGATGTTCAAGGACGTGCTCAGAGTCACTCCACCCTAACCTAGGAGTTCAAAGAGGAAACCTTGTGTTTAACCATTCTAAGGGGTGCAGATTTCTGCCCTCCATGAGTTTAAGCCAGTGCAACCTTCCCTAAGTGGTTTTCAACCTGTGAGTCATTACTGCTTTGGTTCAATTTGTAACAATGAAAATACATCCATCCTGCATATCGGATACTTACATTACTATTCATAATAGTAACAAAATTACGGTTATGAAGTGGCAATGAAAATAATTTTATGATGGGGGTCACCACAACATGAGGAACTGGATTAAAGGGTCCCAGCCTTAGGAAGGTGAGAACCACTGCTCCAGGTGTTAAAAGCTCACATGTTAACTTGACAAGGCCACGGAACCCAGATAAATGGGCAGATGTGACTCAGCTTGTTTCTGTGAGGATGTGGGGATGAGATTAACATTGGAATTGATGGACTTTGAGTAAAGAGATCACGCTGGAGAATGTGGGTGAGCCTTATCTGATAAGCCAGTGTCTGCCTAAATCAGAAGACTATCTCCCTCAGCAATGCGGAGTTGTGCCAGAAAGCATTTGAGTTCAGTTCCCACATTGGCTTCCCAGGGCTCCAGTCTGGTGGTTGACCTACCCACCCTACAGATTCTTTTGAGCTTTGCTCTCTCTCATATGGCAAAAACCAATCCATGGAAATTTTTCTTTCTCTGAGGAGAGGAGAGAGAGATAGAGAGAGGGAGAGAGAGAGATCTATCTATCATCTATCTATCTACCCATCTATCTGTCAGTCTATTCACTAACTACTTATCTACCTCTCTATCTACCTAACTACCTATGTATCTATCTACCTATTTATCTACCCATCTATCATCTATCTGTCTACCCATCTGTCAGTCTATCATCTAACTACTTATCTATCTATCTACCTGTCTTTCTATCTACCTATCTATCTGTCTATCCATCCATCTATCCATCTATCTATCTATCTATCTATCTATCTATCTATCTATCTATCTATCTATCTATCCATCCATCCATTAGTCATATTTTGTTTCCAGGAGTTTAGATAGATAAATCTATCTATCTATCTATCTATCTATCTATCTATCTATCTATCTACCTATCTATCCATCCACCCATCCATTACTCATATTTTATTTCCAGGAGTTTAAAACTACCCTGGAAAGATACAGTTACCAAACTTAGGACTGATGCAGAAGACAAACACTTCTCTCTGCCATTTATTAGGGGAAAGTAGAAAATCCAGGTGAGCTTTCTAGCTGTGGGATTCTGAGGCAGTCCGAAGAGCAGACAGATAAGTTGAGGCAGATTTCAAAGCCTCTGGTTTGTGCCCATTCTGCCTGAGGGAAAGAAGATAGAAATACTTTCCTCTCCCAGAGTGCATATCTAATCTTTACCTAAGCATTCTGAATTTTGAACCTGTCAGGAGTTCCCACAGTTAAGTACAAACTGTTTTCCCAGTTTTATAGCATGCAGTAAAGAGGGCCACTTTAAGTAGCAGTGCTACTACTGATATCTTATTGCTGCTAGTTTTCATTAATTCTGCTTCCCCAAGTTAATTGGCATGCTGTGGAGTCTTTGTAAAATCTCAGCATACGGGCCCACACACTGGATTACTCTGGCAGGAACCAGGGTTCATGAAAGCAAATAGCAAAGTTGAACTCCCTCATTTTTTAAAGCTTCTTGATATCTCTGTTTTCCCGTGCATACTGTGCAGTGTGCATGGCAAGGAATACCATATTTGTCTGCAGTTTCCTTGGGTTCTGCTACACTGGAAGCTCCTGGCCCATTATCTGGGCCTGTGTTTCTCCAACTCTAAAAGAACTTGGATCACTGAGGAACCCTATACAGGTCAGGAGTGATACCTGAGAGTCTACATTTTCCACCCAATGTTATAGTGGTTAATTTTATTCCCCCAGTACTGGGAATCAAACCTAGGACTTTGTACGTGATATGTAAGCACCTCACCACTGAGCTACTTCCCAGACCCCTGGAGGTGACCTTGCTGCTACTGGTCCACATACCGTACAGGTTTTATCTAAATATGCATGGTTGGATAGGAAGCCAGTAGCCAATTTAAGTAGTTAACTACTTAACTAACTATAGCTAGCCTTAATTAAGAATTAATAAAGTACAAAATATGTCTGCTAGATGGCTCAATTAAAAAGCACCCCCATCGTGTTTATTTGTTATAAAGTGTTGGCAGTAGCTGGTTGGTACACTGTCGAGTTGATGTCAATATAGTTCACATCTCTCAAGGACTTTTCCATGCCTGTTCTTAGCATGTATAAAGCATGCAGTAAAGGTTTCTTTGATAAGACCAAAATTACTTACCTAGGAACACACCTTTAATAACAGTTCTGGAAAAGATCACAGTGGTCATGTCTTCCAGGCACTTGTGGAAGAGGAGACCTTAGGAAGAAATGTATGGAGAATTGGGGAGACCTTAGAGAAAATGGGGAGACAGCTCAGTCAGTGTTTATCATATAAGCACGAGGACCTGGGTTTAAATCTCCTGAACCAGCGTAGTAGCCTAAGAGTGGGTTCCAGGTCCGCTGAGAGGCCCCCCTCTAACATCCCCCCCACACACGGTGCATTATGTATGTGTATGAAAACATATGGAACCCATTATTATGTATAGTTAATATGTGCTAATAATTCTTAAATCATAAAGTGGAGAAGTGAGTTAAAGAGATACCTGTCACCAACCCTTTGGTCTCAACACACACACACACACACACACACACACACACACACACACACACAAGGGAGGGAATTATTGATGTACTTGGCTGAGGGCTCCTAAGAAGCATGGGTGAAAAGGGAGGGAATCTCCAAGAGAACAGCTGTGGAGTGGCAGGGAAGTGAGGACATGGAGAGCAACAAGGACTCTTGAGGAAACTCTAATAAGACAGAGGCATCACTAAAGAGCTCCACAGAGGCGGGGAGTGCCGCCGGCAGGATCTTTGCTCTGTCTTCTTTCAGAATGCAGGACTTGAGCATGCTGAAGGATGGGATGAGGAGTGTGTTGACTGAGGAGGCGTGAGATAAAAGGGAGGCAGAAGCAATTCTCAGCATCAAGGACCATGTGGAAAAAAGAGAACTGGTGGATGCCTCAGCAGGCCTGGGGGTTCATTAGCCTTTAAAAGGGAGAGGCCCCATTGATGAGAAGAAAAAGTGTGTGTGTGTGTGGGGGGAATGTAGTCAAATGTTAAGGGGAGTGTTGTAGAATGTTATTTTAAGGTGTGTTACTTTTCTGTTTATGCTCTGGAATGTTTGTTTAATGATGCAAAGATGTGTTTGATTAAATAAAATTCACCTGTGGTCAGGAGGCTGCTCAGCAACAGGCTGACAGGAAGTTGTAGGGAGGTGGTGAGGAGTTTATAAGGAGGGGAGAGGCTCAGCTAGAGATCAAGCACAGGGAGATGTTAGGGACCAGTCACCTAGATACCCAGCCACCTAGTCAGCCATGGAGTAAGAGTGAAAGTAAGATACACAGAAGTAAGAAAAGGAAAAAGCCCAAAGGCAAGAAGTAGTTAAGCTAATTTAAGAAAAGCAGGCAAGAAACAAGCTTAGCTAAGGCCAGGCATTTATAGTTAAGAATACGCTTCTGTGTGTGATTTATTTGGGAGCTAGGTAGAGGGCCCCCAAAGAGCCAAAAGAGTAAAATATCACACAAGAGGGGGTAAAATGGCAGTTGAGAAAATAAAGATGCTAAGATCATCTGGGCAGCAAGAAGAGGATGCCGTATGCTGATGGCTCTCTTAACTCCTAACCTGGACCCAAGCTTCTTCAAATTGAGAGGTCAGAGAAGGAGCTTGGGTCTGAAAGCAAAGACGCATTATTACTGCTGTGGTTCACGTGTGAAACGTTCCCCAGAGAGGCATGGGTTTCAGTATTTGAACTCTAGCTGGCGGTGCTGTTTTGCGGGGTTGAAGAAACTTCAGGAGTGGGGGCTACCTAGATGAAATGACTTGTCACTGTGTGGGGAAGGATGGTAGGGAAAGGGGACCAGGCAGTGAGATTTATAGTCTGGACATGCTTCCAGAGAACATCCCAGCCATGATATAGTCCTGTCACCAAAAAACAACATAACACAAAACAAACAAGCAAACAAAAATAGAAAAACAAAAACCCTGGGAACTGGCACAAGTCCATCTTTCCCTAAGATGCTTCCTGTCAGGTGTCACAGTGGTGATACAAAGAACAAATACAATTACTAAGCAGACCTGCAGTTCAGCTGAGGCGGTTTCCCCTCTCTCAGACTCAGAGCGCATGACCTCCCCTCCCAGCAGGGCTCTGTGTCCTGTCACAATGTGCGGAACAGGTTCTTTTGGGGGACACCTAGCCAGACAGTTGCCTACTATCACATGCACTGCAATACCCAGGAGACACGCTGTCAGTTTGAGTCCAGACTCAGACTTGCTTCCCTTCTTAGCTCTTATGTGTCCCTTAGCTCTGCTGTCCCTTTCCATCGGGGCACCAAAGCAGAAATATGGAGGAGGAAAGTTTGTCCTCCCCGTCTCCTTGACCTCATGGAGCAATTGCTCAGTCAAGCACGTGACCCCTATACTGCCCGCTTCTCTCCACTGTCAGCATCGCCGGTTCAGTCTCGCCTCTTTAGGATCTTCTTTAGCTATTGCTGTCTGCCACAGACGCACAGTTATCCCCCCAGAGGGCCCTCTACCCAAATCTGAGCCCCCTATTTCCATGAACTCTCCCTTAGTGGTTCTTAATCTTCCATATAAATGTCTGGAGCTCAGAAGCCACTGCCCACCCCACCATCCAAGGAACCACTGACCTTTATCCTTCCTTTGCTCTGAGTTTTCATGGGTGTTGCCCCCTTCGCAGGTGATCCAGTAGTCTTGTCGATCACCTCAATTCTTTACTCCTTAGATTAAAGATTGTGGGGCTGGAGGGATAGCTCAGCAGTTAAGAACACTTGCTGTGCTTACAGAGGACCCAGGTTCAGTCCCCAGCACATACAGTCACCTATAACTCCAGTTCCAAGGGATCTGACCCTCTCTTCTGGCCTCTGAGAGCAGCAGACATGCATGTGGCTCACCTACATACATGCAGACATTCATTTATCCACATATGATAAAAAAAATCAGTCTTCTTAAGAAAATAGAATGATTATAACCCTAACATCGGGCACAGAGGTTTGGAAATAGCAAGACACCCATTACATGTTTGTTGGATGAACAATTAATATCAAGAGAGAAAGGGTCAGTCTGTTTGACCTCATGTTGACCGGAGCTGATGACAGCAGGGGCAGTAAAATATTGTCTGACTAGTCCAGGTGGTCTTGCCTCTTAAGGCTGTGCTGTGTGTTTAGATGAAGGCACACTGGCACGTTCCAGTAAAGAGGTGGGGGATGGCGCAGATTGGGAGACAGGCAGGCCAGTATTGAAACGGACTCATCATTCTTTAACCCAGTCTCATGTGTTCATCTGTATCCTCCTAGAGCACATTAGAAACAATGGTGCTGTCTGAGTTAGGGCTTCCATTGCTGTGAGGAGACACCATGGCCATGGCAGCTCTTACAAAGGAAAACATTTAATTGCAGTGACTCACAGTTTAGAGGTTTAGACCATTATCTCATGGTGGGAAGCAAGGTAGCATGAAGGCAGACATGGTGCTGGAGCTGAGAAGCCTACATCTTGATCGAAAGGTAACAGGAAGTAAATTGTCTCACTGGGCATGGCTCAAGCATATGGTTGACCTCAAAGCCCGCCTCCACAGTGACACACTTCCTCCAACAAGACCACACCTACTCCACCAAGGCCACACCTCCTAGCAGTGCCACTCCCTTTGTGGGTTATTTTCTTTCAAACCACCATTTTCAAAATAAAAGTCTAGGACTTGGTCAGCTATTCTTTTCCCTGGTTTCCCTGGTTTTTCTTCCGGCTTCTTGGTTACCTTCCCTCATGGGGGCCCAGCCAGAACCACTGCTATTTTGACTTCTGCCCTTGACTTCACCCTGATTTATTTACCATCTCTTTGTTGTCTGAGTTCACCTAAGATATCATTTACAGAGTCTGCTACCACAGGTGAGAAGACAGACCCCACCTGCCCCTTCACCTGTCGTAGGGCAGAGAGAGAGAGAGGAGTTGATGGAGAAAGTGGCACAGCCAGTAGGAGCCAAAAAAAATAGATTATGGCTGGAAACTCCCGTCTTGATTTGGCCCAGGGGCCACAGGTATATTTGGCCGGCCCCTGATTGACATAATTATTATTGCCAGAAATTAATTTTAGAAAGAACTTGAAAGGAGGACATGGGTGATTAAAGTTCTAATAATAACGTTTTGAGAAAGTCTGGGTTAATGAATCTGTAACTCAGGTAAAAGAAAAGAGGCTGCAAGTGTTCAGGGACCAGCACCTGGAACTGAGCTTGGAAAAATAAAAGATGCTTGACCAGGGAGTCAAGTAGGGCATGGCTGGATCACATGGCCCTATCAAAGTTTAGAGAAAAGATAACAGCATATTTTCCAATGGAATTGCCTCTGAAAGTGTGTATGAAGCACAGATAGTGTGACTGTGTGTGTGCATATGCGTGCATGTGTGTGTGTCTGTGTGTGTGTGGATATGCATGTGTGCGTGTGCAACTGGAAAAAGAACTCAAGCGTCAGTCTTTGCCTTCCACCTTGACACAATGTCTCTGTTGTTTGTCACCAAGAAGCACATGCCAGGCTAACCAGCTGGGGACTTCCAGGGATTCTCCTGCCTCTGTCTCCCAGCTCTCTATGGGAGAGTTGGCATTATAGATGCCCAGCCTTACATGGGACCTTAGGATTCAAACTCAGGTCCTCACATTGTGCTTTTCCCAGCTCGGCATCTCCCCAGTTTGCTAAACAATGTAAATTTGCTCTTTGAGTATCCGTACATGACAGACAGCCTACTCGTCCCTTCGGAAGAGTGCCCTGAGCCTGGACAGAGCTGCTGGGAGCATTTGGCTCTTCAAAGCGTCCGCTTTGATTAGGTCAAGGTGCAGTCTGATTGGTGGATGCCTTGGCAGTGGTTAAATATTGCACCATCCGTGGGTATAGAACATCCGGTCTGAGCTGGCGTAGGGTTTGGAAGATGGGAAGCCCGCAGATGGTGCTGACTGACGCTACTGTAAAATCCTTTCTGCGCATCATCTCCCCGGATCTTCACAACAAAGCTTGTGTGTGTGCTCATTCTGCAGATCAGAAAGCAGGAAGTTCAAGGGAAAATGGGAGCTTTCTCCTTCCCCAGAGCAAGAACCTCTCCTGGTGTGTCAACCTCTGATGTCCCCCTCAGAACTAACCCTCCATGACCCATGGCCTCCCTGTTGGGAAGGGAGGGTGAATTGCAGATAGCATACCCTCACTGTAGGAGTCCTTGGGTTCTAAGCCCACATTTTTATATCTTAAAACTCCGTGAAGCTTCTTGCACAAAACTACCACTGCAATAAGAAAGATTAAAAAGCTTCATCCTAAGAAACAAACTCCCCCAAAGCTTAGGTGTCTTCCAGCCTTCTCCTTGGAAGTGATGTGTCTGATTACAAAGAGAGAGAGAGAGAAAAAAACCCACAGGCAATGAGAGGGCAGGCCCCAGAGGGAAGAGCATGCAGATGAGCAAGCAAACAACAGACGGAGGCACCCATTTATCTGGGGGTCATATCTGCATTTTGAAATAAGACCATGGTAAGTCTGTGTGGTTCAGCACAGAAGGAATGGGAAGAGGTGCTGACTGCAGTGAAAAACAGATTAAAAGCCGAAACACCAATGTTTGCGGATGTAAACTGGAGTTTTCGGAAAATCTCATCAAGAGCAGTCTGATTTCAGGAGGCCTTTTGTGCACATGGCTCCCTGTGCTTGACATGTCATTAGATCATGGGGACTGGACACGTCATTAGATCATGGGGACTGGACACGTCATTAGATCATGGGGACTGGACAGATGAGCTTTTGAGCGAATGACCAAAGAATCTGAGTACTTGGGCTCCAAGAGGGAGACAAGAATCCTGAATGATGTAGCAGCTTTGCCTCTGCCAGGCACTTAGCCACCTCCCAAGCTCTATTCCAAGCTCCCCAAATAACTCCTTCATGGAACCTAACAGAATGAGTATGTGCCAAGAGAAATGGAGCTTGGACATTGCCGGTTGCAGCCTGCTCCTTTCCCAAGAAAGGTGAAGGAAACTTAAGGGAGTGCGATACCTTGCTCCAGAGGACAGTAGAGACTGGTTACCAGAGATGCCCATTTCTGCTACTGCCTCTGGCTTACTCCATGTGACTTCTGTGTTTGAAACAAACTCACTATCAAAGCACATGTGGAAGCAGTCAACTCACTAGGCATTGTAGTGTCAGTCACAGGCTGAGGCGTCTTTATTAGCACCGCTCACTGGAACATCCTGCTCTCTATGAGACCCTTTTGATTATTGAGATCCCAGGCTGCATGGGCTCAAGAATCCCAAGTGTGTATTTGAAAGGACTCCGGGACAAATACTTCGTACTGGGAGGCAAAGAGGCATATTCCAGTTTGGTCTCCTGTGTAATTCTTAAGAAAACTCTTGACTGCGTTTACCCTTAGAGTGGCATTAATCCAGCTTGTTTTGCTCATTCCGTGATTCACTTTGCACAGATTAAACTTCCACAAGGGCAAGGCTATTTGTTCATTCATTGTGTTTAACCCTAAATGCCTGACACAACACTTACAGGAGAGTCTGGAACCAAAGGGCCACACAAAAGTATTTGATGGCTACAAAAAATTGATTTTTGTCAGGCATGATGGTCCATGTTATTAAGCAGAATCAGGCAGATCTCTATGAGTTTGAGGCCAGCCTGATCCACATGGTAAGTTCCAAGCTAGCCAGGACTACATAATAACCCCGTCTCCAAAAACTGTTTTCACGTGTTGTTACAGGAAGGGAATTCCTGGCCTTGCCTCATCTCTGCCAATGTCCAGCTATGGAGATGGTTGCCTGTGGTCGTTCTCTCAAGGAGTATGGCTACATAGCTGCAAACTACCTCTTCCTGACCTGACTGGCAAAGGCAGCCACTGCCTTCCGAGGCAGCTGGGGGTTGCCCATCTCCTTCTGATGAACTCAAAGTGCTCAGCCCACAACAGGAAGATCCTGCCTACCATGGCTCTATGTCGTCTATGAACAACAAAAGACCATTTGGTCAACACAGGATCACATACTCGATGCTGGTCCCAAAGATTCACATCAGTTATCTTTTTCTCATGGCTATGGCAAAGTACCTGACAAATGCAGCTTAGCGAAGGAAGGGATTGTCTTGTAAAATTGAAGGGTACAGTCCAGTATGGTGGGGTAGTCACGGCAGCAGAAGCATGGGGCAGCTTGTCACATTAAGTGGCAGGCAAGAAGCACAGAGAGATGAATGCTAGTACTCAGCTCACTGCTGCCAACATTTAAGGTGGGTTAAAAGAGTCTGGAAGCTTCCTCACAGACACGCCCAGAGGTTTGTCTCCTAGATGATTTTAGATCCTGTTAAGGTGACTTCGTTAACAGTCATGAGATTATGTCACCTAATGTTCTTAGTACCTTAGCATATGTCCATGTCTTTTGATGATGACAAAATGGCCTAACAAGGTGCAGGTCTCAGAACCTAGCCCTACAACTAAGCCTCTCAGAAAGGTAGTTATCTCCCTGACTGTTAAAAACACAACAGCAAAAAATAAGTGAATGGTTGAGCTGCGTGTATTGGTGCACACCTTTAATCCTAGCACTTGTGAGACAGAGGCATGAGTTCAAGGCCAGCCTGGTGTACATAGTGAGTTTCAGGACAGCCAGAGCTGAATGAGACCCCCATCTTGAAAAATAAAAAACAACAATAAATATAAATGAATGATAAATGTTTATCCTTATCATTACTTCATTTAAAATGTAGACATATTTGTGTTTATTCGGTGTGGCTGCTGCCGTGGTGATGGCTGGGACCCACTGACCTGCTTCACAAGTTTTAGCCACTCTTTCATGCTCTACGAGGGTTCAAATCTCTTCAGGAGTCTACGGGGAAGAAGAATGGCAGGGTGGGCTCTTGCCCACTCCGATGCAACTCCTTGGTCATTGGCCACTGTGCTATGTCCTGACTTCACAGCGGAATGCCACCCTGACTGTACACGCCTGTGCACCCACCCCAGGCTTCTGTGCTGCTCGCAGTGTGGAGCTGGGTCTTACTCTCCACCTTATGCCCTCTGCTTTCTTATAATATCCCCTCAGCTTTGGCCCCTTACCTCTTAGAACCTGAGGCTTTGGGAACAAAGAATGGCAACAGCAAGAGCCCACAACTTCCTGTCATCGTTAGTGGCCAGGCTTGGTGTTAAACACTTGATTTGCATGACCTCATTCGGTCTCTGGTCTTCATTGTAATCCTCTGCAGTCTCGTAGAACTGTTGGCTGACAAACCGGTCATAGTGGACCACTCTTGTAACTCAGCACAGGGGAGGCTGACAGAGAGGGGTCGTGAGCTCAAGACCAGGCTGAACTACACAGTGAGACCTTGTCTCAGATAAAGCAAAGCAAACAAGAATCAAAACAAACAAACAAAACATTGTCTATAGATTAAAACTAAGGCAGGGGAGCCAGGCTGAGCTGCTGGTAGAGATCAAATCCTTGACTCAAGGCCACAGGGCCCCCGGTGTTGGGCTTCTTGCTTCCTTTATTTTGTTTAATTCCAGTCCAAGATTTTACACACTCTTTAAAAAGAGTGGTTACCGCCTTGCTTAAGACTCGTGACTGCTGTCCCTCTGCCTTTGACTAAAAGTCAGTCTTTACTAGGAGGCCCCAGAGGGTCAATCTCCTGTCCTCACGCCCACTCTCCTCTGTAGCTCTTTTTTCTTCCCTTGCTAAGTTTCAACCCGGCCACTTCTGGAGGAGACTGACCTCTTTCAGGCACTGCCCCATTGAGCCGCCTTGCGCCCTCAGAGAACGAGGGCTCTTTCCCAGCTCATTGCCCAGCTGGCTCCGTTTTTCCTTCAGTGGCTTTAATGGCACTTTCCTAAGGGCCTTTTGAAGTAGGAAACTTCCCAGATTTGTTTTATTTTCTTCATAACAAACAACGTTTTGAAACCATCTGTATTTTTCTGCTAGAACGGGCAGAGTTTGTCTCATTTTTCACTTAACATCTGTTTTCACATTGTTCACACGTTCAATGAATAGCTGCTGAATGAACGGAGGGAGGGTCCGTTTGATTCATGAACAGAGGCCCACAGAGCCAATGAGTAAACTTGGGGTCCAGTATTCACTGAGAGTTCTAGGAGTGTGTCTACATTGTCACAGAGCTTCCACAAAATCCTGAAATGTGAGATAGTCGAACTCTGGTTGGTTAGAACTAGTGAGATATTTGGCGTGGTTCCTACAGAGAGGTTGAAAGCCAGGCAGGTCTTAAGAATGCTGTCCCTTTCTGTTGTGTGGACTTGCATTCGTGACACGAAGGGGCAAGACTACAGAGTCAGACATGGATGAATTCTGGAGAAGGGACAAAGTTTGAAACGTATGGCACCAGATTCTACAGTTTCAAGTTCTTCGGATCCTGCAGTTGATTTACAAAGTCTCAGCAGAGTTTGCCCAACTTTTCTCACAGTCTTTCAAAAGGTATTTGGCATTACTAAATGAAGAAAAATCTGGAAGACACTTCTTTCAATTGTCATTTATTTAAAAAATTTATAATTGTGGATCCGTGATATTATGTATTACATAGTATAGAACAAGGCTATACACACTTTGGTTTCTAATGTGCATATATATGCACATTATATAGTATATGCACATTATGTATATTAAATATATGCATGTATATGCAAAATAGGAACCAAAGTATTTAGAAAGTCCAGGGAAGTTGGATGGATTTGTAAGATGTGACAGGACAATTTGGCTGTATTGGAAATGTGTGAAATGAGACTGGAGAGACAGTTCAGAAGTTAAGAGCACTTGATGCTTTTATAGATGACCCGGATTCAGTTCCCAACACCCACATGATGGTTTATAATCTGCTATAACTCGAGTTCTTGTACAGCTAATGCTTTCTTTGGGCCCCCAAGGGCATCAAATAAGGAAGTGGTACAGACATTCATGCAGGCAAGATGCACACGTGCACACACAATTTAAAAACAAAACAACCCCCCCAAAAGAAAACAAAAAAGATTTGTGAAAGGATCTTATTGAAAAAAATGGGACTAGGATATGGTGTTGCACTCCTTTAAACCCAGCAGGCGGGTCTCTGCGTGTCTGAGGCCAGCCTGATCTTCATAGAGAACTCCAGACCAGCCAGGGCTACATGTGTCTCAGATAGAAAGAAGGAAAGTAAAAAGCTGGGGTGCGGATGGGGGATGGAAGCTGGCTTGAGTAACTATGGGAATGAGAGGAGGTGGAATCTCTAAGACTCCAGGTAAAAGAAGACTTAGAAGCACACACCTAGGCTGCCTTCAAGCACTATGTTCCACCAAGTCTGTTGGATCCCTGAAGCCACCACTGTAGCGGCCAGCCACTAAACTCCTAGCAGGTAAAAGCTCCAAGGTAAGGTAGGACAATAGGATTAGGGTCCTAAAGTACCACCTTAAAAGCCCTCTAGACTCAAAGATTCCATACCTCTAAGCTCAGGGACCTGTGCCCTGTCAAGTCTACAGATGTACCCATTTCCCTCTGTTCCGAGGGTTGCTGGATCCCCTACTGCAGCTTCCTCCACTGCAAGTGACCAATGTCATCAAAGGACCTGATCACCTGAAATCCAAATTTCTGTGGGTAATGTTCTATCAGTTACTGAGAGGGATAACCAGCTTGGCTTAAGAAGCCAGCCTCTCAAATGAATACTAATCTAGGTGTGGCTGTAAAGGTGTTTTATGGAAATGGTTAAACAACTGGTTAACTATAAATAAGAAAGTCTCACCTCCTAATGAGGGGAGGCCTCCTCCAATCAGTTGAGAGTTCACAGGAGTGAAACTCCAGCCTGTGGGCTTGCTGTATGGATTTCAGACTTGCCAGACCCCATAGTTGCATAAGCCGGGTTCCCTGACATTATAGGTCATATATATGTATGTATACATATATACACATACACATATGTGTGTGATTATAATACAGATGCATGTGTATGCATGTGCCCATGTGCCTTTATATGTATCTGTATAGACAATCTTTACTTATAGGATAATTATAGGTAATGTATGTTATATAATATATATTATATGCAACAAATAGATAAATCATGCAAAATGTATTTTCTGCTTTATGGAGACTCCTGATATGAGCGTTAAAATCTCCATTATGATAGACTTGCCTATTTCTTCTCTTTAACTTATTTTTGAAATGCTTATTTTATGTTTATGGATGTTTTGTCTACATATGTGTCTATGTACCACATGCAAGCAGTGCCTACGGAGACCGTAAGCGGACAACGGGCCCCTGAAACTAGAGTTACAGACAGTTGTGTGCCATGTGAATGCTAGGAATCGAGCCCAGGTCCTCTGCAAGAGCAGCCAGTGGCCTTAACCACTGAGCACCTCTCCTGTCCCCTGTTTCCTCTCTTAATTCTAACCGCATATCTAGTATTTGCAGCATCCATACTTACATTGTTGCATCTTGATCTTCTCTTGTTCTTGGCACTATCTCCCTTTGTTGCTAATTATCACTTTGTTTCCTTTGTCTAAATACTAACACATACACACAGCTACAGATGTGTATTTTACTGTATAGTTCTTTTCCTCTTTTACTTTCTTTTTATTTTGTGCCCCTTTTGGGCAGATATAATTAATTGTATGTTGCTTTTTTATTCAACCTGATAACTTTTTAGTTGTACTGTCAAATACACAGAGTTGTGTTTATTCTTCAATCTTGCTATTTATTTTATATTTATCTCTATGTTTTCTGTCCCTGTTACTTTATTTTATAAAGACTGATTTTGGATTAAATGAAGAATTTAAATATTCTTTACAACTTTCTATAGTATATTAAATGTAGTTCTCAGCTCTGTTTGAGAAGGAAGGTATTTATTTGACCTTCACTGTGGAAAGATGGTGGTTAGCTGACTTCATCCTTTCCCCATGTCAAAGGCATTGTTTCAGTCTTCTGAAATAAGTCATCAAAATGTCTTACCATTCCCCTCAAATATAGTATCTTTTTAAAGGATACACTTACTTTTAGAATAATTTTAGGATGATAGAACATGCATGAGCAAAGAAGAGATTTGGGGAATGGTCACAGCCTATGGCAAGAAAGAGGACAGTCATTGCAAACATACAGAAGGAACTCCACAGTAGTCTGAGCTCCCCATGGACACATAACCTGTCCTTTCTCACAGGTGTGTTACCACGTATGGCCCTATTCATCCTTTTCTACAGATATACATGACTCTGACCCTTTCCCAAGAGTGTTTGGCATAAGATGACAATGGCATGAATGGCTTGATACAGTGACCTGTTTTAGCAGAGAGAAGAGCTGGTTTCTCCCAGAGCAGACACCCTAAGATGGCTGTCAGCTTCATTCCTATTACTGTGACAAATACCAAGACCAAAAGCACCTTGTGGATGGAAGGTTTTCTTTTATCCTTCAGGACATGATCCATTATGGAGGACAGTCAGGACAGGGACTCTCTCAAGTATGAACGTGGATAGTCCTATCTCCTTGCTGTTCTACACAGCACTGCCTTCAACCAAGGAACTCCCAGTGAAGGAAGAAAGCAGAAATCACAGAGAAACACTACTTGCTCACTGACTCACACAGGCTCCAATTCAGCTAGTTTCCTTATTCCAGCATTACTTGTCCAGGGAAGGGTGCAACTCATACTGGGTCCTCCTACGCCAATTGACAATCAAGACAATACCCCCACAGGCCAATCTGACCCAGGCAGTTCTTCATCCTCAGCTGAGGCTCTCTTGTCAGGAGGCTCTAGGCTGTGTCAAGTTCACAGTTAACTAGGACAATGGCAAAGACATCCTAGAGCTTTTCCACAGCCCCCTCTTCCTTGCTTGTTCTCCTTTATTGCAATGTGGAAGACTTGTTCAATGTAGAATCATGACCTAATAAATAACTGCAAGTCATTTTGCAAATACCAAACACCACAGAAGTATTTTTATTATCACATCAGCCCCAGTGGTGGATTTATAGCCTATATCCATTAAATGAGCCTTGGAAATAATTTACCTAGTACCTATATATGCATGCATATTGTGTAAGGCCATACTTGTCTCACCTTCTAGAAGTGAAATATATATGTAGCAAGTTTGGGGTGGAATTAATTATGTTCTTTTTTAAGCCCATTCATAAACATGATCACTGGCCTTTATCAGTGAAGATTTTGCTGGCTTAGATGTTATTCTATCAATAATATTTTAAAATAATATTTTTCCTACCAAGGTCCTGTCTGTCTTATTGTTTAGATGTGGATCAGAGGGATCAGGGAGCAGGTAGCTGGTTAAGCTGAAAAGCTCCTAAGCTGGGGCTAAATGGGCACTGCTCCCCTGGGAAGGATCTGGAGTCTGGCCCCAGGTTCAGATTTCTCTGCTGAAAAGGGATGTGGTTAGCTAGTTCCATTAATTTAGCCTCTTGTTCCAATTCATGGAGTTTGCCAGAGAGAGGGCCATAAGGCCTAAGAGTCAAACACTCAGGGAAGAAAATGAACCCCAAACTTCAGGCTTCCTATCTATAGAATGCAGATACGATACTCTTTTGGGGTTGACTGTGCAATGCCGCCCACCCCATAGGCACCTGTGTTTGAACACTTGGTTCCCCACTCATGGTGCTGTTTGGGAAGACTGAGGAATACTTCGGAGGTGGAGCCCCACTGGAGGAAGTGGTCACCGGGGACCAGGACTTTGCAGTTTCATGGCTTGGCATCACTTCCTGTGGGCTCTCTGCTTCCTGGCTGCTGATGAGATGTGACAAGCTGGCCACCAGCTTCCCTGCCATGGTATATCTATATCTCCCAGGGATGGTAAATGAAAACAATTCCTTACTGTCTTCAACTGATTTGTGTTAGGGTTTTGTTACAGCAACAGGAAAGGTAGTTAGTAAGGACCACAGATATAAACCCTGCTTGGACGGGTAGGAATTTCAAAGTGTGGTTAGGAGCTTTGTTCTGGAGCCAGAGTCCCAAAGAATTCAGAAGACTTAGACATGTACTTCCTATTGATCATGATCATCTCTAGGGAGGCCAGACATTCCCCTAAGCTGTGGAGAAGGCTTCTGAGGCAGCATTAAGGCAGTGACCAGGGGATGGGCGAGGTTTGCTCGTCTCAGCCCAGGCCTGTAGTGTTCACAGTGACAACAGCACTTTCCTCTCACATCTGTGGCACGCCCATCCGTCTGTGGAATCAGTCTCCGTAGTTGAGTTCATTTCCTGATTCTTTCATTCCTTCGATGAAATTACTGTAATCATTTGTTTTATGGGTAAAGAAAACAAGACCCAGAAGGTCTAGAAATCAGTGAGTCCCACACATTTAGACCCAGGGAAGAACAGGAATTTGAACCCCAATTTTTTGTACACACAAACACTCAGTGCGTAATCTTGCCACCTGACAGCAGTAGACTGAAGGACAATGAGAGTGCTTTCGGGAACTGCTGCATGGGCTTAATGCTATCTCTGCTGTGTCCCTTGTGTTCTGTCTGTACAAGTAGGTTTTGCTTGGGTTTAGGACTGTGCCAAGAATTTTACAGTTCATCAGCAAAATCTATAGAGAGGGCTTTGGGGAGGTTTCTCAGTGGGTAAAGTGTTTGCTGAACAAGCATGAGAAACTGAGTCTGGTCTCCAGCAACCCATGTCAAAGGTGTATATCTATAACTCCCGTGATGGGGGAGGAGAGACAGGCAGAGCCTAGGTTTGCTGGCTAGTAGGCTAGGCAGCCCCTGACCTCCAACTGTGGTGGAGGACCATGGGGAGAGAGAGAGAGAGAGAGAGAGAGAGAGAGAGAGAGAGAGAGAGAGAGAGAGAGAGAGAGAGAGCAATTAAGAAAGATATTTGAAACTGACCTCTGGCCTCTAGACTGGTGCACACCTGTGCACATGTAACCCATACACGTACATGGGCATGCACATACACAGTATGCATGCATACAAGCATGTACATTCAAACCACTGTAGAGAAGACAGAATTTAGACCTACCCAATATAACTGCCCCGGAGTCTCTAATTGCCTTGTTTCTCTTTCCCTTTTATTTCTTGATTTTCTCACAGGGAGAGGATGTGGGGGCTTTGGTCACTTTCAGATCTCTCTTTCTGAGGTATAGGCACAGTACCTAGCATGCTGCAGACTTTCAGGACATGCTGATTAAAAACCAACCAAACAAACAAACAAATAAAAAGCCAAAGCAAAACAAAAACTGGAAAGAGTCCTGTACTAAGCTCTACCACAGCTCATTGATAAATTCATAATCCTTTGGCCTTTTCTGTCCTTCTGAAGAGTCAGGGCTTCTAAAATATCTTCCTGTGTCTCAAAATGACAAGGTGTATGATATTTGGGACAGAAATGAATCTCTTCCTTTTGAACACACAGGCATGACCAAGGAAGCTTAAATTTGGTTCCACTCTGAGATTTTTCCTGTAATACTGAAGCAAATGGCTGACTCAGTTACAGAGAAGACACCAAGCTCTTAGGTGCTTCCCACACAGGGTATTCTACATCAAAAGACTTCACCAAGTTGGGTAGCAACAGTGGTTAAAAATCTTCTACCATTAGCATCTAAAATTGAGGAAGAGCAGGAAAAAATATACTTAAAATATGCTTAAAAGCTGTAATATGTGGCTGGATTGGACTGGGGATCACAGAGAAGAGAAAGGCTACAGGAAAGCCCAAGTGTTCTGACTAACTGGTTCTGGGGTCTATACGCGGACTGTCCAAGATGCAGGCAGGAGGGACACTGTACCCCTTGGGAGTTAGTTAGAAATGCAGAGGCTTGGGGTGTGCTCCACACCCATTGAATCTGGAGCTGATGATGGAAAGATATCCTGGAGATCCAAGACACACTGGTGTTCAAGAGACCCAGAATGTGATGCCCGACTGCATTTGAGAATGGAGGGGCTGTCTCACCCTAAGATGAGGTCAGAGCAGTCAGCTTTGGGAACTACTCAGCTTTGGGCTTCTGGTGGGAGCCACGGTCAGAGTAGGTTCTAATAATGGCCGAAAGTTTGGTTTTAGCAATAGGTTTGTTGAAATGTAATTTCCTTGTCACATGTTTCCCCCTGAAGTGCATAATTCTATGTAATGCTGTGAACCAATTGAGTTATACATCCATCACTTCTCAATTGCTCTGAAGACATTGTCATTTCTCTAAAAGAATTAGGTACTGGCTGGGAGATGGGGGCACATGTCTTTAATCCCAGCACTCGGGAGGCAGAAGCAGGTGGATCTCTTAGTTCAAAGTAGTGTCCTGGACAAACAGAGCTATACAGAAGGCTTTGTCAAGAGGGGGTGGGGGAGAGAAAGAGAGAGAGAAAAGAGGTACCCATTAACCCGCATTTTATAATTCCCCCTCGGTGGAACCTCTAGTCTAACACCCCCTTGAGATTCTGCCCATTGTGGACTCTGTGGCCTTTGTTGCCTCCTTACATTTAGGAAAAAAAACATATTCAAGATTGATATGGCTGTCACAGCATGTATTTGTATTTTATTCCTATTCAAGGTCTAATAATATTCCATCACATAGATATACCACAATTTGCTTATCCTTTGATGGGTTCATTGGGCATTTGGGTTATTTTCTAGTTCTCAGCTATTATGATTAAAGTTGCTATGACTATTCTAGGTGAACATAATTCATACATTGTAGAATATATGAATATCCTAGAAAATTTTATGTGAACATACATTTTCACGGGAGTCAGCTTTGAGCCTTCAACAGAGTGCTTGATGGCTCAGCAAGAGAAAGGTGAGTGGGAAGAAGGAGGAAGGTGTATCCTGGAGAGGATGTCTGCCACAGTCCAGCTCCTTACCCATGTCATGTGCGCATGCTGGCAGCTCACTCAGCATCACACTGCCACATCTGCAACATGCATACACATACTTAACATATGGACTTCAAAGCACCAAATGAGCTGCCCAGAGATCATTCCTACTCCAAAATGCTGTGCAGAATCTCCGTGGGATGCTTGCCAAGAGCATATGTCAAGAACAATCCACTGCTGTTGTATGGTTGGCCTGGAAATCGTCAGTATCTCCTGAGCTAGAGAGTGTTAGGAGGAGAATCACACAGATGGCCTCTCTCCAGAGCCTTCAATGACATTCCCTGGGACCCTTGGAAGCTATGCTTTTTAAAGAAACAGACAACTTGGGAGGGAAATTTGTGCTCATCATGGTTTGCCATAGGGGACAGAAAGAAATGGAGGAGGAAGAAGGCGAAGATCTGTTTAATAACGGTCACAATATTCTTCATCTGTTCTGATGTGCTCAGCAGGAGCTGCGTGTGTGTGGAGTCTGGTGGAATGTATAATGGAGTGTGAAGAGGGCACAAGGAACTGCTTGAAATCTGATGCTGAGTTCAGTGGAAACTACCTTGGCATTCTTCTGTCTACACTAGAACCTAAGATGTTCTCTCGTGTGTAGACCTTGGGATAGACTGGCCTAAGCCCCGAAAGAGGGGCCTGGGGAAGTCTAAAGTGTAGAAGAAAGGGAAAACAGTGTAGAAAGAAAGAATGGAAAGAAAGAAGGAGAAATCATGATTCCTCCCACCTTGGAGGAGGAAGTGGGAGTGCCCTGAGTCTCAATATGTGACCTAGGTCTTCCCTGACATGCCCAGTTTGGCCTCCAGAGGACAGGAAGGAAACTGTGGCCACAAAGCCTGGGAAGAGAGGTGGGAACAGACTTGTGGGGGAGGAGGGGATCTACCTGCTTCCTGTCTCAATCGCCGCTGGCCGCCGGCTGTTCTGGTTAACACCACACCCTGCCTGGCAGGAAGTGTTTGTGGTAAATGGACCATCTGAGTTAGCACTACAGTCACTCCTAGGGATAGCAGATGAAACACAGCAGGGCATGAATAAAGCTGTTAAATTTGGGCACCTTGGGCCACCAAGGGGTGACACAGTGGTTATACAAGAAATTATAAAGTCTGGCTGAGCTGGGCGGTGGTGGCGCACGCCTTTAATCCCAGCACTTGGGAGGCAGAGGCAGGCGGATCTCTGTGAGTTCGAGACCAGCCTGGTCTACAGAGCTAGTTCCAGAACAGGCTCCAAAGCCACAGAGAAACCCTGTCTCAAAAAACCAAAAAATAATAATAATAATAATAAAATAAAATAAAGTCTGGCTGAAGCCAGACACACAGATGTTTCTATGAGAGTTTTAAAAAAATCCACAGGAAACTGATTCTCAGACCACCTGAAGGTGTTGCTACCCTAAGTAAACATTGGGCCTTTGTGTTACATGACTGACATCACCTTTCTCCTGCCCTAAACATATGGAGAGACCTGATTAGACCAAATTTTCTTTCTAGAACATTCTATTGCTTCATGTATACAAAGGGAGAAGTTTCATGTGAAGACTGAATAGTCTTTTCAGAGTGACAGCATGGTAAGGAGAAATGGCCTTCGAAGTTTGTGTTCCAACCTCAGCCCCAACAGTAAGGGCTTAGGTGGTGACGTTGCCTCTGGAGAGCTTGCTACTTCATTTGTATCCCCATGATGAGCGTCTATAGCACCAAGTATTTCTAAAAGGAGCACTTTTGTTTCTACTAGTGGGAATTTCAGCTTGTCCTGCATCCCCTTCATGAGATGATCTTCACAGGCGACTGAACCAGAAGGATGTCTACTATCTATGAGTAGACAGGGAACGTGAGTGAGTTCTCCCTTTCCATCCCTTCCTGAATGGTAGAGGAGACATCCTAGTAAACAACACCGGACCCATCTACTCCCAAATTACACAGCTCACAAAGAATAAAGGCGTGCCCTACAGCTCTGCAGGGACTATAGTGGTACCTGTAGTGTACCTCCTGATGACCTGCCTGTCTCTTCAGAGCTCTATCTGGGGCACCTGGCTAAGGTCGTGACCTGTCTTACTCAGGAACTTGAGCTGGAAAGGACTTTGGATGGCAGACACTGAGGATCCCGTTGATTCCTCCTGTCTCGAGTGTGTACCTGCTGGGTAGGTGAGGTGCAGATGCAAGGCAAATTGAAAGTCTAGTTGAGTGACTAGTCTGAGTTGGGTCTTGGTCCTGTCCATGACCTGCTTCAATGTCGCAGCCTGGTATTGAGCCACACATGGCCTTCTTGCCTCAATGTGCTTGCCCCAGGTCCCTGTGGAGAAACAATGAGATGGACCTGCGTGCCTGTGTGATGTCACCTGGCCATTGCCCAGCTGCAGACTGTTCTGTCTATCACAGTTGCACAGTTTCAGAACCCTGCCCCTAGGGAGAGGAGGAGGAGCAGGGGCCAAAGGTGAGCAAGACAGAGGCAATCAGACCAGCGCCACAGTGAGTAGTGTCAACATAAGCTGCCAAAACGGAGAAAATCAACACAATTAATCACCCCCACAGCCATCTGGCGAAAGGACTCCAGAAATGCTGTGTCACCATCAATTCCCCGACCAACCATCTCACAGAGTCACTGGAAAATGTCAACCTGAAAGGCAAGCTCCCATCCAAAGCCAAAATATTGCAGGAAAAAAAAATGGATTTCATACTAAGGTATTCTCTCTTCTAGGCTCCTTCTTGCCCCAGTGCCAAAATGTTCTCTTGAGCTGGCTCTAATCTATGGCTAAGTAATAGCCAAGCAAGAGAAATTGGTAGCAGTGATTGTCCCCAAAGGAAGAGACAGACATGGTAGGGACCGCAGTTGGTGCCTCTCCTTCCACTTACCTTTTTGTGCCTCCTGTGAGTTTAGAGAAGACTCCTGGGCTGTCGAGGATGCCCAGGGAACCCCAAGGACTGTCTATGACGCCCAGGTCCTCCAGCTTCCCCTCTTTCCAGGCAGCAAGGAGAGTAAGTATTCAGAGAAGAATATCAATCAGGGTGGCAGGCTTCATCATGGCCCACATCTGCTTCTCCACAGTGCTATCTCTAGAGAAGGACAGTCTCTAAAATGTTTTGAATTAATAAGCAATGAATAAATGAATGAATGACCAAATCTGGCATGGAAAATGGATGCTTTATAGATAATTCCTATGCCTTTCTAAGTTCTACCTGACTTTGTTGGTGCCATGGTTCCTGAGGTAGATCTGAACCACCATCTGAGTCCACCAAGCTCATTCTGCACAGAGCTAGTTTAAAGGAAGAGGGTTAAGCAGCAGGCCAAAGTCTGAGTCTAGGGAGTTAGCTTATCTATAGGAGCTGGGACCAACCAAGGAAAAGGAAACCATTCTAAACACCTTAAGCAGAGGCAGTGTAATTAAAAATTAATTGGCTGCACAGGTTTTTGAAGGAGAAAAGCAAAAGGAATATTCTGAAAGGAAAATGGTTTAACATGAAAACTCAGAAATCCTTGGGGATTCAAAGACGAAGAAAACCTCTAAATGGTTTACAGTGTGTTAAAAATATGTGCAGGCTTGAAAAAAAGGTTAAAGTCCTTAAAACAAAAAGAAGAAAGAGAGTAGTTGAGTGCGGTGGTACACACCTTTAATCCCACTACTTGGGAGACAGAGGTAGACTGACCTCTGTGACTTCAAGGTGTGGTAGCACACACCTTTAATCCCAGCACTGGGGAGGCAGAGACAGGCAGAAATCTGAGAGTTCAAGGATAGCCTGGTCTACAGAGGGAGTTCCAGGACAATGATACAGAGAGAACCTGTCTCAAAAAGCCAAAAGTTAAAAGTAAAAATAAAAGAAATAGAGGTTAAAATAAAGCCACATAAAGACGAAAAATACACAGAGAATCTTGATACTGTATGTTATTGTGCTCTCTTTGAATTGTTTGAATGCTGAGGAAGGAGCAACAGCTGCTAAAAGATATTTTCTTATAATGCTGCTAGATTAATCCAAGATAGGTATTTTGAAAATACCTTGACTTCAAAATCGAAGTCAAAAGATGCTTTGGAGAAGAGATTTTGCTTTTGTGTCTACAGGAAATGAGAGACTGTGGATTCATTCTGAGCTAAGAAAAATCAGGTTTGATCAAAAAAGACCACCTGAGAAATCTCCGGTAGGAACAGATGGCCCAGATGCCTGAGTTCTACATCCAGAACAGATTCAAGATGCTGCCTCAGATGATCAAGTCTCACAGGATACTCCAGTCAGGACTTGATCATAATTCTAAATTTTCTTTAGGTCCCCATAAGATTATCAGCACCCCCAACCAGCTGGAATACTATGCCCACATTCCCAAAAAAATGGACTAAGGATATTTTCCTTTGATTTTTAAAAAAAGAGGGGGAAGTGGTACAGGAGAATTGTCTGTATTCTGTCAATCATGTTTTAAATAAATGCTGATTGGCCAGGCAGGAAGTATAGGTGTGACAATCAGACAGGAAGTAAAGGTGGGGCAATAAGAACAGGAGAATGCTGGGAAGGAGGAAGCCCATTCCTTCCCAGTCCTGCCCAGATCACAGAAGAAGCAGGATATGACCTGCCCCACTGAAAAAAGTACTGAGCCATGTGGCTAACATAGATAAGAATAATGGGTTAATATAAGCTACAAGAGCTAATAAGAAGCCTGAGCTAATGGGCCAATCAGTTTATAATCTTCTGGAGACCTCTGTGTGATTTTCTTTGAGGCTAAATGGCTGCGGAAACTGGGCAGGACAGAAACCCTGACAAGCAGGCCCTTCATGTTACAGAGACCATAGACTTGACTTTCCCTTGGATGTAGGATGACCTAAAGCAAACAGAAACCTCCTTGTTGGTGAGACAGGATTACACTGACCTCCAGCATAGTGGCTTCTTCCACCAGATTATATTGGATCAAATACAAAGCCACAATGTCCTAACAACTCTCCATGTCTGCTAGCAGGCAGTAATGGATACTCAGACAGCTCGGAGACACAGATCACTCAAATCAACCTCCTTGTAGGCTCTGCCAGCACTTGATCATGGCAAAAGGGCTGAGCTTGAAAACTGAATCCAAACCCTACAGTTGGCAACCTCCAAGTCAAATCATTAAGAGAAAATGAGTGGAGCTGTTTGGATTAAATTGGCCAGAAAAAGTGGAAGCCAAACTCTCATTTGTAAGGGAGCTTTGGCAATCCATGAGCTTAGCATTCAGAAGTTCAAAATACCTCCACTCTCCTATCCACAGCGTTAGCTTGAAATTTACTAGTTCAGCTAGGTTGGCTGACCACCCATGGAGCTCCAGGGATTCTTCTGTCTTCACCTTCCTGGAGTTAGGAATATAAGCGCATGCTATTACACTCAACATATTTGACATTTGCCCTGAAGACCAAACTCAGGTTCTCATGTTCAGGATGTCATCACTTTACAGACAGAGTCATCTCTCTAGCCCCCACCAACCTCCCCCTCATTCCCATTCATCCTCCACCATCCTCTTGCCCAGAAATATTGCTTGAGATGCAAGCTTGTCTCAGAGAAAACTCTCTAAGAAGAAGAGTGCCTGGACAGAGTGACCTGTCTCTCCTTTGAACTCCACCTCCCCTGGTAACTTCTCATGAGCAGTGAGCCTATGGCAACACCCATGAAGATAAAGGTATTATCTAGACTCAAAAGAAAAAGACATTTAAACATAAATACACATAGATACCTTTGTGATGTGGAATTGCCCTCTGTATGCTATGAATATGTTTTATTACCATAGGTTAATAAAGAATCTGTTTCAGCCTATAGCAGGATAGAATATAGCCAGGCTTAAAGAGATATATATAGAGAGAGTAGGTAGAGTCAGAGAGTTGCCACATAGCTGCCGAAGGAGGCAGATGCCCTGAAACCTTACCGGTAGGCCACAACCTCCTGGTGATACACAGATTAATAGAAATGTGTTAATTTAAGATATAAGAGTCAACCAAAAATATGCCTAAGATATTGACCAAGCAATGTTATAGCTAATATAGTTTCTGTAGGGTTATTTGGGTCTGGGCAGCCAGAAAACGAATGAGCAGTCTTCTACTGCACCTTTCTATGTCACAGGGTATGGACATGACAGGGACAATGAGCACACACAATTCCAGAAACCACACTGTGATTTAAGAAAGTCGTTAAATACTGCCATGAACTTCTGATTGGCCATCTACCAACACAACTTAGCAGAAGTCACCTAATTTATCCTAAAAGCTCTAGGAGATAGGCCAAATAGCACTTGGTCATCTGTCCCAATTTTGATTAATTAAATATTTTTAAATTAAAAATATTTATTTTTATGCATATAGGTGTTTTGCCCACATATATGTATGTACACTATGCGCATGCTCTGTGCTTGAGGACACCAGAAGAGGGCATCAGATCCCCTGGTACTAGAGCTGCAGATCTTTGTGAACCTTCACGCAGGTACTGGGAATCAAACCTGGGTCCTCTCCAACAGCATTGAGTAATCTCCCCAGCCCAGCTGAGTGTCTCCTCTTCCCACTGTCTCCTTAATAACTAGGGTCCATTTCTTTGCTCTGTACTATAAAGGATGGCAGAATGGAGTCTTGATTTCTGAACACCTAGTTGTATATCTGACTTCCCGTGCCAGCTGATGGTTAGCCATCTGATATACAGAAGGCATGGGGGCTGTGCTGACATTAGAACATATACTTTTACCCAGACTGTCACTTTCTAATTTTCAGTGCTCTAGGAACAGCATCCGAGTTGGTGAGGGAACAGCATGTGTGGTGGTTTGAGTAAGAACGGCTCTCAAGTCTCATGTGGTTAAATCCTTGGTCCCCAGTTGGTGAAACTGTTTCAGAAGGATTAGGAAGTGTGGTCTTGTTGGAGGAGGCGTGTCACTGGGTGGAGGGAGTAGGTCTTGCAGGTTTCAAAAAAACTCCTGGGATTCCTGGTGTTCTTACAGCCTCTTGCTTGGAAATTGAGACACGAGCTCCCAGCTGTTCCTGCTGACATTGACTCTAATCTTTTGGAATTGTAAGCCCAATCTTTTTACAAGTTTCTTTTCTCATGTTGCTTTATCACAGCAATAGAAAAGTAACTAAAGCAGCATGCTTAAACACTCTTAACTTCCTAAAATTATTTATTTTAATTTTTTTTGAATTATAATATAATTATAGCATCCTTCCCTTTCCTCCACCCAAACCCGGCTTCCCACACACACACCTTGTCTTGCTCTCTTTCAAATTCATGGCCTCTTTTTTCAATAATTATTGTGATATACATATATGTACATACATATATAATCCTAAATACAGAACTACAACCTGCTCGGTCTGTATAATGTTGCTTGTACACGTGTATTCAGGGCTGACTGTTTGGTATTGAATTACCAACTGGTGCACTCTTCCCTGAGGAAGACTCGCCTGCTCTCACCATTCCTTAGCTGGCTATGGCTCTTTGGAGGGTTGAGTGCTCTCGGGCTTTCCCCTGTCTACTTCAGCGCGTCTCTTGCTGTCCTTATTAGGTTAGGCAGTCTCAAGTGTAGAAGTTGTTTTGTAGCCCTATCTGTCGTTGGGACTGGCTTCTACAACCCTCCATTTTCGTTGCTGTGGTTTTCTGTAATGCCACCTCACCCAGCCCCTATCAGGGATAGAAGGGAAGTCATTGTTGACGACACCATTCACTTCAGATGCAAGGCCCAGAGGCCCCTGAGCTGGATGCAACTGACCCGAAAGCTTCCTCCCTGAGAACTAGCTTTCAGAGTACTAGAAGGTGCCATGCAAGTTTCCAAAGGAGGGAACAACCAGTAGCCCTACAGGGCTATGACATCTATGAAACACAACAGCAACCAGCATCGCATGATAACCCTCAGAGTGCGGTAGTGGCACACATACCCGGTGTGTAACCAAGATCTCTCTAACTGGCCTGACGACCTGCTCAGCAAGAAGAAAGATATCATACCTGGTACTAGAAGCCTAGCCAACTACACAGGCTGATAAAGTCAGGGACCTTAGAGGAGAACCCACAACCACCACTTTACTAACCACCTTATAAGTATTTGTCCTTGTCCCCACAGATAAGTATAGTCCTCCAACCTCATAAACTTCTCTTTATAATACTATTAATTTTTATTCTTTTCAGACTCCAGGAAATGTTTAAGAGTGCCCTTAGCCTGTCTACAATAGCCAAACTGAGTTGGGGCTTGGGACTCACTTGCTCCAAACATCTGGGGCATATTTGAGGAATTCTGTCAAATAGCAATATGATATCGAGTTTCTCTCCTGATGCTGCTTTCTTTGTTGGCAGAATAAAGCTTTGGGATGTGATACTGTCGAATTATCCTAAATAACAGGGAGCTAACTTTTCATTCTGTAAGACAAAGACAAGTCAATGTGATGACTTAGTAGGAAATGCACTTGGCATGCAAGCCTAATGGCCTGAGTTCAATACAGGCAATGGAAGGAGAAAAATGACTCTGAAAGTTCCCCTCTGACCTTTACATGCATGTGACCCTGTACACACACACACACACACACACACACACACACACACACACACACACACTTCTTTTGGAGATACTCTCAGGCCAGGACTCTCAAATAGAAGGTACCTTGTATGTCTAACCTCTGAAGGTTTTTCTGTAGCTTTTCTTTGTCATATTGTAATAAAGTTTAATAAAATGAAAAAACAAAATTTTTACAGTAGCAAAATGAACTCTATCACGAAAGAACATATATGAGATCTCTGTCTTAGAATGGCAAAGGTCATGAGTGAGATGGAGCCTAGAGGAACGCTCTGTCATGGCAATTAATTCTTCTTCTGTGAGAGCCTTGTGACTTCAAGAATTATACAGGCATTTCTTCATGCCACAAAGTCTGGCAAATCATACTCTTGGGAATGCATTTGTAGGGATGTATTCAAGAGAATTACCTGAAGGGAGTCCCACCATAAATGTGTGTAGCACTATTTCATGGGCTACTGACAGACAGTCTAAAGGCAGAAGTGTGACAAACACTCCAGTCACAGATATCCCCTTTCTCTGCTTCTTTTTTATTCCTTTTTTTAAATTGCTTTTATTGAGCTCTACATTTTTCTCTGCTCCCCTCCCCTTCAACCCTCTCCCAAGGTCCCCGTGCTCCCAATTTACTCAGGAGATCTTGTCTTTTTATACTTCCCATGTACATTAGATCCGTGTATGTCTCTCTTAGGGTCCTCATTGTTGTCTAGTTTCTCTGGGATTGTGATTTGTAGGCTGGTTTTCTTTGCTTTATGTTTAAAAACCACTTATGAGTGAGTACATATGATAATTGTCTTTCTCGGTCTGGGTTATCTCACTCAATATGATGTTTTCTAGATCCATCCATTTGCCTACAAATTTCAAGCTGTCATTTTTTTCTGCTGTGTAGTACTCAACTGTGTAAATGTACCACCTTTTCCTTATCCATTCTTTGGTTGAGGAGCATTTAGGCTGTTTCCAGGTCCTGGCTATGACAAACAAAACTGCTATGAACATAGTTGAGCACATGTCCTTGTGGCACGATTGAGCATCCTTTGGATATATACCCAAAAGTGGTATTGCTGGGTCGTGGGGAAGGTTGTTTCCTAATTTTCTGAGAAATAGCCATATTGATATCCAAATGGGCTGTACCAGCTTGCACTCCCACCAGCAATGCATGAGTGTTCCCTTTCCCGCACAACCTTTCCAGCATAAGTTGTCTTTAGTGTTTTTGATCTTGGCCATTCTTACAGGTGTAAGATGGAATCTCAGAGTTGTTTTGTTTTGCATTTCTCTGATGACTAAGGATGTTGAACATTTCCTTAAGTGTCTTTCAGCCATTTTAGATTCCTCTGTTGAGAGTTCTCTATTTAAGTCTGTACTCCGTTTTTTTAATGGATTATGTGTTCTTTTGATGACCAATTTCTTGAGTTCTTTGTATATTTTCGAGATCAGACCTCTGTCTGATGTGGGGTTAGTGAAGATATTTTCCCATTCTCTAGGCTGCCGTTTTGTCTTGTTGACCAATTCCTTTGCTTTATAGAAGCTTTTCAGTTTCAGGAGGTCCCATTTATTAATTGTTTCTCTCAGTGTCTTGCTACTGGGGTTATATTTAGGAAGTGGTCTCCTGTTCCAATGCGTTCAAGTGTACTTCCCACTTTCTCTTCTATGAGGTTCAGTGTGGCTGGCTTTTTATTGAGGTCTTTGATCCATTTGGACTTGAGTTTTGTGCATGGTGATAGATATGGATCTATTTTTATTCTTCTTCATGTTGATATATAGTTTTACCAGCACCATTTGTTAAATATGCTTTCTTTTTTCATTTTATATTTTTTGCTTCTTTGTCAAAAATCAGGTGTTTGTAGGTGTATGGACTAATATCCGGGTCTTCAACATAGTTGAACACATGTCCTTGTGGTACGATTGAGCATCCTTTGGGTATATACCCAAAAGTGATATTGCTGGATCTTGAGGCAGGTTATTCTTAATTTTCTGAGAAATCGCCATACTGATATCCAAAGGGGCTGTACCAGTTTGCACTCCCACCAACGATGGAGGAATGTCACACACACGCACACACACACACACACACACACACACACACACACACACACACACACAGAATCTTAGCTGACCTACCAAGCAATTATTGCTGTATATAGTAACTTCACTCTGTGTGTGTGTGTGTGTGTGTGTGTGTGTGTATACAATCTTAGCTGGTAAACAATATAGACAATTAATTGTGGTGTTTATAGAGACATATACATATAATACACACACATATATATATAAAATCTCAGCTGAGAAAATGAATTATGGGTGTGTAAACTAACCTATGTGTATACATTTTTAACATGTAAATATAAATGTGTATGCCTAATATAAGCATACATAGTTTTATGTATTCTGGCCATCTGTTTGCATTTAAGCTAAATGTAACTCATACTGATGTCTACAAGTGCAATCCATTATCCCGTGGAACATTCTCTCCTTTCCCTTTGCTTATCCATAACCTTGTCTAACAGTGCAGAGCCTGGCTTCCTGCGTTTACCTTCTGTTTACTTGAATATGCTGTCCCATTACCCAGAGATAATGGTTTCAGAATTGTTAACCCTTACCCTTGTGGAATGCAACACAACTTGACCAGCTGGGGTTCTGCTGACAGACAAGCTGGGGCACAGTACTTACAGACCAGCTGGGATACCTTTTGTATGCTAGGCAAATGCTCTGTCACTGAGCTGAACCTTTGGCCTGTGGTTTCTCTTCTCACCATGTGGGTTCTTGGCAGCAAGCGTCTTTATCTGCTGAGCAATCTTACTGGCTCACTGCTAGGCAAGTGTGTGTTGTGAGTAAGAGAGGAGGAGAGGGAGAAAGAGGGAGGGGGAGAGGGAGAAAAGGGGGGAAGAGAGAGGGGGGAGAGAAGAGAGGAAGAGGGAGAGAGAGAGAAACTTTACTTCTCAAAGTATACTCCTTAGGATACTACCCTGCAAATAGTTCAGTCTTCAGGCAGGCCTGTAGTCGGGTAAGTCTGATATGATAGCATCCCTCCAAGTCATGCCTTAGCAGGCTTGTGGAGCTATGGGATAATCCAGCACAGCAGAGCCTCTGAGCTGGTCTAGAACAAGTGCCCCTTCTCTGCTTCACTCCACCCAGGCCTTCCCAGACTTGTTTATCACTAGAGTTACTGCTCCTCTACCTATCATGGCCTCACAAGCGAAAAACAAAAAGTCCCTTCTGTTTTGAGTAAAATGCCACATTAACGTTTTTGATCCTGTAAAAGATGCATCTTTAGTGACCATCCAGAGCCTCTCTTTCTGTCTGATGCCTAATGTCAGCCACCCTCATCTACTCCCCTACAGAGGCTGTTCAGGTAAGAGCAGAAGATTAATAAAGAACACTGCAAACTCAACAGCCTGGGGACCCCTGCCCCCCCCATTGTCTCTGCTAAGGAACTGCATCTAGATAAATAACAGGGCCATACTGGGATGATTTCCTCTGTTCTGCTGAGCACTCCCAAAGATAAGGAAGCATTCTTCCTGACATAATGAGCCATCAAAATACATTTATAACAATTCCCAGGTAGGGCGGTTATCTGACCTGCTGACAATGGGCCTCCTTCCCACCTGTCTCTTTCATTATGTTCCAATTGAGAGGCTCAGCCATTATTCTTGGCCTGACAAGAGATAGTGTTTTGGCCCTTGGAGCTCTGACAATTGCATTCAGCCCACTTAATTACTTCCATCACACGCAAGGGCTTTATTAACAGAGCACAGCTCAGCCAGGCCTTCCTTCAGGTCACAGGGAGCCTTGCTTGGCTAATTGAGACCTACAGAAAACTATGCATGCACCAAGAGGACAGCAGCGATGGACCCTTCTCTGTTGTCCTTAATGAATGAGGTATAAAACTGCGAACCTCCTCTATGCAAGAAGCTCCAGAAAATTGAGATGTCATAAACCAACCAGTCATGGTGAAATAAGCTATGTAAGCATTGTTTACATGTTGAGAAAATAAAAAAATCTCCCCAGGCCCAAAACTGCTCTTGAACTTTCACACCCACTTGTTGCTCTTTCCAGCTCCCGGTGTCCAGTCCAGTTTCCAAAGCTCGCCCCTAAAGCCGTACTAACAACTCCTTCTGATTTTCTTTGTGCCGTCCCTGCTACGGAGTCCTTAGGGTTAGAGCCCAGACCTAGCAGCCCAGACAATTGCGAAAAGTAATAGTGAACAGCAGAAAAAGATTTATCCAACGTGTCACACTGGGAAGGACAACGATCCCGTGACAGCCTCACAAGTCCATCTTGGACGTTCTGACAGGAGGGCTATGAGGACAGGAAATCTGTGTAGCGAAACAGTTCTGGTCACCTGCCTGTGTCCTTGTCTGAGTCTGATCTCTGGTGCTGGGGATCTGAGAGGTTGTCAGAACCATGTGAAACCCTGTTCCAGGAGACAAACGCCCAGTCACTGGCACTGGAAATTTTTAACCTTCTCCTTCTTCCAGCTCAGACTCCTGGGAAGATTCTAATGTCCTGAGGTCCGTTGTTTCAATAGTCTGACGCCTAGGATATTATAATCCTTTCCAGAAAGTTTATATCCCCACCTATTTGTTAGTACGAAAGAGTATCTCTGGGCTCCGCTGGAGACCCTTAAAGACCCTCTAGAAATTCAGATTTTCACACAGGGGCAGGTTAGTGTTGCTCCGTGTCTGCCCCACCCACACAGACACACCTGTGCAGAGGGAAACACCAGATTGCCTTAGAGCGCTGCCGCTGCAGGAAGCCCCAGCTGTAAACAGGGGGTTAGGCTCTCATTGTTGCCAGGGCTTCTCAGGCATTTAGATCTGTAAACCACCCAGTCTTTATGCTTTGGATGGAGTCAGGAAACAGAAAATGGCAAAAGACAAAGAATTTATTTACAATTTGGCCAAACCAAGGAGAGACAGGTCCTAGGTCTCTCCCTCTTCCTGATGCAGTGTTACCACCGTGTAGAAAAGATCAAACAAACGCCAGGAAATATGGATATGCCGACTTAGCTATATAAAAGGCTGTCAGAGACTTGTGACATCTATTCCTGCCAGACAAGTCCCTCTTCTGGTGACCCCAGCTCTGTGGCCTTTCTTCTCCCAAGAGTGAGATTCCTGAGGAAATTTTGATCTTTAAAGTTCATTGTTTTAGGGTTCCCATTTTTCTCCATGCATCTCATCCCTTTTGCTGTGAAGGGGACTATCTTTAGTGTCGTAAGCCGTATCTTTAGGCATCTAAGCCCTGTCCAGGCTGTTCTGTTAAAAACTAAACAACGGCTGGAGGACGAGCCAGGAAGAGTTAGGGGTGTTGGAGTTGAACATGACCTGCTTGTTATTCAGCCGTAGTCAGCTCAGGAGAGGGCTACTATTGATTTCAAAACATGATTTTTGGTTAATATCCCATCATGCATATCTTTGTTTCCCAGTAAGCTTCCATAAGGGACAAATAGTCCAGAGGCCTTCTAGATAAACACTCAACGCAATCCAGTCCTTGTCCTCCTCTGATGACCCAGTTGAGACACTCGACTGGGGAGCGTGTGGGGATCTCATGAGAATAGAGAGACAGACACCCGTTACCACAAGCACTGTTTTTCTGCGGCGATAGCCATTCATCTACTTCGTGCCAGGCCAATGAACTAGGGCAAAAGGAATTCTGGCAACTCCAGAAAGCCTTAGTCCTAGGGAGGAGAGTGATGGACAAGCAAACTGTGCTGGTCTCCTGTACATGCCCCGCTGGGGAAACAGAGGCAAGGGTTGAGAACTACTCTGCAAGATCCCGACACTCTGCCTTGTGGTCCCACTGAGGTTCTGCTACCAGGACTCAGGATCCTGTAGACTCTTAAGGAAGCCAGGAGGGGGTGAGCAGGGTCCCAGCTGGGTGAGGTCCCAGCTTGGGGGTCCCAGCTGGGGGGTTCACAACTGGAGTGTCAGAGAAGGGGGGTTGCAGCTGGGGGATCACAGCTGGGAGGGTCACAGATCAGGGGTCACAGCTGGGGGGTCACAGATGGGAGGGTCACAGTTGGGGAGTTCATAGCTGGGAAGGTCACAGATGGGGGTCACAGCTAGTTAGGGGGTCACAGCTCAAGGGTCACAACTGGGGGGGTTCAGAGCTGGGGGGTCACATGTGGAAGAAGCAGAATAAGGAAGAGTCTGTGATAGAACAGCTGGTGATCAGTTTCTCTCTCCCACAGCCAAAAGTCAGAGCTTCCTTGGGTGTCTGTGCTCTTTCTTTTTCCCTTCATTTCTTTATTTACCTCTGTTTATCCTTCTCCTGGCCTCCTTTTCCTTTTCTCCTTCCTTCTTCCTGTCTTCGTTGCCTCATTTTCAACATCCCTTGTCCAGTGTTAACTCATAAAAGAGCTGGTGACTGGGAGAGTCTCAGAAGCACCGAGACGCTGTATCCTATATGGATCATTGTGGAAACTACCAGAAAACACCAGGCTCTATGTGATCGTGTACACACACACACACACACACACACATGCACCTTACTCCCGAGGAAAGCAGTTAGTCTTTCTTTGGGGAAGAAATGTTATACTCTCATACACACAGACAACTACAGAAAGAACACACACCACATGCATTCATTAAAATCCCTGGGTAGCCCACATTAAACTGTAGGCTCCTGGATCCAGGGAATAATGTCAAGATTCAGGTTGTTTAATGGAATTTCCTCAATGAGAAGTTCCAGGCTATCACAAGCAAATCCAGAGAATTCTGACGCCATGCTGGTGGAGGGGAATAACCCATACATGGCCTAACCCGGTGACAGCAAGTTTTTATTGCATATAATTACACTGAGAAGGGGAGGATGACTGGACTGGAGGCCGCGTCAGTAATAACAGGCTAGGCGAGAAGGGACTTTTGCTGGAGAAGTTAATGGCTGCCCTTGCATGGATGATGTAAACGTGTTCTCTACAAAGTGAACTGGTTTGCAAATTTTGTTGGTTCATCCACAGTGATGTTTGAAATTATCTCTCTGCTCCCTTTCCATTTCACTGTTGGCACCTCAATTCAGCTTCCGTGACCTCAGCCTTGGATTGATCCCATAGGCTTCTGAAGGCTTTCCACCTCTCCTGGAGTGCCCTTTCCAACCCCAATCACCTGCTAAGCATAGGCTGGTTGCGCTAAGGAAAAAATCATTACATACCCTCTCCGTGCACCTACAGTAAGCAGCTTATTTTCTTGCTGTTGGCATTTATGGCTCTTGGCATTCTTTACCCAGGTCCCTTGTAGTCAGAAGTGCCACTGTTCTTCCAAGAAAATCTCCTCTTCTGACTATGTCTGACTCTTGTCTGTTCACTATCTACACTGTTCTGGTTTTTTGTTTGTTCATTTGCTTGTTTTTGTTTTTTAATTAATGATATTTTTGTTTACTCTTTGAAAATTTCATACACTTAAAAATATATTTTGGTCATGTTTGTCTTAGTTAGGATTTCTATTACTGTGATAAAAATATCACAACCAAAAGCAACTTGGAGAGGAAAGGGTTTATGTCCATTTACAACTTCCAGGCCACACTCAATCATTGAGGAAGTCAGGGCATGAACTCAAGGCAGAAACCTGGAGGCAGGAACTGAAACAGAGGCCATGGAGAAGTACTGTTTACTGGCTTGCTCAGTTTGTTTTCCTATACACCCCAGTACCACCTAGCCAGGGGTAGTACTGCTTGCTCACAATGGGCTAGGCCCTTCCATATCAATCATCAATCAAGAAAATGACTTGCAGGGTTGCCTATACCAGATCTTATAAAGGTTTTTTTCCTATTGAAATTCCCTCCTCTCAGATGACTCTAGCTTACGTCAAGTTGACACAAACGAACAACACAACTAGCCATCACAATATGCATCCAGTGTCACCTCCCTCCAGCTCCTCATAACCCCCACCCTGTCACCATCCCATTTTCAAGGCCTCCTTTCCTTGTTACTAATAATCCCCAAGATCCAATTAGGGCTTCCCATATATACATGGAGCCATCCACTGGGGCAAAAGCAACCTACCAGCAGCCACGTCCCCAAATCAGAGTGACTCTCCCTTCCTCAACAGCCATAGCTAATATCTCCTCTGCCAAAGCTTTGTGACCCCTCTCTTATTCATTCTGGAATTTTGACGGCCTTAAACTTGCAGAGATAGCCATGGGTGCTTACACGGCTGTTTTTCCCTTTAAAAAATAAACAAGTTATTTATTTGTTCAAGCCTTTCTCTGCATGCATGTATGTGTACCATTAGAAAGGAGGCCCCTGTACTCTGAACCTCTACAGCACTTGCAAAGACGATGTCCCTACAGGGAAGTTATCCATGCTTTTCAACAAAAGCTTCCAGAAGGCAGGGTTGGTGTCTATTCTCTTCAGCTTTTACTTCTCACAGCACCTGATGCAGAGTTAATCCTGAATCCATCCATGCTTTTAGAGATCACTGACAAGGAAACAGTAGCCTCTGGAGCTCACGCACTTACCTGGATAACAAGGAACTACCACACTGGGACAGACGCGTGTGCTCCTAGGCCTAACAGCCCATTCAAGGAGGACTCTGTGCTGGGAAGCTGTTAGAAACTGAAGAGTAAAAGTGAGGAGGTAAAGAAATAGCAGATGAAGTGTTAAGACCAAAGGGGGAGGAGCTGGGGACCTAGCTCAGTTGACAGTCAGTGTACCTGAAGCCCTAGGTTTGATCCCATCACCACAAAGACACATGATGGTGGATGCCTATAATCTCAGCACTTGGGAGGGAAAGGTAAGCAGTCCAAGGTCATTTTTGGCCACATGGTGACTTCAAGATCAGCCTTGGCTAACATAAGAACTTGTCTTAAAAACAAAGTAAACCATATAAAACACACACACAAAACAAAACAACTCTGATTCAAAGTCTGAGCCTGTGGGAACAGAAGGGAAAGAGCCTATGTTGTGCTGAAATCTGTGTGGGTTGTCCTGTAACCTGTTCACCCATGGTCCACGTGTCCTTGCTGAAGGTCATGTTCCCGGAAAGAGGCTGAATCAGGACCCACATGCAGGCCTAGCCTCCTGGGTCCAGGCACTGTCTACCACAGTCCGCTTCTGTTGGCAGTCTTTTCTGCAACATGGCCATAGCGCACGTATCCACTCTCCTGGTTATGAGAGATTAGGAAGTGATCTGCCTTCAAGACAATCATGCCACAGGTCTCTTGTAATACAGCCACAAAGCCATGACACACCACACACCCACTTCATCAAGCCATCTTCTGACTTCTCAGTGTTTTACCAGAGTGCTCCTAGACTCTCGTCCCTCTCACCGTCCTGTTCCTTGTCACTGCTCCCCTCCTTCACCCCGAGTCCTCTACTCACAGGCCTTTCTAGAGACACACACTCAGTTCCTCTTATGTAATGTCTCCAGTCTTACGTATGTAGCTATTTATGTCTGATGTTTCAGTAGAGCATGCTGGGTTGAGTCTGGTTTACATGTAATTCCTCAGTGAACTACATTGTTCATGGGTCCTCTCAACCATTGCCTAAATCAAATGCCAAACCCAAAGCGATTTCCAAAGTTAAAACTCGATAGTTAACCCTTGTGCGAGACATACTAAATATCCTCCAAAGGTTCAATTACTGAAGGCCTGGGGGTAACCTGCGGTGCTATGGCAAGACCGTGAAACGTTTTGGGGGTGGGCACAGGGATGATAGGAAAAAAGTTAGATCATGGTATGATATGTCTCCCCACCTTCTTTCTGTGTGTTCCTCTTCCTCTTCTTTATCCTCTGTTTCTTCTTCCATGACACCACAATATGAGCAGACCTCCTCGACCACACTGCCTCCCATAGTGTCCTGTGCCGCCATAGGCCTAAAGCAACACAGCTGAGAGACCAGACAGAGGCTAAGAACTTGCAGCCGTAAAGCCAAGTACCCAAAATGAACTTTTCCTCTTAGGAAACTGATAATCGCAGAGATCCAGCCACAGTGATAGGAAGTTTATACAGTGCTCATCAAAATAAGCTACATGGGAAACACTTAAGTCAAAATGTTTGCTTTAAGTTGACTATTTAAACAACGAAGCAAAACAAAATTAAAACTTGCCTGATTGAATTTATTCGAACAAGTGTGGGATGTACACAGCACGCAGTACAAACAACGCCGCTCTGCAGGGTCTGTTCAACACTTCTTGCTTGCAGTGATTGACTTGACATGGTACCCAGAACATTTCTGTAAGACCTGAGTGCTTAATGAGACAAAAAGGCACACCTTTGGCAATGTCCCATGCCTAATTGTTGGGTATTCTCCAAGAGGCCATAGGGCAGAGATTTCATGAGTTGTAAACAGAGAAGGAACACAGCTGAGGAACTGAAGGCTGTGCAATTGAATCCCACACTTTCACTTTCAGTGTCTTGCTTGAATATGAAACATTGTCCACAGTTCACGGGTTTGAACACTTGAGCTCCAGATGCCTAAGGAGTCTGTAGAAACTTTTGCTCTGAAATGATGGATCAGGATCCTTCCTTTGGAATTTATTTTCTCACACTGACAGAGAGCCAACAGTTGTTTAATTTATTTGCTCATTCATTTAGATAGGCATTGGTGGGCCTTTTTGGGATACAAGTTCATAACCACATACTCAAAAATGTTAGATTTTGATGACTCACCTAGTCTTCCTGAAAACTTTTTGCCTGTTTTAACAATAAAAACTGTTTTAGTATTTATTTGTTTTTGAGACAGAGTCTTTATGTAGCCTGGGCTAATGGAGAACTTGCTATGTGGACTAGGCTAGCCTTGAACTCCTAGAGACCTGCCTGCTTCTGCTTTGTGGGAGCTGGCATTAAAGGTGTATGACATGGCACTCAACCATGTCATGTTTAGATAGCTACTAAATTTTTATTTAAAATTTCACTGCTGCTGCTTATTATACAAATAAAAATCACTTATGCTGTGGGAACTCCTTCAGCCAACAGACTTACATATGTTGCACAAGACTCAAACAAAACAGACATGTGAACAAACATGAAAATATTTCATCCTTCTTCCAATTACCACTGCTTCCTTCAGCTAAGTATAGCCAGTTGTTATTCACATTTCAACTATCTCTTCTATAGTCTATCTATCACCTACCTACTACCTACCAAGATATGTATATATATTTAAACTATAATAATGGAACTATACTGCACTTAGAATTTTTAAATTTTTAATTTATTAGTGAATTTTGGATAATACATGGTATCACGTGTATTATTTTTAATTATTCAACCTTGGATCTATTACAATATTTTAGCTCTTCCTAATGATATTTAACAGTAAGTTGCATATCGAAAATGCAAACCTTCAAAACATTCTCCATAAGGCATAGAACTCTACAGCTAACTTTCTCTGGACTGCCATGAGACTTTCTACAGCAAAGAGACCAGAGAGAAAAAAGTCAAGATTGAGAAGCAGAAGAAAGATATATCTTGTGGTTTGCACAAAGATTGGTGTTATCATCATGACCTGTGCTGTGTGCCATGGTGAATCTGGCTGCTTTCTTATGAAGGTGGCTCACCACACACACCCTAACCCATGCCTCACTGGGGATTGAGTGATTTTATTTATTCTGTCAAGTGTGCAGCTCCACCCAGCAAAGATGCAATAGACACAACCATGATAATGGCAATAGCATCGTCGTTGCATGGCCTTCCTGGTGCATCACCTCATTTTCTGTGTGTGATGTGTGGGAACACCCATGCAATTTGTCTTCCTGACTCCAATAAGCCACGTTATTTATGAATGCTCAGAGTTTGATGCTGTGTGTGCCAACGTTCCAGTGAGGCTGACTCAGATTAATAAATTTCTTCTTAGTCACTGTATTATTCAGCTTTCCTTAATATAATAAATCTCTGAGAGATAATTTATATTGGTTTATGGAGGAAGAGTTGCATTGGCTTACAGAGAAAGAGATCAGGTCCTCTGAAGACACACCGATGATTAGAAATCAGTCTCATAGGCCCACCTTTTCAAGTTTTCATCACCTCCTAGTAGTTAATCTGGGAACCAATCATTTAATAGATGAACCTGCTGGGAAGACATTTAAGATCCAAACTACAACATCATTGTGACTACATAGCCTCCTTTTCCCATGTTGCCAATCATGCTGTGCAGTGTTGCTGCTTTGTTTAAACATGCCATAAAAGTTACGTGCCTAGCACAAGGACCAAGTATTTTAAAGTTTGAAGCAACTTAAAGTTCTCTCTCTTTTTCTCCATCCAAATACCCCTTTCTTAGTCAGTTGAGGGACTCGAGTCTTTCAAGGAATTCTCACAGGGTCCAGAGATCTATGCTTCTTTCCCCAGGTCCCACGGAGGGCAGGAACCAAGGAGAGAGGGCTGAAGAAGCTGACAGCAGAGAAATTGGTGACATGGGGAAGCAAATGAGGCCCATTTTCATCAACAATCTACAGTTCTTGAGTGGTGAGACAGTCCAGTGTCAAAAACGGATGCAACAGTCAATGAGCACAGACCCCTAATCTCCCAGATAGGCGTGCTTCGAGTTTTAATCACCTATAATTAGGGTTTAGGGTGACAGGTTCCAAAACAGTCTCATTTGGTAGCTGCTTATCTACAAAATCATCCTCAGGTTCTGGGGCCAGATACTGGCAGGGCCTCTTCCTAGGAGGAGGAGGAGGAGGATTCAGAAGCTATGACTCACTAGGGTAATTTGTATTAATGGCCACAAGCTGCACAGATATCCCCCTCCCCCCCATGGAGTTCTCCACTTTCAAACATTATAGAGGATGGCTTCATAGGAGAGGAAAAAGCATAGTAGACCTAATATCTAAGTGACATCCAGAACTCAGCGTAGTGAGTGGGCTGGAGATTGGCAGGGTCAGTCTGCTCATCTTGGGAACTGCTTGTGTTGAGGTGAGGTATTTTATAACAGATTTTTGAGAAGCTCAATTACAGTTTAGATGAAAGGAGAGAGAGAGAGAGAGAGAGAGAGAGAGAGAGAGAGAGAGAGAGAGAGAGAGAGAATGAACCACTGGGATAAATTTATTAATCTCCAACTATGGACCGGAACAAGTGTGCACACAACAGGTTTAATGACCTACCAGTATGTTCAAAAGATATGGCAATGATTCCATTTAGTATTTTAGGCTGTAGGAAACAGGTCTATAATACGGGCTGTGTTTTATTGTTTGTTAGGCATGTAAGATGTCATTAAGTGATCGATTTCCTGCTGCTTGCTCTAGAAGAATTGTCATAATTGAATCGACTTTCTTTCAAATCAGGCCATGGACAATTATGGGATGAGCTAACAAGCCTCAGTCTGATGGATGTGGGTGTTTGCAAGGGAAATGGCATGGATGGGAAGATCTCACTGAACAAACTCATTGGCAATCTGCCACTCACAGTCTTTTAAAACAAAACTTAAAAAGTTAAAAGCATTTCTATCGGTGGACTGACTATGAAGACATGCTTAGTGTAGCCTTGATCGTTCCTTGTAATTTGTGTGTTAAACTGTTTTCTTTGTGTTAAAATTATATTTCAGAAATAGAGTTTGAAGTAGTTTTCGGATACTGCTTAGCTGAGGGGCATTCCGCTTGGCCTTAGAGACTGACTTCTCTCAGCTAATTCACTTCTATTTATACTTTTCTACATAATTAGGGCAAAGATTACATGAAAATATTTTTTTGTCTGAAAGGTTAAAATATTTTCTGCATTACTAGAGACTCATGAAACCACAACAAAAGTGAACAAAAGTGGGGGGAGTCCATGATATTCTCCACTTATCCTTATTATCTTTACCTTGGATAAATGGAGCATTGTATTTGAACTGACTGGTTAAGAACAAGGCTCATCAGAAGTGATTGGATGCATTAGAGTGAGAGAAAGTACCCAACTGTGAGGAGTGAGACAGAGAATAGGGAAGGTGTGATGTAGACTTCATCAATGAAGAAAGAACAGTCTGCTGGAATGCACAGTTCTCAGACATAGAGTTTCATTCTAATTGTGGGGGAGATAACTTCTGTCCACTGGAAGTTAAGAACTTGTGCTGATTAAAGCCATGTCAAAAGGCATGTGTACTTCTTTTGTCTGAGTTCTTGGCAGGACCTTTCAACTTCACATCATTTGGGTATTATTTTCTTTAATAATTTACTCCTGTTATTTTCTCTGGTCTCTTTCTGGCACCCCCATTTCTTAAATTCTCTGCTTTTCCTCTCTCCTATTTTTTCTTCTTCTTTGCTTTGTAATGTAGTCTTAATAGCTGACATGGGCTTTTGAAACCTCAAAACCCACCCCAGAGACATATTTTCTCCAACAAGACCACACCTACTAATCCTTCTCAAATAGTGCCACTCCCTGGTGACTAAGCATTCAAGTATATGAGCCTATGAAGGCTGTTTTTATTCAGACCACTAAAGGTGTCTTTCTCAATCACTTTTACATATTATTTTTGAAACAAGGTTTCTTCATGTTCCTAGAGTAAACAAACTGGATAGATGGACCCTTCTGTCTGCATCTCCCTGACACTGGGATTTTAGACACACAGCACTGTGCCTGGCTTTTTATGTAGGTTCTGGGAATCCATACTCATGTGTTCATCTCTTTTTCATAAATACACTATCTTATTGGAGACCCATAATTTCTTAACGTAATATTTCTCTCCCTTATTTTCTTAATTTCCCCTTAATTTTGGGTCCTATTATAACATACCATAGAATTGGTGGCTTATACACTACTGGTTTATTTTTCAGAGTTATGGAAGCTCGAATTCTTATGTCACCTGTCATCATGGCCACTGTTTGATGGTGATACTCTTTGGGTCTCTAAACTGACAGACAGAAGACTGGAGAGTTCTCTGGATTTTCTTTCTAGGGGTGTTCAACCCACTCAGGAGTACCTTGAGATCCTGCTAATGATCTAATCACCCCAAAGGCCGCGCCTTCTGAAACCATTGCCCTGTCGGTCTGGGATTTCATTATATATACACAAAGTTTCAGCTCATTCAATTTCTACCTCTCCCTTCTTCCCTTTTCTTGTTGGTTTCTTTCATTTTGATATCTCTTCAACACTGACTCATTTTTCAGTGTGTCTGATGACTCCTTCTTCTCTCCATATTTAAAAATAGAATGCTAAAACTCAAATTAGAAATGGAAACAAGTCAAAGGGAAAATGCTAAAGCAGAGGAAATGTTTGCTACATGTAACAGGATAAGGGCCAATGTTTATATACCTAAAAGGCACAAACTGGTCAGGAAGATAAATATTATAATAAAGAAAAATGTCAGAAAACCAATTTACAAAATATAATATAATGCTGACCCAGTAACCAAATATAAATGCACAAAACAATAAGATGCTGTATCTAATATCAAGCTAGAATGTGGCTGTTCTTCTTGCCTTTAGCAATAATTCTAAGCATTGGCAAGGACAGAGAAAGGCTTCTCTTATAGGTTACTGATAGATAGGAATAGCTTGATGCTTATTTTCCAAAGAATAAATCACCTACAAGCATTAATGCTTTGTAAAGGCTGTACACGTGGAGTCAGCAATTTTAAGGAAATAGTTAAATTTTCTAAGGTCTGTCTTCGTTCTGGAGTTGTTTATTCCCAGACAAATTGGATGTAATATCATGCTCACCATAAAGAGCTAACAGAGGAAATCGTGGTTACACCCTTATGAGGTGTACTATCAACTATAAGAAATGATGTCACTGTAATTTAAACACTGACAGGGAAAGGTGTTATGATCCACTGTTAAATAAAAACATAAAATAGAAGGATGTTTTCAAAACAGACATCCATTTAGAATAATATCTGTGATATACAGGGAAATAGGACAAGGCCAGATGATGTCTATAAACCAAGGTAGCTTACAGAAGATAGACATACAATGACTTAGTTTCTGTATTTTTCACATATTTTATTGCACTGTTATAATTTTAAGAATAACAAAAAGGGGGGGGTGAGTGGGAATGATTTAGGATTTTGGGACATGTGCTTGTTGTGGCTGTCTTGCTCATCCTTCGGTAAGATTTCCCATACTCCGATTGGATTCTGTCATTCCACAAGAACCCACGGGACAGTGTTGATCAGTTTTCTTCATATGCTGGGCCGTTCTCTAGTCTGAGTAACTCTCTGCCATCAAACTCATTCTTGCTGGTCCTCTTTCCAGCCTGGTTGTCTTCCCATCCTCTGCTGTGCCTGGGTAGCTACTTGGGGGAATGTCCTAGGGCAAAATTCCATGTGGAAAAGACTCCAGTCTCCTGACCATGCAGAGAAGAGCTGGTGATGGAGGGGTCAATTAGAATCTTACTGCTGCTTGTGCTCCAAAACATAAAGATGTTTGTGGAGAGTGTCTCTATGTGTGTATATATGTTCCTTTGTGTGTACACATGTGTGTTATGTTCCTTTGCACATGGAAATGTGCATGACTATATTCTCTTGGGTGTGTATGTGCTTGGGTGTCTCCGTGTATATATGTTCCTTTCTGTGTATACATAGTATATGTACACATGACACCAAAGGTAGAGGCCAAATGTATTCCTTATTCAGTTTTCCCTTTTTTTTTATGCAGAGTCTCTCATTGAACTTGGGTGCCTACAACTGTGAAGCAAGATATTTACTGACTGAGCAAAGTTTTAATTAATCCTTCCTTCTGTGAACCGCAGGATACCTACTGACTCCAATGCCTGTGTCATTTTAGGGTTCTGCAGTTTCTGTTGACTTATTGCTTGTCTCTGTCTCCTCAACAGCCTCTCTGGACTCTGATGAATTAATTCCCACTCATCCTTCCATTTCGGGATGCCAATTTTGTCCACATTTCTTGCTGGTGAAGTCACTGTTCCCATTCTCATCTCCTTATTGATTTACATCTCCTCTCTACCCTCATTTTCAGAAAATTTCAGGAGGAAGGGACATAAATATTTACACTGAATGCAATGCATTTAACAGGAAGTCCTGTGGCTATTTATACAGCTTTCTCTCTTCGTCAGTATCACTCGGCACAGATGTCTCATCGAGGGGCTTTGAGAATTGGCAGTTCCCTTGGTGAAGAAGATGAGCACGGTGTGGCTTGTGTTCACCAGACCTAGCCAGGAGCTGGGGCACAAGGTTGCCCCCTCTCCCCTGATCAGCCTCCCTGTGCAGGAGGCTGCGAAGAGAGCAAGCAGCAAGCACAATATGCCAATTTCTCAATAATAGAATGTTATGCTTGCATAGGAAGGAAACTGCAGCTGTTCAGTACAGATGGCAAATAGCTGACTGCGTCTAGCAGGGTTCAATGAACTATCTCGAGTGACGAGGCACGTGGAAAGAGAGATGTGTAAACTAGTTCCTGCTTCCATGCAGGAAAAAAAATCACTAGATAATTAACATTTATTTAGATGGTTTTTAAAATGAAATGTCTCCCAAACCACTCCCCAAAAGCAGATTCCCTAAATACTGTGTCCCCAAATGCTCCAGGATTTGCCTCAGATGAATTATATTTTTCAGGATTGGTTTTGTACCATCTGTTCCAATGTCTTTCTTACCACAAAAGGCAATAAGGTCAGAGGCCTGCATGTGTTTGCGTGTGTGTGTTTATGTGTTAACACGTGTGGGTGTGTTATTTACCATTCTGTACATGTTCATTTTGCCTCCAGATCTTCAAAATCAGAAGTTTAATAGTGGGGACAACGATACTGCTTTAATAAATTTCTGTATTTCTGAGGTACCTAGATCCCCCCTTCTAAAATGCATAGTAGGAAGTCCATACTTATTAGCTTATTCGTGAACTAACTTACCAAAAAGGGATGTGTTGTGGGGTGTCTACTCCCCAATAACACCAAGAATTCCTCTGGACTTATGTGACAAAAACTGAGGAAAGTTGGCTATTAACTTCCAGGTATAAAGAGGCTTAGACCATGATTCCACTTTTCTGAGAAACTGGTAGTGATCAAACTCACAGGGGCGGAAGCAGAGTGGTGGCGGCCAGAACTGAAGAAGGAGGAAGGGAACAGAGATCTCTTTCCTTTGTATTTAAGGGATTCTGAGTTTCAGTTTGGGGAGATAGAAAGTTCTGGAAACAGACCATGGTAACTGCTTAAAACGGGTCACCTGTAAATAAATGACGGGACAGAGGGGATGGCTCAGTCAGTTGGCCGAGTCGGTGGCTCAAGGAAAGGCTCAACCTTGCCTTGGAAGAAGACGAACCTGAGTTTGATTATCAAACTCCCTGTAAAAATGCCAAGCATGGTAATACAAGCTTGTATTCCCACTGCTGAGGAGGCAGAGGCAGAAGGATCTCTGTGGCTCACTGGCCAGCCAGCCTAACCAACTCGGTGACTTTGCTACAATATGTGAGAGACTGTGTCTCAAAGGAGGTGGACAGCATTCCTGAGGACACCCAAAGCTGTCCTCACCTTCTAAATCCTCACACATGTATGTGAACCTGAAAACACACGAGCACACACAGATATACACATAACTATGCATGCATAAGCACAAAATAAATATAAATGTTATGTTCAATTTTTAAAAAGTATTTTGGCTGTATTATTTTTATAGAAATTCTCAGTTGCCTCATTAGAGTTGATGTCTCAGGAAGCTTCCTAATGCCAGGAATATCTGGAACCCTAAGAGAGTTGTCTTATTTCCTAGATGCCTGGGTTATAGATCTGATGTGCTCCAGGGTCTGTGAAGCCAGATGTATCTGAAAGCAACAAAATGAAAACTTACTTTGTATACATTTCCTAATGTTCCTGCTGATGTCACACCGCTCCTTCAATACTGCGTGGGAGATGACATTAAACGGCACACTTAGACTTTGAGAAACTGCTCCATGCTTGGGTTTTCCAAGAGGTTCCCTTTGTGTTCCTGTTGGCGTTGAAGCCTAGGAGTGCCTGTTGGGTAAAGGCAGCAGAACTTCAGCTATTGGGTCCTGCTGGTGGAGAAGCTCTTGTTTCTGTGACCCTTTGTTCTCCAAGTCTCCAGAATATTGCCCACTTTCCATCACATTTTATCCATGGACAATCTGGGAGCAGTGTGACCTCCTTCTTAAGCTGAGGACATGCATTGTGTCATGGCCTATAATGTTCATAGCTTACAAGTGTCAACAAAAGAGCCTGCATGGTGTCCTGAGGGACGGAGATTTCCCTAGCTTGGTTTTGAGGCATCACCTACAAAACAGTGAGGTCACAGCAAGCCACCCAATGAACAATGTGCCACATGGATCATGTGCCTAGTCCAACCTAAAGGAAAGTCCTTATTCTGGACCAGTGGAAGAGTAGGAACATAACCACATCAGGAGCTTCGAAATGTGAAGCTCCCAGAGGCCCACAGCTGGTTTTGGTAGGGTGCCATGGTGACCGATAGGGAAGACATGATTCCTGAAATTTCTGGTCAAGATCAAACAATAGGGAACAAAGTAAGTTACAGAGGCCACATTCACACAAACCACGTGACCACAGAGAGTACAGGGGAACCCCTGTTCTTCTGGTTGAGCGGTCACCATCTCCACACGGCCCCACACGCTGGCCAAAGAATAATTTCAAGTCGTTAATTAAGCTTCTGTTCTTCCTCCTGCTCTCCAGCGATGCAGAGAAATCGCCCAAGAGAGAGCGCGTGGCAGCAAAGAAAGCACCAGAACTTCTCACTTTCGGGATGATGCAAGTCTGCCATTCTCTCCCCGAGTCTCCTTTCTGACCACTCCTATTCACGATTTGGTGAACTGAAAGCCACTTCTGGCTTTCACATTGTCAAACCTCCTAACTGAACTTCCTGCTGGCACCTCTGTGCCCCTCACTCAGCTGGACTTCCTATAGCACCGCTTTCTCTGCCCTTAGGACGTTCTCAGACCTTCAATCTGTTCTTCTAGCTTTCTGAGAACCTAGGCCTAGCCTTCTTCCACGGAGCAGGAGAAAGTATGGAGATTATGGAGGAGCAGGAAGTCAGCTCCATAATGTGTGCTTGGGGACCAAGAATTAGCGATTTCATAACTGACCCGGAAAGGCCTCCACAATCCCATACTTTCTAACCTTTTGTTTGAAGTCAGTTTTGGAAATAGAGAAAGGGGAAAAAATAGGAGGACTATCTAATTTTGTGAATCTCACTTTCAAATTCAAATCTCCAATGTTCCCTGAGGCGGTGGATTGCACAGACAACCCAGCGATGAAAACTTAATAAAAGGCCCAGAAAGATCATAGATCATGCTGGCTCATCAGCTGTCACAGGTGAGGGAACAATAATGATATTATTCTAATATTTGGGACATGTAAGGTCGTGTTTCATCCTCCTCGGTGACAGCTACCTTGCTTCAAGCTTTATCATGGTCTCCCCAGAGCTTGTCTCCAGTTCCAGGTCATTTCTGTCACCACCCTTCCTTTGACTCTGTCCAAAAATGTTCAAGCACAGTGCTGATGCACACTGGTGTCTTCATGCCCTGGTTCCAGTCCCTTCCCCTCTCAGCCTCTTCCCTTTTCTGCTCTGCTACCGCCTCCATGCCATCCTTAAGATAGTCTCTGGTTTCCTACTGCTGCAAGACCAAAGGGTAAAGCCTTTCCAATGGAAAACCAAGACTTTTAAAACTTGGTCTCACACGGCAGCAGCCTCGCTCCCCGGCATTGTGGTCCTACTCCAATCAGTGGCTCAGACCCTCCGCCTACTAGGGTCTCTATGGATGTAATCCCAGAGCCCCCATTACCAGTGCATGCTTTCCTGGGATACTTTCTATGTTTCTTCCTACACAAGGATGCTCCCCAGCCATCTCTGGGAAGCCTTCCTAAACTTCTATTGTGGGAACCTCTACTGTCTGGAGATAGGGCCTCATGTTAGAATGCATGCAGGATCTATCCTGCACTCCTGATATACTGAAGGCATCCCATACTGGGAACACTTGCTTGGGTGTGTCCTTCCCCTTTCCCATGTCAGGTGTCACATGCTCAGCTCAGGATGACCAGAGGAGAAAGAATTAAAAGCAATCCTTCAAGAGGAAAGGGTTTGCTGGCTAACTCACACGCAGGGTCTATTCCCCTTTGACTCCATGCTCCTAGTCCAGACCACTCTGGGAGACTGGCCTGTGGCTTTTGTCCCAGTTGATTACCTATTTGAAGTCCAATTCCTCATTGTTTCAGAGAAGGGAAGTTGACTCGTAAATGAAAAAAGGTATTGTCAACTGTCATCTACTGTGGTCTTTCTGTCCTCCGGCCGGGTGCAGTGACCTCCCTAAAGAGGCTGGACACCCCTTCACCTTGTCCCACAAGTGATCAACCCAGAGATGTTGTAACCCCAGCCTCAACTCCACATCCTGATAGAGACAGAGAACTACAGTTCTGTCTTCTTCCACTCTGCTGGGAGCGTTAATTAGTGCAATTCTCTGGGAAGCAATTTAGGAAAATGTATCTAAAGTCTTCCCGCCATTTCCTCCTTTGGCTCAGCATCTCACTTCAGTGAGAAGGGGAAAAGAGATGTATATGTGTACTGTATGTACATGTGTGTGTACTCACACACAAGATGTTCATCTCAGAGTTATCTATAGAAGACAAATACTGAGTCAATTCCATTATGAAGCATACTATCATTAAAAACCAGGTCTTAGAAAAACATTCGATGACTATCTTGTTGATTAAAACCAAAGAATACCACCTACCAGGGTTTTTTTATCCTTACAAAAACAGCTGGAGACTTTGCCTTCTCGAGCCTGGGTGGTCTTAGTCCAAAGCAGGCGCGAGCAGATCCAGTTCCAATTAGAGTTTAGAGATCCCAGTTATTTTCAGCCCCTCCCTCCCTTTTCACTTTTCTGCCTCTACGTGGAGCCCCGCGATTCCACAAGGGTGTTTGCTGGAGGAGTTGCCCTTCTGCTGGCTCTCCATAGCATGCTGTCACCTACTGCTGCCACTAAGAGGTTCCTAAGAGACGGATCCTGGACTTGCTCCCACCCTGACTCAAGTCTACCTCTCTGCTTTCAGACACTACCAGGCTACTGGCTCTCTAGACCTTAAAGCCATACCTGATAGACTGATACACTCTGACCCTTCTTTGCCTTCCCGAATAAAAGAGCCTTCATTTTCCACTTAGGACCACAAGGTGCACCTGACTTCTGAAGTCTGCTTCTAAACCTGCCCTCCAAAATGCTTCTTGGAAGCAGAAAGAAGCAGAGACTATAACAGAAGAGATAAATATAGTCCTTAGCCCCATCCAGGGAGTCTCCACCCAGCATCCCAGAAGTCTTTGGTGCCTGATCCCACCAGGTCCTTTCCCAGAGTTCGCTGCATGAGAAAAGAAGAGTGAATGTGATGGTGGGGTGCACAGGATTCTGAAGATCCTAACCTTATCCATGTCCATGATTCCCTTAGGAAAACACCCAAAATTAATGACCAACTGGTCACCCAGCCAAAAGGCCTGCCCCATGAAATCCAGATGCCCTGACACAGCCTGCTCTTTGAAGGAAAGAGTCAGCCTTGTGGAGGACAATCAGCAACCCTAGAACTCAGGACAGGCAAGAAAGTAGCTAGTTCAAGGTTATCAGGCTTTATAGCGAGACTGAGAAAAGAAAAGACAAAAACAGGCATTTAGTTTGGGATTCTTGAAGGAGATCAGTGCCGCGTGACAAACTATGGTCTCTTTGTATTTTTCAAAGCAGACAATTTGTAAGTTGAACAGCTTTAGGATCCAGGGTTAGCAAGTGGCACCACTGTTTCATTGGTTCAGCACTAAGGAGTTATTTTGGCCTTTTGTGTATCACACACTGTAATAGTGTGCCCTCTACCCTGACCATATTAGGGGCCTCCTCCCATGGAGAAAGCCTGCTTAACATATGCTTCTTGGGCTTTATCAGACTTAGCTGTCACTCCGTACCCATTGCCTTCAATGTCTCAGGAACCTCATGGGTCATTTTCTTTGTTGGTAACATACCAGCTACTGCTCCAGTGACCTACACAAGCAGCATATTTGTATCTTAAGACAAAGTCAAAGATTGTTTACACAACAGCAGCTCTTGTGATCCCGGTGTACTTTCCTGCTCCCTGTTCCCTGCAGGTGAGTAATGACTGCAATACAATCATGGTGCCGTCAAACCCTCCCATCAGAGATGGCTTCAGGCATTGTCAGAGCTGTCCATCCAGATAGTCTTACAAGGCCCTTATCAACATCAGCTCCAGGGTAGAGGCAGAGGCAATGGACTGAAAAATATTTTTAAAGAATATTCTGGACATTTAGAAGGGGGAAAATGTTCAGAGAAAACATCACAGAGCTGTAAATTTACTGAGAAATGCACTCATGAGATGAGGCATCCAAAGATGGTGGTGGGGAGAGGGTTGTTAAATGTGGTCCTTATCATCCTAGAAGTGATCACCAACATCTATGCCCTCAGGTTATCACCATGCAGGGATCCTTATAGATCGAGGGTTCTCCAAGCAGAGTTACGATGATTCACTCTTGGGAGCATTGCTTATTCAACAGCAGAATTATGGGAATTGATCAGGGGGATGAGGATGTGGCTCTGGTAGTAAAGCACTTGCCTATCTTGTGTGGAACTCTGGGTTTGATCTCTAGCACTGCACAAGCAAGGCGTGGTGGTGCACACCTGTAATCGTTGTAGTGCTTGGGGGATGGGAGGAGGAGGGCCAGAAGTTCTAGGTCATCCTTGGCTACATTCTAAGTTCAAGACAAGCCTGGGCTACATAAAAACGAATCTGGCAGCCTACCATGAAGACAATTTCCAAAATTTAAGGCAACCCTTTCCCACCTGTCCCTACAAAACCAGCCGAATCCCTCTTATGTGTGTAAATCCACCTGCGCAATCACAGCGTGGGTTTAAATCGTATTTGTACCCCTTCCACGTCCTGATGTCAAGTTCTCGGAAGGCATGCCATGCTGTATCTTGATCCTGCTGGCAGAGCTCCTCTATTGGAGGAAGTAACAAGGTTCCCTTTGACTCTTCTGCTCCAAATGAATCATCTATGAGCCATGGGTTCTTCAAACTTCTGCTTCAATTATTTCCCTTTCTAAGTACTTACTAAGCTCTCACTGTAAGGTAAATGGTTCAATGGGCAATTGCTATGAATTACAAACTTCTCAGACTCAAGCAACTTTGAAAGATGCTTTAAAAGCAATAAGCAACCCGATCCAAATCTAGCTCACAGTTCTATGCACAGAAAAGTCGGAGAGAGCTTTACAAACTATTAGCGTTTCCTGTGGAGACACTGGTGGTGTTACGGTGAGGTTAGTCTTTTGATTAATTGCTTTCCTTATGACTGTTCCCAAAATCCTGACAGAAGCAAGGTAGGGAAGTAAGGATTTGGTTTTGCTTAGAGTTTCACGGCAAGGCCAGCATGGAGACATTCCAGGTGGTGGCTGCAGCCTCAGTCTAGGGGGTCAGGAGTATGAGGTAGTTTGTTCCATCTAGATAGATCAGGAAGCAGGTTGAACTTAGATTAGAATCAGGGTTGTGTGGAACACATAGGACCTCCCCTTACCGCTCTATGTCTATGAAGGAGGTTCCATGCGCTAAAAAGCTTCCACAATTTCTCCAAACATCACCAGCTAAGGGTCAGCTCTCCTTTCTAATGAGTGTCTCAAAAATGGGTTTTCAGTTCTGCAGCCTAGAGCATTATGGGTAGGACCTTGCGTCAGTGCACACTTCCTCTTACAAACTGTGTTTTTCCAGATGGTGCTTGAAAAAACAAATCACGGTGCTCACCCCCCGCCACTGCCATACTGCTCTGTCTCTTATGTCCTCATCTTTAAACCACTTCACACTTGTTCACCAAAGGGTGTATTTCCCACATTGCCACATATTTCTGACTTACTGTTGGGGGCACAGAGGTCCTTTTATTCACAGATAAGAACTAGGGAAACCAGGAATGTTAATACTCTGGGCCATTTCCTCAAAAGAGGAAGAATCTGTTTAGTAGATAGTATTAAAGACCTGGTGACCTTTGGCTATCCGTAGAGGCAGACCTCACCCAAATCCCCCAGAATGTTTATCCCAGACTGCCCCTCCCTAGATCTTTATCTCTCACTTATTATAACCCAGTGGCTAGGGAAGATATCACATGTATCCTTATGTATTTTTATGGTCTGCTGACCTCTATGCTATCACAGTCAGAGCCCATGCTAGCTCCTAGGCCTTTACACTATAGACACCATCTTCATGATCATGTGTGCTTTACAAAGAAATTTCTATGCAGTCACACCTCTTGTTCACCTGGAATTGGAATGATAGTTGCCTAGAAACTTTTTTTTCGAAGTTCTATTGTGTTTAAACGTGCTGGAAATAAATTGTCTGGCATCAGATTCTCTAGAAGTTTGATCCAGCCTAAGTCAGCTGAACCGAGTTTTCATTCTCTCCTCTTTGTGAATCATTTCTCTGCCTGCCACAACACCTGCAGGGACCCCTTCCCTTTGCCTTCTGCTCCCTCCCACTGTAAACCTGGCTAAAGGGAGCAAATAACAACCGTACCACAGCCTGAATGCTGCGCTGCTTTGAAACTCCTTCTGCCAGGCAAATTAGCCCATTACCTTAGAACTCAGCCTCACTTAGATTTTTAGGTCATGGGCAGAATATAGATAAATACTTTGTCAGAGTGCAACATGAGTGACTTTTAGTTTAACCCCAGATACAGGCCTTGTTCTCCAACAACACTCTAGGGTTCCCAAATGTGTGGGTGTTTTTCTTACAAATGAGCCAAATCTTTGATCTACTTTGAGCTGATGCTTGTTATGATGAAATATAGAGCCGGGTGGTAGTGACACACACCTTTAATCCCAGCACTTGGGAGGGAGAGACAGGCAGATCTCTGTGAGTCTGAGGCCAGCCTGGTCTACAGAGCAAGTTCCAGGTCAGCTAGTGCCATTTCACAGAGAAACCCTGCCTCAAAAAACAAATGAAAGAAAGAAATAAAGACGGACAGAAAGAAAGAAAGAAAGAAAGAAAGAAAGAAAGAAAGAAAGAAAGAAAGGGAGAAAGGGAGAAACTGCTTTTATTCTACTGTGGTTGGCCATCCAATTTTCCTAGTACTGTTTATTGAAGATATTGTCTTTTCTGCAGTATTTATTTCTGGTACTTTTCTGAGAAAATTGGCAGCAGTAAATGTATGTTCAGGATCTATATGTCAGTTGGCTGTGTAGGAAGCTCATCAGGGTGGAAGGCTGCTGCGTGGGTTATTGCGGGGTTAGCCTGGACTGGCTTTGTGTGTTGTAGGCTCTTAGTTTGAGGATGCATAGCTACTGCAAAGATGGCTCTGGGACTGGGTTTATGCATTCTCATTCATACCAGCAGGTTCTATGGAGAGACGTCTGGCTTGATACAGGTGCGCAGACAGCATCAGCTATATGTTTGTTCCCTCTGTGTAAGCCTATCTGCTCCCTGAGGGATCGGGCACCATGTGGGTTTGCAAACCAGTGGTCTCAGCCTTCCTTGTGTCTCAAGAATCCGAGAAGCTAATGTCATTGTGTTCCAGCCATCATTTGACTGTGTTAGCATGGCTGTGGATTGTCAAGAGTGAAGAGGTCTTGTGGCTATCAGCCACCATCGTGGACCACATTCTAGAAAGAGCCCCATTCCATAAGGGCGCAGAGTTGTAGCTGCATAGGGTGTGGTAGACGGCAAAGCATAGTCAGCTGCATTTCTGCCCTGTGTCAATACAGCCTCACAGACTCCAGGCACCTTCCTCCCTGTTCAGGGACTGGGAGGGCTGCAGAAACGCCCTGTATAGTTGAACACAGTGGCAATGGGACCAGTGGGTGCCTACCCTCAGAGAAATCTGTCATCTGTCTAGGATCTGAGCTACTGTGGATGGGGAGAAAGTAAGTGAGCAGCGGGACACCTTAGTCTTCCCTCTGGAGCACTCTGCTGAGTTCTTAAGGCCCAGAAGGATGGAGCCACCGTGATCCTATACCCCAGTGCTTCCCTGATCCTCCTGATGGCACACACGTGTGTGTTCTTTTTTGTTGTCTCTTTGGCCACCTTACTGATGTTGTTCCATGAATGTGATATTTTATCAATGTCATGTTGGTACTATATACTCACATGTATATAAAGGCACAGAGAATGGGAAGAACGTCTCCAAAGAATCTTAGCAAGTGTCACTATGGACATTTTATTTCTTTGTGTTTTTCTGGTTTGTTCCACACCTTAAGCAGTGGCAGTCACATTATAACCATTTATATAGCTACTCACTTTCCAGTGGAGGGTATAACACGTTGATAAAGTCCTGCCTCAGCATGAGGAAACCCGGGATTTGATCCCCCAGCATCACCTTAAAAATAATCAGATGTGGAAAGCTCACACCTGCCATCTCAGCACTTAAGAGGTGGAGGTAAGAGGATCGAACATTCCATAACATCCTTAGCTTCATGGTGAGACTGAGGCCAGCCCAGGGTATGTGAGACCCTTTCTCAAAAAAACTAATGTTTCATTCACGTATCAGTTTGACAGTTAATATTGTATTTGTTTTCCATGTGTCAGGTGACATCATACACTCCAAAAATGAAGATCTACTGAGCTCAAAGTCTGGCCCTCCATGGAAGTTACCTGAAATTCTCACCCCCAGGGGGAGATGAAATTGAGTTGGATGTGTTTAATATTGCACAGACAAACTGTCAGTCGAATTGAATCCCAAAGTCTATCTTCACAAACGAGATTTCCTTTTCTGAGTATAATAGAGCTGGAAGAGGTCGGGAAGCTGGGGGAACAACTGACCCTTGCAAGAGGTCAAATCCAAGGCTGATTTAATTCCCACATTTGAGGCGGTGACTTAAAATTGAGTTTGTGTTTTCCATCTCCAGGGACTTGTTTGTCTCTCACGTAGTAAAGTTGCCTGGTAATGAGCTCACGGTTAAAAGCTATTTTGAAATGGAATTTTTATAGAGTCAATTTTTTGGTTGCTTAAAGTTAATTGCTTTGTACTTAATTTTAGTCCCACAGGGAGCAATTTTGTTCTCTCCCAGCAAACTTTATCTTACATGAGGCTGATCTATAATCTTATTACATGTGTCTGGGTGTCTATCAGTAAATACCATAGAGTGTACCGTGCTTCTAAAGGTCACTGTGTGATTTTAACATTCTCCACATATTTTACTTTGGGCAAAGCAGTGAATTGTTTTCCTGATGCCAAGTCAGTCATTGTACCAAATGAAAGTTAGGAAAAGATGAGGAAGTTTGGATTACCTTCGCTCATCTCCTCCATCACAGTTGCTAGGCAACTTGCAGGCGTTACACCATTCTAAGGATGTGAATGAAATACTGCACTGCGAATAGAAGAGGAATTGGGCTGCAGTAACCAGAGGGAGATTGCATATTTCCATTAGCAAGCCTACAGCAGTCATTCTAACAGTTCAGTCCCTGGACCAGGAACAGCAGATGAACCTGAAAACGTAAAGAAATAAAGAATTCAATGCAAACAATCAAACAAATAAATGAATAAATAGACATATATCAAAAGCTCAGATAGTCTAATCAATAAATGGACAAATAAACAGGAGATATATTTCTCAGAAATAAGTACAAATGACTAATTAACACACACACACACACACACACACACACACACACACTGAACACCTGCAATCTTCAGGGAGCTGCATATCAAAACTACATTGAATTCTATTTCGCCCTCTGAATGGCCACCATCAAGGAAACAGGAAACAACAAAAGCCAGCGAGGAAACCTGGAGAAGGCACACTTTCAATTGCCACTGGGGATAATGGAGTTTATATTCATCTACTGTAGAAATCAGTAGGGAGATTCCTCAAAAACTAGAACTGAGAATACCATCTGGTTCCGCTATCCCATTCCCAGCTATGTCTACTAGAAGGGAACCATGTGGACCCACAATACAACTGCCTGGAGACTTGTGTTCACTGCAATGCTACTGGCAACTGCCAAGTTATGGAATCTGCCTACATGCCTGGGAACTGACGAATGGGCCAACAAAATATATGTGTTCAAGGTGGGGTTCTGTGAAGAGGAATATATCAGGCAATTGCAGGATGCCAGTGGTGGTCATTATAGAAAGCAGATCACATCAGAGTCTCAAAGACAAGCACTCATGTGTATAATCTAGAAATACAAAGACGTGAAAGTAGAAAGGGGCACTGTTGTGGAGCAATAAGAGGAGGAGAAGGAGGTGCTGAAGGCAGGGGATAATGAAGATGATGGAGGTTAACTACATGTGTACGTGAGAATATCAAGATGAAACCCATCATTTTATGCTGATATACGCAAATAATACAGTTTTAAAAACAGAATAGGAAAATGTGGAGGTTTGATGACCCTTATTCTATCAGTACATGCTGTATATATGTGTTAGATAATGTATTGCTTCATCAGAGTTTGTGCAATTACCACAAGATAATCCAAACTTGAAAAGAACACTTGCCTGTGAAAAATGACAGCATACTATCACCTTGTAAACTATCAAGGAAGTGATGCAAAGGATGTATTTCCTAGTTTTATTTAATCACCTACATATCAAAGACCACACTGAACTCCATAGGTATAACACAATTGTGATTTGTCAATTAAAATATCAATTCTCAGGCTGATGAGTAGTTCATTGGGAAAAGGCACTTGCCACCAAGCCTGAGGAGTTGAATCCTTGGGGACAACATGAAGGAAAGAGAGAACTAATTTCTAAAAATTGTTCTCTGACCTCCATTTACATGTTATGGTACTCCTCACACACACCAACATTCATTCTCTCTCTCTCTCTCTCTCTCTCTCTCTCTCTCTCTCTCTCTCTCACACACACACACACACACACACACACACACATGCATACACACACACCCATCAATCAGTATTTTTGAAAGAGTTATAAATTTGGGGACCCCACTCTTCATCTTTCAGGCAGAAGCTCTGGGTAGCAAGCAATCTACCAGTAACAGCTCTCTAATTTACCAGATGAACTCGGAGCGTTGAGAACTAGAACCAGAAGTAATGAGCTTATATTTTGCTGATATAGAATTCTGATAGGAGCAAGGCGGGCTATCAGAGAACTTGTACATTAGTTCCTTTTCTGTTGCTATGATAAACACCATGACCAAAAGCAACTTACAGAAGAAAGAGTTTGCTTTGGCTTCTGGTTCTAGAAAGCCAAGTGTCCACAGTGGCAGAAGCATGGCAGCAGGCAGTGGAGCAGGGAGCAGAGAGCGCACATTTACACTGCGTACCCGGGAAGCAGAAACAAAAAACCAGCAGTGGCATGAGCCCGCTCCCCATATGTGCTCCCTCCAGCCAAGCTGCACCTCTTAAAGGTCTTACAACCTCTTAAAACAGTGTCACCAACTGGGAACCAAATGTTCAAACACTGGAGCCTGTGGGAGACAGTTCTCCTTCAAACCCCCGCAACCCTCAAGTATTAGGCTTCACCTGAGATGTGGACCCAGAGGTGAACAATGGGAAATTGTCTGTTCATAGGACACACAAAGTCTGCAATCACAGTGTCCCATTTCAAGTGGAAATCTAAGGCAAGATAAGTCAGAAGCCAGAAGATACTGTCAACAGTTATAGGGACGTAGCTCCACACCACACTGGTGGGCAGTTGCTGACAGGTTCTGCTCAGATACCTTTACCCAAGAAAAACCAGGTTGTTGTTTTTACAAGTAAATTGTGTGGTGAGACACGCAGAAGCAGAGGGATGGTGAGCTAGCTCAGCAGGAAAAAGTACCTGCCACGCAAACCTGACAACCATGTTCGCTACCAGAACCCACTGTGGAAGGAGTGCCACTTGTCCCCTGACAGCATATACATGCTGTGACATGCACACACACACACACACACACACACACACTTGGATGCACACACAATGATAAATAAATTGAGAGAGAAGAGAGAGAGAGAGAGAGAGAGAGAAGGGGAGACAAGTTTGGATTTCTCAAGTGTGTAAAATGGATAAGAACAATCTTGTGGGTTTCTAAATTACACCTCTAATGGATGCCACCCCCACCTCTTTAACATTGTTCAAAGACGATGGTGGCTTGAGTGAGAAATGTCTACCACAGGCTCTAGTATGTGAACATTTAGTCTTTAATCTGTGGTCCTGTGGAACAGGCGGTACCTTGGGGGAGGCAATATGTCATTAAGGGTTGGCTTCGAGGGTTCGTCGTCTCTCACCTGCTTCCAGTTTGCTCTCTGCGTGTATGATCTCTCAGCGTCCTGTTCCTGCCACCATGCCTGCCTGTTGCCATGCATCTTCCCCAGGACCAGCTCGTTTCGCCTGGAACTATAACTCAAAATAAACTCATCCATCAGTTGCTTTGGGGCATGGCGTTTCATCAAGGCAACGGAAAAGTAACTCATACAGAGATAGAGTTTGCAGCAAGATTAAAAGTCCAGCAAGCGAAGCTATAAGGTGGCCTGGGGGACATTATTTAGATTCAGGGAAGAGAAGCAAGTGCGGGAAACTCAAGGTTACAGTTAACTTTGGTCTTAAATAAGCACAAGTTTGTTTGCTGTCCTTGACAAGATGTCTCTTGAAAACATGCGCTGTCTTGCAGGCAATCTGAGTTATATCAGTGGAGCCTGGGGTTTTCTGACTCCTCGGCAGGACAGACAAGGCGAGCTTCCTTTCTCAGGCTTTCTCTCATGTGTCCCCATTGCTTTTCCTGCCTATCTACCCTGCCTCAGTGTGGTGTGAGGAAGGTAGCAGACAAGACCACAGCATCAGGAAGCGCACCGTGCTCTGCTGGATCTTACCGACATCCCTAGTGACGCATTAAAGTTCTTGGAGATCTCTCGCCTGGAAGATACAGCAACCAACTCGCTGAAGATGGAGACAATAGAGAAGGGCCCTTTCATCCATCTATTTCCACTTCTATGACAATGGACCCAGCTAGTGGAAGTGAGCTCACAGTGTATAAATAGGTGAGCTTCTGGGTGACACAGAAGGGGACAAAGGGACCTTTCAGGAAAACGTGATGACTGCCTTCGACACCATTTCCATCAATGAACAGAGTGTTAACAAAGCACCTACTATCTCTCAATGGATCTTAGTATAGCAATGGCAGTGGGGAGCTGCTTAACAAAGGAAGCCATGACAAGAAAACCACATCACTTTCCAGAACCCAGAGTGCACAGAGATGACAAAGTGAAGCGGTGGGTACTGGGGACATGTCCGTTTCCAGGGTCCTTGGTTATCACTATGGATTTCAATTACCAGAGTGGGATCCAAAAGTGACCTAAAAGTTGTGTAATGATGAAACATTTAACTGAATTGGATCATGGTTTGGCCTCTGGCTCAGATTATCAGTCATAGGAGTTACTGGAGAGGACCGGCTGCCCTAGAAAAACGGTTTTCAAATGGACCCAGAGCTTGAGTCTTCCTGGAGTGCTTGTTTGCACAGAAGTGGGCACCCATAGTTTCCAGTTCATGGGTTGTTGGTGGGCCTGAGCCTGGCACTGCTAGACGCTCAGGGATGGAACTCATTTTGTTAGTCTTGGGAGCCAGATTGGAAAATTGCTGGAAAAGAAAAGGCACTGGGAACAGTGGCATATTTTGAGGATTAAACCAGAGGAAGACCCTCCATGACATATACCCAAAGCCGACTCCCCCATCACAGGGTTTTTACATTAAAGAATGCAAAGTTTCATGCAAGCGCTAAGGTGAGCACAGTCAGTAAAACACTTGCCATGGCAGGTGTGAGACTCGGATTTCATCCCTGAAACCCACATAAAGCCCGGTGAGGTGGTTCAAACTTACAGGCCTAGTGCAGAAAGACAGGTAGATCCATGGGTCTTACTGGCCAGCCTAGCCAAATTGGTGAATCCCAGGCCATTGGCAGACCTTATCTCAAAAGCAAAGTGGGTGGTGCCTGCTTGATGAAAGAAACCAGAAGTTAACATCTGGCTTCCATAAGCCTGTACACATATGTGCAAAAGTATGAACACGTGTGCATATGTATACATACACACACACACACACACACACACACACAAATTTCAAGAAAGCTTTTGACAGTTGTACAAGATTTCCCACTAGCAGAGTAGAAGGAAGTCTGACCTTTCATCTATGTAAATGGAGACTGCTCGTTCATTTCCCGGCCCAGACCCAAATAATTACACAAAACTATTAATTACAACACTTAGGCATATTCCTGGCTAGCTCTTACATCTTAAATTAACCCATTTCTATTCATCTGTCTATTTCCACGAGACTGTGGCTTACTGGGAAAGGTTCTGGGCATCTTTCTCCTTCGGCAGCTAAATGGTGTCTCCCTGACTCCACCTATTGTCTCTCTATATCTCTGTTAGGATTTCCCGCTTGGCTCCACTCTGCCCTGCCACAGGCCAAAGCAGCTTTTATATTAACCAATGGTAATAAAAATATATTCACAGCATGCAGAGGAGAATCCCACATCATCAGCATCATCAGATATGATATAGAGAAGAATACTGTGCCCCTCAGGCTGGGCCGCCTGTCCCGTGCACTGAAGCAGGTGGCTCTCAGCAGCCTGCTGCCGCTGACACTGCTGTGCTCATAGTTGCTGCTCGCCTCCTGGCAACACAACGAGCTCGCCCATCAGCGCTTCTTGCCGCTCAATACGTGCCCAGTGTGTGTTGGCATGACATCTGCTCTTACTATACCCCATTTTACCGAGAATCAAAACAGTAACTCTGAACAAATTGTCTCTGATACCATGTGCTCTGCCTGCTGTATTCCTGCCTTGGGAACTCAGAAATGCAGGCTGTTTAGTTCCAAGAGGCTGAACCAAACACCTGCCCGCTGCTGAGGCTATTTCCAGTGCTCTTGAGGGTGGCCTCCAAGAAACTATGATCAGCACCCTCAAGTTTTCTTTCTTTTTCTTCTTTGTTTAATTTTATGAGAAAGGGTCTCTCTATGTAGCCCTAACTGGCCTGGAACTCAATAACTAGACCAGGCCTACCTCAAACTCACAGAGACCTATCTGCCTGCCTGTGCCTCCAGAGATATGGGACAAAAGTCTTACACCATCACATCAATCTTGGCTTTTCTGGAGCTCACCATTTACTGACAGATGCCACTGTGACCTTATAATAAGAGTGTCTTGTCCCCAGAAACACTGGCAGATCTCAGTATTGGCGTAGCCATATGATGAAGCAGCAGATTGTATCTGAATGCTGGAGGAAGTGCACACACAGACAGACCTGAGAACAGAGGAAACCTTTAGCTTGTTAGGTGTTTCTAGAACTTGATCTTCTCTGCCTGTGTGTCACCATGTCACTCAGCTCTGAGTCAGTCACTCTCAGGAGTCTCCTGACAGTAAACTATGTGGCAACTTTCATTTGTTCAGGGAGAGGATGGGAGGGACATAGCAGCAGAAGTGGCTTTTTCACCTCAGCCTCTCTCATGGGAATTTTCTTGGTTATATTTTGCTAAATATGACTCATGCAGAGGACAAAAAGCCACTAGTTCAAATCACAGAAGGTGAGATTGTTTCTATTGTTGCTGTGGCATTTGCCCCAGCTAAATCATGTCCCTAGCTCATAGAGGAGGATGCTTATACCAACACCTCCATCATTGTGGAAAAGGGCTCTGGTGGGGACTCCTGGGCCTCATTTTGTTCCACATCTTTCCCATCCTGCACAATGACTTCTATGTTGGGTGCACTAATGAAGTGCTTGACTACCGTGATCATATCTATTGGTCAGGGGTAAACTCGAGGTCACTCACTACTCATGCATGCTCTTCCATCTCCTTGATTCCCTGAAACCAGCCTATTTTTTTAATAAAATGGACTCCGTGTGCATATTCCTGTGCTCCAACCCACTGCCGAGACCATCCCAGAGTAGGAGAACCTAACTTCCTCAAGTTTATTGACCTGGAGGTAGCTAAGATATCCTTATGGGTAAGACTTGACTGTCTGAATTCTCCAACCTACCCACTACAGGAGCTCGAGCAGAACTGATAACTGATACAGTTAGAGATAAGTATGTTTTATCACACAAAACCCATAAGCAAGAGAGGGGAGCAGAGAAAAATGTATAGCTCAACACAAGCAATAAAAAAAAAACATAAGCAAAGTGTGTGCAGCCTTTGTCTCCAGGTCTCCTCAGCCCCAACCCCAGGCACCTCTTTAACCTGCACTTTTCCATGCATGTTCCCCTGGAGTCAGGGCTTCTTAGGCTGCAGAGGCTTGCTGACATGAGTACTATGTGCAGGAAAGAGATTGGTTTGGCAATGAATGTTTCTGCCAGGGTGGGGTCAGATGTAGGGGAAAGCTCAAGGGTGAGAAGTTAAACCTTCACACGCTCCTTCACATAAACACTTGGCACCAAGCTCTCCTGGCAGAAGCTACGCCAGAAGATGAGCAGGGTCCATGGGAATTGGAGGTAAGCAATTCGTGGAAGTCAGGGCAGGCAGCCAGCCCCTGCTAGGTTTGCCCAGAGGCTTCTGGGTCCAGCACTGAGATCTTCTCCTGACACTACCTCCAAGAAGGAGACAGGTATGCACCGGAGCAGGACAAGGATAAGCACAAAAATGAGAAAAAGCCAATACACTGTTCCCCTGGGAAAAAGATTAAGAGTAGGAATTATGCATTTCAGTGTTCTCATTCTAGACCAGAGACCTATAGGTCAGCCAAGGAGGGGCCCATGGAAAGTTTTGGTGCTAGTAAAGAGGAAAGGTGATTGGGTTTACTATGGTCAGCTGCCCAACATAGTCCAGAGAGTGACTTGATACTGGGGTGCTCTGTTGGGAGAAGAGGAGTAGGGAAACATTGGACCGGTGTCTGAATTCTGTATCTTAAAGTCATGCTGGTTTAGGCACATAGCCCTGAAGTCATGGCAGGTGGCTGGGATGAAATTATCAACTCTGCTGTAGATATGTGGGATCTAAAGAGGGTGAACCCTAGGTGGTCTGAAACTTCTTCAGAACACGATTATCGCGAGGGACTGGGGAGCATCAAGGCTGACCTTGGTACCTGGACAATCATCTTAATTTACATCACTGTTTGGACCAAACAAACACATGAGCAGGGCTCATGAAAACCTGTAGACAGTCACCCTGGCAGGGCACCAAGGGCAGCAGCTGGTGTCACTGCAGTGGAGACAGCTTCTTGTTCCCTCCAAGATGCAGCTGGGGCTTTGGATTTCATTCTAGGAAGTTCTGTTGGGTAAGTTAAACTGGAATCATCTTGCTCTCTTGGGAATCTGCTGTTCCTTTTGTTTGCCATTCCTCATGGCAAATCTGCAGCCCTTGTTATTTTCTACTACTTTGACATTGATAGGCAGGCAGGCAGGCAGACAGACAGACAGACGACAGACAGAGAAAAACATGCATGCACATGCATGCACACACACACATACATACACACACACAAACACATATTTCTTACCATTTTGGGGACCTGGAGTTTCACCTTCTTACTTAAATTGTTTTAGATTTTAACTATTTTGTTGTTGCTGTTGTTTCTTGCCCTCTTTGCCTTCAGTTGGGTAGAACAACTGACATGTTTTTGATGGAAGAAATAAGCAAAAATATCAGCCCCTCTTGAGTTGCTTGGTGAACTCTTTTTCCATCATCTTTTGGTCTGTCCCCAAACCTCCTGCTAAAAGCACTCTGTAGAATGAAAGAGGCCATGTGTCAGAAGTGAGCTTACTAAATTTGTCGTGTGCTGTCACCAGTCTCTCACCTGACCACTTTGGGCAGCACCAACAATGACCTTTATTATGATCTTGTTGGACACTCCAACTGCTAGGAAAGAGATACTGCTGACCCTCAACTTAGAACAAGTTTCATCTAAGACTTTTTTGTCTCATATTTTAAAATTTCCTTTACCTCTAGTGAGCCCTGCTATTTGTTTCTGCTCATCTTTATAAATCCCTCAAAAGGAAGCAGGGACTCAAAAGACTGACACCAAGGAAGAGGAAACTGATAAATCTTTGAATCTAGGAGATCCAAGAACATGAGTTCTTAACCCTTCAGGTAGATTCCAGGAGTAACAATTGTTCCATGAGCATGTGACCCCAATCCCAAGCACCATTTGGAATAGCTTTTATGGTGGAATCTTGGCTTGAGAATACTTCTGTTTCTTTGTGTGTACCAGCCTTTCTGTATGGCCAGAGTTTGCAGCTATGCAGCTGTTCTGTGAATGCTACTTGCTACTTCCTGAGCAGGTGGCCAGCTCTGACTCGCCCTCCATGCCCTTCCTTGGCCACCAGGCTGTTTTTGTACCAACAGGACACAAGGCAGTACTATTCACAATTGAGCCGCTATCTTTCTTTGCAACTGAGTCTTTATCCCTTCCTCTAAATGTGGTTGCTACTTAGCAAATATGCACCAATTTGATTTCCAACTTCATTCTCAAACTTTGGAAATTTTAATGGATGTTAATACATTAAAAAGAAGAAGTGACAGTTGTAGCATAATTAATAAAAACCCATAGACAAATATTGGGGTTCAACCTGAAGGTCAGAATAGCAAAACAACCAGCTACTGTGCTGGTTGTACCTCAGTCCAAAATGGTGATCCTGCCTCCAGAAATCCTCAGAATGAGACTACTGTGGGACAATGGTCTATACCCTGTCACTTGTATTTTAAATAAACACTGATTGGCTAATAGCCAGGCAGGAAGTATAGGCAGGGAAACCAGGAAGGAAGTAGAGGTGGGGCAATGAGAATTCTGGGAAGTGGGAAGTTTCAGTCTGCAGTCGTCATCCAGACACAGAGCAAGCAAGATGTGACTGCCTCACTGAAAAAGGTACCAAGCCACGTGGCTAACACAGGCAAGAATAATGGGTTAATATAAGTTATAAGAGTTAATAAGAAGCCTGAGCTAATAGGCCAATTAGTTTTATAGTTAATATAGACCTCTGTGTATTTCTTTGTGACTTAACGGCTACCTGACTGGGCAGGACCGGGTGGGACAGAAACCCCAGTCAACATGAAACTGACTGAGAGCTGTCTCCTCCCATCTTATCTTCCCTTCTAGTGCTGGGATTAAAGGCGTGCACCACTACCACCCAGTTTCTATGACAAACTAGTGTGGCTACTGGGATTAAAGGTGGTGTATCACCCCTGCCTGGTTTGTAAGGCTGACCAGAGCAGCTGTTTTACTCTCTGACCTTCAGGCAAGTTTTATCTAATAAAATAAAAATGAAATATCACTATAGACAGTTGCATCAATTTATAGTTGACAGCATGATGCTTTAAATATGTATGCATATAGAGCTGGAGAGATAGCTCAGGGGTTAAAAGCATGTCCTGCTCTTGTGGAAGACATGAGTTTGGTTCCCAACACCCATGTCAGATGACTTATAATCACAAATAACTCAAGCTCTTGAGGGACAGGGAACAGACATCTTTGTTCTCTGTGGTACCTGTACTTATTTGTACATATTAACATTTACATACATAATCTTAAAAACAAAAAGGGAAAATGGATAAATCAAGCTAGCTAACATACATTACCCTACATACCTATGTTTTGACTTTTATGTGTGTATGTGTGTGAGATGACGTTAAATAATTACCTTTTAGTAATTTTCAAATCCATAATGCATTACTTTAACTATAATCATTATTTCATATAATCTTTTGAATTTACCTCTCCAATCTGAAATGCAGATTTTAACATCTCCTTAGACCCAAGCAGAATTTCCAACATCTTTTATGCACAGTAGCTCCACTCCTTGTTTCTACCCAGAATGCTCTTGTCTGGCTATTGCTGTCCATCCAGATTCCATGATTCAAGATTCTAAACAAGTTCCAGTTGCCACCCAAGACTTCTCCCCACTCTCGTCCTCACCGGTATCTTTTAATCATATCCTGTGGCCCAGTGACCGTTGAATCTCCTGGGGACTTTGAGAAAATTTAGAACCTCACCTGACAGATGGGAATGTACATGGATGAGCTTCTGTCATGTGTTTCTTTACTAAGTTTTAGAGGTGATTTTATATACATTTAAGGTTGGGAACCATAGGTAATATGTAGCCAACTCATTTTAGTATTTAGCCAGCTTGTCCACTGATGCTTATGAGTCTCATGGGTACATGACCTGCTACTTCTGTGATTTCTTCAACTTCCCCAGTCAGTTTCTATTGCATATTGTGAGATTCCCCATTTGATGATGTCATCTATATTAGTTGCTATTTGTTCTTTTTCTTGAAAGCCTTAGTGGGGGAATGCTCTGCTCTGCCTCAGACTCTGTATTGGGAACTCCAGCCAAATCGCTTAAAGGGCTGTTCACAGTTGATTTCTGATAGTTGTTTTGAGTACATGATTTGGTGAAGTTTTGCTATCTATTTATCATCTATCTATCTATCTATTTTTATCATCATTATCTATCTATCCATCATCTATATCTATCATTATCTATCACTATATCTTGCTATCTATGTATCTATCATCTATCTTCATTATTATTAATTATTATTACCTATCTCTTGCTATCTATCTATTATCTATCTTCTTCATCATCATAATTGCTATCTATCTATTTATCTATCTATCTCTTGTGATCTATCTATATCTATCATCTATCTTCTTCATCATCATCATCATTATTACTATTATCTACCTATCTCTTGCTATCTATCTATCAATCTACCTACCTACCTATCTACTGTTATCTGCTATTTCCCTTTACTTTGGCTTGCTATATGTTCAGTAAACTCACTTATTCATAACTGAATGTACGGCCATTCTCTGGACCATACAGCACAATACCTAACCTGTTTGGGGAGGGGCCACTTGTACACCAATTGTTGCAAGCAGTTGCTTGTTGGTTCCCAGCTGCTCAGTCCTGAAATAATCACACAGAAACTGTATTCATTAAATCACTGCTTGGCTCATTAGCTCTAGTTTCTTATTGGCCAACTCTTACATATTAATTTAACCCATTCTGTGTATCGCCACATGGTTGTGGCTTACCAGCTAAAGTTCTGACCAGCGTTTGTCTCCAGCGGCTTCATGATGTCTCCTTCTCTGCCTTCCTTCTCCCAGCATTCAGTCCAGTTTTCCCTGCCTACCTAAGTTCTGCCCTATTAACAGGCCAACACAGTTTCTTTATTCATTAACCAATAAAAGCAACACATAGACAGAAGGATCTCCCACACCACTAACCAGTGTTAGGTTCAAGGCTGAGAATGCTAGAAGAGTATTTTGATACACATCTTTGAAAGCAGTAAATGTTTCGGTTTTTAAATTTTTGGCATCTTTTAAATGTTCCAGACACTGGAGTTATGAAAGTGAGACCTATAGTAGCCAATGGGATTAGAATCAGGTTGACTTTGATGAGAATCCTGTGTGTTCGTTGAGATGCATGCAAGGCTAAGGTAGAGTTTGTAATGGGAGATACCCTTGGCAAGTCCATATGTTTGAACACTTGCTTCCCAGCTGATGGCAATGCTTTTGAAGACTGTGGAACCTTTGAAGGTGGGGTCAACCTGAAGGAAGTTAGACAACTGGAAGAGGGTGCTGAGTCTCGAGGTTTATATCCCAGACCAGTTTATAGTTTCATAGTCTGTCTCTATCTCTCTGTTCCTCCCTCTTCATCTCTCTCTCTGTTTCTCTCTGTCTCTGACTCTTGCTGTTTCTGTCTCTGTTTCTTCCACTGTCCCCCTTTCTCTCTCTCTCTGTTTCTCCTGCTGTCTCTCTCTCCTACTACTGATTCACCAGACTGTGACAAACACCCTCAGGCTCATGCCATCATCCCTTTGCTGACATAATGGATTGTACCATCTGGCCTAGAGCCCCTTTACACCCTTCCATCAGTTACTTCTCAGGCTTTTGGTTACAGCAATGGTAAAAGTAAGTAACAGAGGTTTCCTATGTTTACTAGAAGAGGCTAGTAGAAGATGAAAGTGAATTGTGGTTTTGCAAAAATAGGGGTCTCTGAAGATAAGGAAGTACAAATATCCATGCTGTTAGACTCCACAGGCCCCCATGGTTCACAGGCTGCAGAGAGAAGCTGAAACACTACCCTCCCTTACAGCTTGAAGGGTTTGCCTGTACCTTTAAGACTATAGAAAGTAAAGGAGGCATATAGATGACAGTACATGTGTCTGATATGGCATCAACATGGGAAAATTCAGATGCCCATGGCTGGGTGTGTGCCTGATCCAGTCTGCATCTTTCTGCCCACTGCAGGCAACCCTTTGGCCCATTCTTTTGCTTTCAGCACTGACTGTGACTATTTGGAAGTCACGTGAGTCATGGCTTAGGTGCTGGCTGTGTCCTTCCCGTAACCTACATCTTTCCTTGGGTATGCCATCCTTCTACTGCAAAGCACTTGGAATCCCTTGAATCTTGATTTTTCACCATTTAGTAATGCCAACAACTGAGAATAGACTTCATAAACAAATCTGTAGGGTGGTATACTTTTTCTGATAAAGCATTTGTATCTTATCAAATAAATAAACAAATATCTCCCGAGTTCCTAATGCATTCCAGCATCTGCTATAGTGGGAAATTATTACCCGATTAGATGAGGAAGAAGACTGGAGGGCTGGGTCTCCTGCATTCCAGCAGCTAGGAGACACAGGCTTCCTCCTCCTCTCATACGCGGAGACCTATCTGTTGCTTCCTCCTAGGCCTCCAAATGTCATTCTGAGAAAACCCCAGAACCGCTCTGCAGACTTCTTTTCTTTCCATAAACATCCAGTTTCTGTTGTTCTCATCTTCTCTTTCTGGGAAACACAGCTGTTACCTAACAAGGCCTTTGACTTAAAGACCAAGGCATGGGAAAGACTGGTTTGTAGTAAGGCTTGCCTTGTTCACAAATGGCCCCACTTAATCCCAAAGCACTTCCTGTAAGCATTGGACACGCTATCAATCCACCCATAGTATTCAACCATACACAATACTACACTCTACTCATGGTATTGCCCTTCTGTGTGCAGTCTATTTATCTGCAGGTGTTCATAGGTTCCTATTTAACCAAGTTATGTAAGGATTTGATGAAATGATACAGACCTTGAATCGAGCCCAGCACTAAGCAAGCATTCTACACAAGCCCTCTCTCTTTCCAGCACATTCCCTTCAGAACAGATACTTGACCTACTGTTCTTCAGGATACCTCCATTAGTTCCAGCCCACTCTGTTACCATCCCATCCTCCACCCCAACTGTCCCTTATCCCTTCTTTCACAGCTGCCATCAATGGCAGAATGGCAGCATTAAGAATTGACATAGAACTATTTTTAAAATCCATAGCTATAAAAATTCAGTGTTTCTATTGCTTTTTTAGCCGTCACCAACTGTAATCACATCCTCAGCATCTTTAAGCATGGGAGTTCTGATGACGATGGCATCTTGGGCATGGGGCCAGTTGGAGCCTCCAGCCTTCACCTTGCTTCCTGTACCTTAAGATTCTGTGAGATGGCACTGGGCACCACAGGATCTTGTTAGGCCTAGTTTGTCTGAACCATGCTGTCATTGGAAATGTAATCACCTCCAGAAAACAGGGAGCAGTGCCTCATTAATTCCAGCCCAGATGTGATGTCAGAAAGACTGGCAACGTTCGGGTACAGTGCTCTAAACAGCTACTTAGGATGCCTGTCTGCATCTAAGGAGAGAGGAAAGAGATGCAGTAGCCTGTCTTTGAGATCCTAAAAGTAATTTATCACAACATGAGAGTCAGAGGGAACTTGATTTTGTAACATAAAACAATAGTGACATGTAACCCTTCAGAATGGGTAGAAAAAAGCACATTAGAAGGGTTGCTTTGGGAACATTTATTCATAGAGTGCATTTAGAATAAGTGTACAATTACAGTTTAGAAGACAGTTTGGTCAACACAGTGCTTGCCACACAAGCATGAGGACTTGAATTGGAGCTTCAGAACCCACAGTATTCTAAGTAGTGGTGCCCTTGCAATCCCAGCGCTTGGGATGTAGAGACATGCCAATCTCTTGGGCTCTCTGGCCAGCCAATCTAGCCTACTTGGTGAGCTCCAGACCAATGAGAAACCCCTGTCTCAAATAAAAAGGTAGCCAGTGGCTGAAGAATCATACCTGAGGTGGATCATTGTCTTTATGCTCACTCACACACATGAAAATATACACATGTGAGTGAGCACAGATACACAAACACATAGAAACATGTTACTATGGAAAGATAGATAATTTCTCAGGTACTTTTGTCTCCATATGTCTCTTACTATTCTTTTTTTCTTTTATCCTTTTTCTTTCTCTTTCTCTCAGGAGTGCATCCTCCTTAGTGGATACAGTGGCATCCATCTCTTACTATTTAATGCTGTTTATTGAATGAGAAAACAAAACAGACACACAGAAAGACAAGCCAGATCTCTGATGGACTTCTTATGCTTACCTCTGCTCCCATCTTTCTCTTCAACTAAATATTTCACTTGCACAGGGTCCAATCCTAGAGTCACTCTGTGTGGTGTAGGCATTGGGATCTGGTGGGTATCATAGCCATAGTCCTGATTTTTTTCTTGACTATAACTTCTTGCAAGAAGCATAAAAAGTAGCCGAGGAACTATGTTTTATCAACAACAACCCTGAAATTTGATGTACAATGAGGGGGTTGCTTGATTTTCAGATCATTTGCCAAATACCCCATGTCTTGTCAGGGAGGGTGAAATGATGTAGGAGGTCCTTCTGTATTTGTGTTGCTTTCATTGGTTGAATGAAGAAACTGCCTTGGCCTTTTGATAGGGCAAAACTTAGGTGGGGAAAAGAGAACTGAATGCTGGGAGAAAGAAGGCAGGAGGAGAGAGCCGCCATGAAGCTGCCAAATCAGCTGTTTCCTTCTCCAGAGTGCTAAAATTCTCTTTAAATGAATTACTATCAGACTGTACCTTTTCCAAAAACTGAGAGGACCCAGGTGTGCGCTCTCTCTGCGCAGCTCCCACTGGACAGATAGGAAGTCAGACCTCCCAGTTTTTTCCTCCTGGGCTCCAGGTAGCCACGCCTTAACTAGATGTGATTGGTTGACAGAGTTTCCCCATCAGTGGAACACTGGTATGGAGGTTGAGAATTTTAGAAGACAGCTGAGTGAAACTTCTGCCCTGACTGTTACTGTCCTGGTGTCAGTACAACAGATGCTCTGAGACAGGGCTAGTTTAAGTGTTTGGAATGCCCAGACTGGGTCAAGGCATTGACCATAAGTGTGGACAGAGGTCTGTTTCGAATGGCTTGGAATGGTGGTTCATTTCATAAGTTACTGGTTATTTAGAGACATATATATAGGCACCAAGGCCATATGTTTAATCTCCAATCTGATGACTAAATATTGCCTTAAAAAGTCTGGGTCTCCTAACCCAGACCCAGAAAAACAAATATCATACGTACTCACTTATAGGTGGCTTTTACACATAAAGCAAAGAAAAAGAAGCCTACAGTTCATAATCCCAGAGAACCTGGACAGCTAAGAGAACCCTAAGAGAGACATACATGGATCTAATGTACATGGGAAGTTGAAAAAGACAAGATCTCCTGAGTAAATTGGGACCCTGGGGACCATGGGAGAAGGTAGAAGGGAAGGGTAGAGAAACAGAAGGGGGTGGAGAAAAATATATAGCTCAATAAAAGCAACTTTAAAAAAGAGTTAGTAATAAGCCTGAGTTATCAGCTGAGCACTTATAATTAATAATAATAAAAAATCAGGGTCTTCTATACTTACCCAGGAGGTACTATATGTAGTGAGGACTTGATTTTTTATGTGTGTTATAATGGACAAATGTACAGATCTATGCTAACATCAATAATGGATTACAGAAACCTTGCCAGTATAGGTAGAAGGAAAAAATGATCCAGAATCCTGAGTGTTGACTGGTCCTACAAAGAGATTGAAGGAAAATCAGTGATAAACACCAGGTTAAAGGGATCAAACCCAGGAGAAGCACTGAATTTGGTGTTTTTATACATGAGAGGAAACCAGCAGGAGAAATCCTAGGTTGTATTTGACACCAACACACAAGTAAATACATTGAATTGGCAATTTGAACTTCCAAAAACAGTGTTTGTGTGAAGGAGTCCCATCCTAACATAGATGCCTGGCTTTGCCTGCAGCAGGGGATACCCTGAGGAACGACCACCGAATTTAATGGATATGGTCAATCTACAGAGCTCTGGACCCAGAGTCTCACTGGAGAAGCCAAGTCTGTGGTGCTTGGGAAGTTGGAGTGGGTGGAGGTACAACCATGGCTAGTGACATGAGGGAAGGGGACAAGCTACCCTGGAGCCTTGATTTTCTGGAATGGGATGGTCAGTGTTCCTGGATAGCAAACCAAGTAGCTGAGCTTACTTGTGTCTAGGTTCAGCATTTCCCTGGAAGCAAGACTTTCACTGCCTTCAGCTGGGGCGTGGCTGAGTGGGAAGGAGAAGAACAATATGGAGCTTCATTTACACTTCCAGAAGAGTGGCAGGCATGTCCAGTGTTGTTTATCAAGAAGCTGCCTGTCTATTCTAGCTGCTGTGCTTGGATATATTAATATGATTAATAATTAAATCCACTACTAAAGTTCCTGATTTTTTCTGGTTCTGTTAATGAATAACTAAAGAATCAGAACAATTTTTTTTAAAAAAAAAAGCCTTTGAAACATAGCAATCAAATGACTCCTAATGACATATTCATAGACTCGTGTATCCAACTGCCAGTTCTCAGAAACATATGTTTGTAGTAGACAGTAATTGACAAAGAGGTACACAACTAGACAGCGTGCAGAGGGTGAGAGAGAGACTTTGAAGCACTCAGCCCTAAATGGGATGTCTTTATCAAACTCCTCCCCTCAAGGCTCAGGGATCTGTGTACAAGAGGAGGTAGAGAGATTGTCCAAGCCAGAGGTGACGATGACTCCAAGAACACAGCCTTTTCCAAACAGAACAGGACAGATGCACAAGGAGCTCACAAAGACGATGGCAGCACACACAAGACCTATACAGGCTCCCACCAGACAAAACCCCAGCACTGAGGAGGGGAAGTGGAGACAAAGCTCCACCCCTAACCAGGAAGCTATTTGATACTGATGGGTACAGGGAGAGAGGAATCAGTTTTCTTTATTGAGGTGTCATTGGGTAGGTATATCACATTCCAGGGTGGGACCCGTGCCCAGCAGTATATGGCACAACAAAATGGGTCCCATGTTTTGTTTCATTGTGGGCTTTTTGTTCTTGTATTTCTTTTTAGTCTTATTTGTCTTTCAGATTATCTGTTTGCATTTTTTACTTTTGTTTTTTTTTTTATTTTTTTGCTGTTGTTTTTCTTTTTTCTTTTTAAGAGAAAGCACATAAAAGTTGGGTAGGTAGAGAGGTGGGGAGGATCTAGGAAGAGTTGGGGAGAGAAGAGACAATAATGAAAATATATGGAAAACATTTAAATAAAAAAATCTCAAAAGAAAAAAGTCATTTGAAAATGTGGGGGAAAAAGTCCTAAACCTTTGTTGTTGCTGTTGATAGAGCTAAGCTGGTAGAGCACTTGCCGGGCATGCTCAATGCCTGGGGTTGAGTCTTAACACCACATAACCTGGGTGTGGTAGCTCACATTGTAGTCCTAGCTCTCAGTTCCCAGAAACAGCATCCTCCACCTCTCGCCTCCGCTATCTCTCCCGCGGCTTACACAAACCGTGTCTAGATATCTTGTACGCTCACCTCCCAAGAATGTTCCTCGTAGGTCAAAAACAAGACAGGTTTCTGAAAGGGTCAGTTGTCCTGGCTTTGGGGTCCACGTACAATTTGGATTCATCCTGCTTGCCCACTTACCCCTTTGTGTTGACTCCTGATACGCGTTTGTTAGTTTTCTCCTTGATTGAGAGGCTTTTGCAGGTGACTTGCATAGATCCCGTTCTTTAATTTGGGGTTTGGACATCTGCCGTCTATCTCACCCCTCTTTCTTGTCATCAGCGGTGTTGCAATCAATACAAATAATATTCAAAGGCCTTTGGCTATAGGCAAATGAAGCCAGCATAAATCAATGAGCTATTGAGCTCTATGCCACATACTCTGGATGCTGTGTAATTCCATTTTTTCTGGCTCCCGGAGCACTCCTACAGACTCTAAGACTTAGCTTAGAAATCTCCTTGCCTTTCCTAACTTAGCTCATAATGATCTCATGCAGAAATTTGGACTTCTGGGAAAAGATAGTTGAGCAACGAGAGTTATGGGGTTGCCTCAGCCTTGATGAAATCTGAACTGTATGTAATGTGACAGAATATCTTTCTAAAAGTCATCCCTTTGACCCACCAGAATAAGAAGCATCACCCGTGTCCCTTTGCACTAGACGTGGCATTTATTTCAAGTCTCTGCAATCAGGGCTAAGGAGATGGCTCAGTTAGCCAAGTGCTTGCTTTATAAGTATGAGGATCTGAGTTTGATTCCACAGAACCCACATAATGTATCTGGGTGGGGTGTTAATCTCAGCATTTGGGAGGCAGAAACGGGTAGCTCCCTGAGGCTTCCTGGCTAATCAGACTAGCCTACTTGGTGAGCAACTGGCCAGGATAAACAATATGAACTGCACTTGAGAAATTATTTCCAAGGTTGACCTCTGGTCTCAACACATGTGCACAAGCACTTGAATATACAAGTTTACACACACACATACACACACATGTGTGCATACATATATACATGTGCATATGCACACACATGTGGATTTCTGCTGTCAATACACAGGAATATAAATTTTAATTGTTCTTCTTAAAAGATTTATTTTATCTTTAATTAGATTTATGTTTCTGGGAAGGGGAGCATGTGCACATGAGTGTCAACATATATAGGGGCAGAAGTCTTGTATTCCCCTGGGGTTGGAGGTATAGAAGTTGTGAACCAGACATGGATGCTGGGAATGAATGGGGTCCTCTGAAAGAGCAGCATGCTATCTTAACCACTGAGTCATCTCTCCAGCACCCAGGAATCTGTAGTGACATATTTAGGGGTGGCATGGCCTTCACCCCACTGCCAGCAAATACGGAACAGAGAAGAGCTTGCAGTCAGGGTGTAGGGTGAATGAGTGGGGAATCACAACCACACCAAAGGGTCTCTGGGATTAGCAGGAGCTGAGGAGACCAAAGGGGCTTAGAGCTTCTATGTGCCTGAATGAGAAGACAAGAAGCCGAAGAGCCTCCGCATACGACATGGCGAGATAGGCACCATCTCTACACAGGAGGTTATAATGGCAGTTGAATTCATGCTCCCTCTACTTCTAGAGACTGTAGTGTTGTAAGAGAGTCAGTGCTTACAGAGCATAAAAGAAAGACTCTGTGTGCTTCTCTTCACTATCAGAAAATATCCCTGTCCATTTTTTAAAATTGAAAATGGTTTTTTCATACAATATACTTTGACTACAATTTCTATAAATTCATGCCTTTTCTCTCTTTATTCTTTCTGACCATAGCACCATTTGCACAGGTACTACAGTCAACAATTGATACATGGAACCTCATGAAACTAAAAAGCAAGGAGTATTTGGTTTCAGACCATGGCTTAGTTTCAATTTAAACCATGAATCTGACCTGACCTCCCTGAGGGCAAGGCTTAAAGACTGCACAGAGGGAGCAGGTGGAGACCAAGTCTTCCAGGTGGAAAGCGCTTTAGAGTGGAGGCCCTAAGGCAAACAGGTGCCTTGCCATTTGAGGGAGCAACAGCAAGGACAAGAGCAGGGTGTGGAGAACACATGGATCAATTGATTGACTCTCACAGGCAGTCCCCAAGCCGCAAGCTCCTTTCTGTGGTCCCCAAAAGGTCCACTCACTATTAGCAGGGCCCTAACTTACACCCTGCACTCACAAGCCCGACCTTGCTGAGTTAGCAGGGAATTCAGGGCAACAGTTACTGTCTCAGCTTCAACCGCAAGTCTGAGCTTTACCGAAGATCTTTCAACTAGTGACCTGGGTTTGCACACTTAGAATGGCTTTGTCTCAAGTTCTCCTGCTCCTGTTTGATTTGCATGGAGGGGACCCTGGTGTATAGGCCTTTGTTGATTACACTTCAACCTGTTGCCTGCTTTGCAGTTAATCATTTCATAAAGAAAGCCACGTGCTTGGTCTCTGAGACCCTAGAATCTGACTGTCCCTCTAACCTCTTTGCTCTTCCTTTCCATTTCTCTCTCTACATATCTACAAGTCAAGCTGGAAACATACACCAACATAATCTAATACTTATTTAGAACAAAATTACTTTCAGTGCATAAATGTTTGTGTATTATAACAGACTTGACCGCAAAATCAAAATTTGGTGGATAATTTTCCTATAGTTTTAAGCAAATATAAAAAGAGGGAGATAATTCCTCTTGGAAGCCCGCATTTTTCTGGTTCCATGAGACAGCACACTTTTCTTTTCCATTCTCATCCTCTACTCTCGTGAGTGTCCAGCCAAGAAAACTCTAGGCTGCTCCAGACCTTGAGACACTGAGGAGAGGAAGGGAAGGGAGCTGGGATGTCCCTTTCCCAGCTTTGTGGAAATCAGCAGGTCCCAGCCTGGATGGAAGCTTTGGAGATTGTGGTAGATAGGACAGTCATTCCTCCAAAGAGGGAGTGGTCTAATGGAGGACATCATAGAACCTGATACTTTGCCATCCCTGGTCCTCTCTACCAGGCTACCCCGGCCATTCTGCCTGTGCCTCTTCCAGTTGGCTTTCATGTTGGCCTCTGTGAAAAGGACAGGAAAAGCATTATCTAGAAGTGTCCTCTGAATGGAAACGTCTCCTCCAGAAAGTAGGAGGGAGGCTCACGAGACCCAGAGAGCAAATAGCCTTTCAGTCTGATTTCCCTCATTTCGCAAAAATGCTTTTGGGGTTCAGGTAGAGTATGCTTAAACCACTCATTCAATCCTTGATATTGCTGAGCAATGTTCCCTATGCAGGCTCACCAAGTTGTTGACTCTTAAAACAACCTAATGAACAGCCTGATTGTCTTCAGTTTGTGGCTATTATTAATAAAGATGCCATGAATATGTAATATCTTATGGGGTCACATATTTGTAATGAGGTATGGTTATATTTATAGTTTTTTTGTAAGTAGACCTTTTCATTCCTTACGTATTCTAGGAGTAGTTTATGTCTGTACGTTGTTTTGTATTAACTTTGCATCTTCTGTCCTATGAGCCTTCTAGTGTTAGAGTTAATTTTATCATGAATCCCGTAGGTTTTCAGGTTTGTTACTTCCTGTAGCAAGTGGTGATTTCACTGCCAGTGTTCATACTTGCTTGCTTTGGTTTTCTGTAGTCTGACGACTACTAGACCCTCATGATACCGTCGGTCTGCAGGGAAGGCAGCGAGCCCTGGCTTTGCCCCTGTCTTCGGGATTTCTCACTCAACCACAGGCTCTTTAGGTCTTTGGCCAGCTCTTATTTTACTTTTTTAAGATTTCAACTAAAATATTCTGATGTTGTCTGTTACGTGTGTCTGTGGCAGGATCTGTTAAGGGAGTGTAGGTGTCCGCAGAGCGTAGAAGTTGGCGTTCAAGTTCCTTGAGTTGGAGCTACAGTCACTTTGAAACACTTGACATGGATGTGGGGAACCAAACCCGACTCCTCTGGAATGGCAGTATGTTCCTGAAACCACCGAACCCTCCCTCCAGCCACTTACTTTATTTTCTAGTGCTTGGGATCAAACCTAGGGCTTGCACATTCTAGGCATGAACTCTACCGCAGAACTACTTCTCAAGCTCCCTTCATCCTCATTATAGTAAAATGCTCATCTATTCATGTTTTCTCAAGAGTTTAAATCAAGCACGGCAATACTTGTTTGAACTTTTAAGTTGAGCCTTACTAATATGGCGTATGATATTTATGGAATTTTAAAGATTTGGACTTTGAATTTCAAGCACAAACCTCATTTGAACAGGGTGCATATTAATGTATTTAGAGAACATTTGCTCAAATGTATTTAACATTTTATGTCACCTTGGTCTGTAAATTTTCAGTCTCTCTCACACATCATCTCCAATTCTCTCTCTCTCTCTCTCTCTTTCTGATTTATCAATTTTTAGGGCCTCCAGGCTTTCAAAAGAGTTTATTTAAAGCAGATTTGCCTTCCCTTTTAATGTTTAGAAACAATGTCTATGGAAGAAAAGCTACACAGCATTTTCAAAAATCTTTATTTTTTTAAAAAAAATTAATGCAGGTGAACAATGAAATGTAATCACATCTACCTTCAATTAAATGGAGAGAAATACAAAGCAACTCCTGTAAAATCAGGAACAAGACAAGGCTGTCCACTCTCTCCATATCTCTTCAACATAGTTCTTGAAGTTCTAGCTAGAGCAATAAGACAACAAAAGGAGATCAAGGGGTTCAAATTGGAAAGGAAGAAGTCAAAATCTCACAATTTGCAGATGATGTGATAGTGTATATAAGTGACCCCCAAAACTCTACCAGGGAACTCCTACAGCTGATAAATACCTTGGGTGAAGTGGTAGGATACAAGATCAACTTAACTTGGGTATTTCTAAACCAGCTAAGATTGGTTTGAGGTGAATTTTTACTGTGGAACTTCCCCTCTGCCCCAGAGGGTTTCTTTTCCCATGTGTTGACGGAAACACCAATGCGGCTCAACTCTCCAAATCTTTCATTTTCAAGTTAAGCTTTGGATGCTAGAAATAGAGGTGTCATTCAAAAGAGAAAACCTTTCTTCCCACGTAATTGACATGTAACCATATTCGCTTTGATGCAGCTGTCGTTGATTGATCACCAATATTGTCAATATTGCTAGTCTACTTCGGGAGCTACTTCATCTTGGATCCTTCCTTATTCCCTGGGCCTTTTCCCCATGGAATGGATAAAATGCCATTTTGAAGGAAAACTTTGTGAACTATAAAAATACATGCAATCCTTTCATGCAACAGTATTTTAGTAATGATGGACTGTCTCTTACACACTTTGCATCCAGTCTGAGTTGGACTACTTATATTGAACTTTGTACTTTCATATAGTGATTATTAAAACTTGAGTTGAGGATGGGATTATTCTAGATGTCTTTAAGTTACTCAACAGCTCTCATTTCCCATCTGACTGTTTAGGAAATAGAGACAGCGGGGTTGTTTGATGATCTGACATGAGTTCCATATAGGTCCTAACAGTGCAAACACTCAATAAATTCTTGATTGCTGGAACTACTGATGGCACTGCAGGTCCCTCTTTCCCAAGGACTCCCAGAAAACCGGCCCCATGAAACAGGCTGCTTTGCCTTAATACGAGCAGAAGCCTGGGACAGCATCACAAGAGAACAAAGAGATCGTCCAGTGTCCTGCATTGGGATCTAGTTCAGGTTCTCCATTTCACCTCCTGAGGACCAGCTCTGAGGCCGTGAAGCCCTGGAGCCTGAGCAGTTAACAGGAGCAGACGCCCAAGCACAGTCCAGTACCTCTTCTGGATCCAGGTTTAAGGAACAGACTTCCTTCCCTGCTTGGAAAAGAACGTACAGCCACTAACTATTCCTTCCCTTGAGTCCATACTGATCTGCAAGCTCAGCCTGCCTTTATGTGAACACACACACACACACGCACACACACTATTCACAAGGCAATGGACCTCTATCCTTATTCTTTTACCACCCACAGACTGTGAAGACTCGGGGTAGGTCCTGGGCATTAAGGCACCCTGGGGAATCTAGACCCATTCTTCCAGAAGACACTTGGAGCCTGTGTGCTGGGATATCAAGGACACAGACAGCAAAGAAGCTGGTGGAGAAAAGGAAGGGGCCAGGTTGTTTAGAATTCATTCTTATTCCTGGAGGAAAAGGAGGCAGCATTGAAGTTTAGGAGGAAAGAAGAGAAAGCTACTCCAGACCAGAGTATGAATATACATTTTTTTCTTAGTTATTATTTTTGATTCTGGTCACTAGATTTGTTACTGATGGGCAAGATAGGACCTACACATGGTAACTGTCCTTTCGTAGTATATCACAGGGGTTGTTGGTGTATAGACCAGTAGAAGAGGTACATGTGTTTGGGAACTATGAAGTCCCAGCTTTAACCCTCTCCCCCTCACCTCCCCCCAAAAATACCAAAACCAGAAACCAAAAAACAAAACAAGCACAAAACTCAGAAATATCATACCAATAAAAACAAACTGATAACACAGCATGGACAAAAGGTAGCATTTCAGTGTCAAATCTTCATCTGGGGAAACGGTACTTTATTTGAAAGCTATTCTGAGTATGCTTTGTTTGTGGCATTCATTTATTATCCTTTATTTTGTGTAGATTCAGTCTCAGCCAGCCTGAGTAGAGACAGCATTTCCACAGGGTCCTAAATATTTAACCACGTTTGCAGGGAAAGTTTCTATATATGTTCATACATATGTAGACACACACACATACATATATGTGCACCCTGTGTGCAGGTATGCATGTGCACACACATGTAAGCATGCATGAACGCACACAAGTACACTTAGACACTCTTTCCAATCCAGCACCTACCCTTTCACAGCCTCCTCGACGACTCTCTGGCTCTTAGCATTTATGATGAGGAGAGCCAGTCCCCGAAATTCAGCTGCTTCTTAGTCTTTAAGTCCTCTGCACACAAAATTTCCTTGGAAGCCTTTGTCTCACTTCCTGCTCACTTTTTGCCCCTGCTCCCTGTTAGCATACAGGCTGAGAACCCAGTGTGTCATGTGATAGCCCTGTCATTTTATACACAGCAATGGGGACTTTGCCGCTGAACTCTACCTTCCCGGAGAAGAACTTCCATGCCGAGACCTTTAACTTTCCTTTTAAACAACTATTTGCAGCACCCACCAGCAAACTGTTTTCTTCCTACCTTTAAGGGAAATCCCAGAGAAAACTCAACATTTTACACCAGCTCGCTCTCTGCCTACCTCCACTCGCCGTGTGATGGAACTCAGCAAATACAGATTTCTCTCTTTATTATGACTCAGAGAAGATGAGATAGGATTCAGTTCTCCCCTTCAGCCATCCAGCCTGGCAATCAGTGTGACCACTATCTAAATCTAACCCTTGTGGGTACACATGAAGGGCTCAGCTCAGTCCCCAAAGACCAGCCAGACCTCCTTCCCTTCCTTCTTTCTCCCTTTCTTCCCTTCCTTCCTTCCTTCCTTCTCTCCATTGGTCCACCCTTCTTTCTTTCTTTTTTTTCTTCCTCATCTCCATCTTCCCTTACCTCCTTCCCTCTTTTTCCTCCCTCCCTCTCTCCCTCCTGCCTTCTTCTCTTTCCTCCTTTCTTTGCTTTCTTATTTTGAGATGGAGGTCTTACTATGACCCAGCTCCCCAGGCTGATATTGAATCTATGAGCATCAGTGTGATCCTCCTGCCTCAGTTCCTCTGATACTGGAAGTACATGCAAGCTCAGAGCCCAGCCTTAGTCTTTTCTTTCAAAGATGTCCCCTCTGGTCTTTGTTTCTGCCTATTTTGCCTGCCAGCAACCGTCACTGCTGCCTCTACTTGGCACCCACCTCCTGTGAGGTCATCTTCTCACCACTGGCTCTTTCCTTAGGCATGTAAACTCTCTGGCAGTGACTCAATGTTTATGACCATACGAACCTATGAGGATCACGATGTGGAAGAATAAAGCCCTTGCCGGCGCCAAGCTAAGTGTAGACATGTTCTTGGGAGGGGGACAAGGAGAGGGAGCCAACGGTAGGATGATGGGGATACCTGTGTTCGGGGAGAGACCTCTCTTCAGTCTTGGCATGACATCTAGTCCAGACAGGAAGAAAATGACAGTCATGTTCAGTCTAGCTTGTGCTATTGCTTGGAGGAGGAAATGGAGCCGTCTTGTCCGTAAGCCAGGACAAACACATTCCTTGCAGCCAGTGCAAAGGGTAAGGTATGTACAAGGACAGCTTTACAAAAGAAACAGCTAATAGTGCTCCCCAGGGGCTGAATGAAGCATGCACACTAAAAACCCATCTTCCTCCTAGACTGAGAAAGAGCAAACTGAAGTCCCCTTTGATAGGGGGACTGCAGTGGTTAATACTGTCAGCTTGACAGCGTCTGGAATTGCCTAAACAAACCTGTGAGCAAGTCTGGGAGTGGGTTTCCAGACTGGGTTGAAGAAAGAAACCCACGCCTGAATGTGGATGGTACCATTCTATGGACTGTGAGGCCAGACTGACTGAAAAGAAGAAAGCAAACTGAGTACCAGCGTCCATCCTTCTGTGCTCCCCAGTGCAGGAGCAGTGTGACAAGCTGCCTCACACTTCGGGTACCACGCTTTCTCCGCCATGATGGACTGCATTCTCAAATGGTGACGAGAAAACTCTTCCTTTCTTAAACGGCTTTTGTTTGGTGTTTTGGTACAGCAACAAGAAACCGAAATCATGCAGAGGGGATGGTGCTGAGGATAGAAACAAGCAGACGGGCAGAGTGAATCAGTGAGATGTTGCAACCGTCTCTAAGGCCAGTGAGATCACATGTTTTGTCTGCACCGCAGCTCACGTGTGCACAAGCATGAGACACAACTCATAATTTTGTCTAGAATTATCATAGCTTCTTCCCCAGGAGGGAGGGGTCTCAAAGGGAGTAATCATTTGGAGCTTCATCAATTCAAATCCTAATTGAGTCTGGTCATTAAACAGCCTCTCTGCTTGACTATTTGGCCATCAGATGTGTGTATCCTGACGTCACTGTATCCCTCTCTGGGAGTTGGTAACTTCTGAGATGCTTCTCAGTGATTTGCGTTTCGGGTGACAGTAGGCTATGCCATGGTACCTCAGCTCCTCTGGTTCCTAGAGAAACTGGTGGCTTTTCACTTTGCTATCTGTGCACATGTATTAGTCTTGGGTCAGTCTTCTCTGAGTGGATTGATTCATGTGCCTGGCAATGCCACCCAAGGATCAAAAGTGACACCAGAAAACATAATCTAAATCATGTTTTATTCACTTGTCTGGGGGTATATGGGGCCACATGCCTGGACATATATGTGGAGGTCACAGGACAACTTGCAGGAACTGGCAGGAACTGGTTCTCTTTCCACCATGTAGGTTCCAGGCATGGAACTTGGGTCATCAGGATTGGGAGCAAGCACCTTCGCTTGCTGAGCCATCTCCCCGGCCAGAGAGCTGTCTCAGGACTCCTCTCACCGAGCCATGTGGTGTGAGCTGAGAGGTCTCCTCTAAGCCAGGAGGAATCTGCCTTCCCTTGGGGGCCTTACAGGGAGGAGATGAGACCGCCACCTTCTTAGAAAGAAGAAGTGGTGTGAGCCCCTAGTCCTATGGTATTCCAACACACTTAGCAGACCTTTAATTTTTAAAAAATAATAATTGAGCGCAGAAGCCAAGAGGGTCAGGCAGATGAAAGCACAGCTGGCCTGTTGAGTATGTAACAGGAACCAGAACTCTTTCAGATAGGAGCCTCTGGCCTTCATATATGCTACTCCATGGAAACCATCTGAGCCCATGACCCCTCAGATAGAGGAACAGTCACTTCTATTACGTAACTCAAGAAAACTGTTATTCAATTGCAGCTGTCAGGACCTTGACTCGACACATTCCTTCACTTGTCAGTACACTCGGGTTTAGTCTCCCCCCAAACCAATTTCATCACAAGGGCCACATGGTACTAATGTCCAATTACAAACATTTTTGCTCTGGGGCCTCCAAAGCCAATGGCTTCCACTACGAAGGAGATGGGAATCATCACCAGAAAGACATTGTTATTTTAACAGTCAGGCTTCATACTCAAATCAGTAAAAAAAAAAAAAAAAAAAAAAAAAGTAACAGGTTTCAACCTGGCTATTCTATTCTTTCCTTGATGACTCCCTGATGTCTAGACCTAGTGATGCACCCTAATAAAGTCTCCACCCAATATATAGTCATGCTGACATCACAGAAGCAGAAGTTGGTACTGCCTGCTCAACACGGACCCATTCCTTTCTCCCTACTCTCCCTGTACGCCTAAAAAGTCAAAGAATAAGCATCAGGATGTGGCTGGACGCTTGTAGCGTAGCTGCTGAAATAAAACTTCTCAGCTGGCTTTGAAGCGCAGAGGGGAGCGTCTGTAAGCTTCACCTATTATTACACTGTCCCTCATCAAGAGTACATGGAGAAGTGTGCTTCAAGGAGACACTGCAGATAAGCACAGCAAGGTTCCTGTCAAGACAGGTGGCGTCTGAGTCTCTGGAACCCAAGTTCCTGCTGCCTCAGAGGACCTGGAGTTAGTGGGGCATTTATCGCACAGCCAATGACTTGTAAACACACCTTGTCACCACATGTGTTCAAGCAATTACTGGGCAATTACACCTGCAAACTACCTGGTAATTAATTGAAAGAGTCTTGTGTGGGCTGCCGTTTGGGAAGCAGTGGCTGGTCTCTCGCTTCGCTGGAATGATCATATCCTCTGGAGAAGACCTCATGTCTTCAAGATCCAGCAGATGAGTGATCCACTTATAAAGTAGCTGAATTACACAGAGGAAACAGCTCTGACCCCAAGGCAGATGCAAGCAGTGCTTCCCAGGGAAGGAGAAAGAAATGGTGAGCAAGGAACCATGTCTGCAAATGCCAGCCAGAGTCCAGGTGTCCACAGAGAACCAGCACTCAGGTAACAAGCACTGGACTTTTCAACAAGCAAGCGCCCATGAGAAGAGATGTGACAGATTCTGGGCCCTATGTACCGTGCTTTCCATATACAGACTTGTTTCACTGACAAGCTGCAAGAAAAACATTATTAGCATTATTTTAAATATTTAGTTATTAATTTTGGCTATGAGTAAGCATGCACATCTGTGTCTTTGTGTGGGTATGTGCATATGCGAACACACTGTTCACGGAGGCCAGAAGAGGGTGTTAGCTCTCCTGGAGTTGGGAGTTGTTGACTGTTTTGAGTCACCTGAAGTGGATTCTGGGGACCAAGCTTAGGACCTCTGCAAGGGCAGTGCTAGTTGTAAATGGCAGAGCTATCTCTCCAGCCCCTGTTACTACCATTTTAAAAACCTGGGTCTTGAAACTCAGAAAAGGTAAATAATGAACCTATATCCCCTTGTCTAATGACCAGACAAGTTAAAATCTTTTAACTCACAACTTTCAACCACAGATCCTGTGTTTAGTCCCTTGCAGTGTTTATTCTTTCTAGAGTAAGAGATAAAATTAACCTCCTAAGGGCGAAGTGACTATGAAACAGTTAAAGGTAGTCCATAAGCCAGAGCAACGGAATTGCATGTGCATCAAAGATGACAGGCTAAGAATAGGGCCGTAGAGCATATATTCTTTTATAATAATGTTGCTGTATTGAGTTTAGTGTGTGTGTGTGCGCGCACATATATGTTTGTACATACATGCCATTGTGTGCCCATGGAGCTCAGAGAGCAACCCATAGGTGTTGGTTCTGTTCTCCCACCATGAAGATCCCAGGAATTAAACTCAAGTCACCAGGCTTGGCAGCAAGTGCTCTTACCCGCTGAACCATCTCACTGGCCCCAAAGCCTATTTTAGGCACGTACACAGTTCATCGCTAAGAATGTCCTAAATGATGCCTGCTTTCAGTCAAAGCTTGAAAGCTGTTCTGTGATGACTCTATGGTTCTGTTAGCCAACCTTTGAGATTACTGGGCTGAGAGTTGGAAATTCATTTTTCTTACCAGTGAAGACATGATATGCTGGAAATCACGGACAGGTGTGATCATATTTTGATGGCAGACCCTGGTTTGGGATCTGACTTTCAAATACTTGCTATCTATAGCCTCTCATAAACTTTCTCTGACTAATTACTTCAGAGGGCGGCACAGAGCTGGGAAACCATGCTCCCAACAGATGTCAAGTTCTGCAGAAGTCTTGCCAGTTTGGAATCGGTTGGTTCAAAGAATGTGGCAGACACCTAGAGCAGCCCTGACAATTAAAATCTGAACTCATTTGGTCTTTGAAGGGAACAATTGCTATGAATAAAGCCCCATTTTTACCAGCATGAAAAATCCTCATGATCGTAGAGTGCAGACATTCTTGTCAATGTCAACTAGACCGGAATAAATATTAGGAAGAGAAAGGAAGAGACCTGGTTGTCCATGTTAGCAGCTGGCTGGCTTTCTTCCCCTGCTACTTTCTCCTACTATTGATTGATACTCTGAGCGCCTGATATATAATTCCAGGTGAGTGAAACTTATTCATGCACATAGACGTTCAAATACAGTTTCACTTATTTATAGTTTACAGCCTTAGTCAATTTATGTAGCTAAAACAAACTATGAAAAAGGAGGTGGCTCTTAAATCATAGAGCTGTATCTCTTTCAATCCTGAAATCTGGAAACCCAAGGTTTACGTGCTGGCCGATATGGTGCTTAGGCCAGGCTTGCTTTCTCATAAACATGTCTTCTTACATGGAGGAAAAGATGAGGGTCTCTCTTCTAAGAACACAAACAAAATGTAGGAGGGATACACTTTTGATATCATCACATCCCATAAGTGTCTTCACTGAAAACTACCATCTCTATAGGAAACAGGATTTTGGCATGAATTTTTAGTAAACTGTTGAGGGTGGGATATTTGTACAATGTGTAAAGATGCATTGATGTGATTGGTGTAAGAAAAAGCTGAAAAACCAATAGCTAGGCAGGATGTATAGGTGGGACTTCCAGGCAGAGAGAGAACTCAGGGAAGGAGGGTGCAGTGGCCAATCAGAAGTGGAGAGAGCAGGATGAACAGTGTAGAGATGAGGTAATGCCACACAGCAGAACCTAGATTGATATAAATGGGTTAATTTAAGTTATCAGAGCTAGTGGGACAAGCCTAAGCTAAGGCCAAGCTTTCTCAATTAATAATTTGCAGGCTGGCAGTCCCCACGTGTAAGTTTACTACAGAAAACACAAACACCCAAATCATGGCAATCACTAATCCCAAATTCTAGGAATAACATTTAAATAGTTGAAATTTTGAGATCCCTATTAACTACCTACTTGTTTATCTTTGTTCTGGAAAACAACTCTTACAACCAAAACGACTAACTGGAGGGGCCCCCAAGCACTGTTCCCAGAGGATTTGCCTTTATTTACACTTGTCCGTCAGCAGAAAGGAGGTGCTGTGTGCCTGACTGGGCTGTGAAATGTTGGTGAGCGGCTTAGCTGGTCAGCCCATTAGTGATACACTTGTAAATATCTCGATGCATCTCTCCTGGAACAGTATGAGGGAAAAAAAAAAGAAAAACAGATCATATCTGTTGTTACTGTCTCCCAGGATGTGTCCCAGATGGAAGAATTAGAGAAGCCCAGAGTGCTGGTGTCCTCAAGGTAGACATTCAAAAATACTGCACTTTACCTTAGCTAAAAGGTGGATGTGCTCCTACTCAAAGATATACCTCGAGGTTTCTTTGCTTGCTTTCAACAAAGTGATGTTCGCTTTTCAGTGGGGGAAGGCAGCTTGAGGAAGGCCAGCCCATGTGGCTGAAGGCTGAGGATCTGGGGAGCTGTTTGACCATGTGACTTTTGTGTGGAAGCAACTGCATTAACACATCAGCTCTCACGGAGTCTCTCCCTGATCTCAGCCCCCTTACCTGCTGTTCTATGAATCACATCCGATTCTAATTAAGTAGAACAAGAAAACTGTCTCTAGCAATCCGAGTTTAAAGGTACTAAGTTGGTCTTGAACATAAGGTCTGACCTCTAGGGCAGTGGTCCTCAACCTTCCTAATGCTGCGACCCTTTAATACAGTTACTCATGTTGTGGTGACCCCCAACCATAAAATTATTTTATTGCTACTTCATAACTGTAATTTTGCTACTTTTGTAAATCATGATGTAAATATATTCATTTTCCAATGGACTTCGATTGAGAACCATTTGCTGTAGGGGAGTAAAGGCTGGGTCCCTGACTTCTTGCCTATAATAAATCAGGTTAGAGTGTGTCAAGAAGGCCAGGAGTAGACAAGAGCCAGCAGACCCGAGAGCTTGTCCACTCCACTAGGCTTTCCTGTCCCAGAAGTAAAGCAGAGACTCATGGGAAGTGAGGAAGTGACAGTGGCCAACAGAAAGCACTGTGGAGCTAGTGAAGAGACCTGTGGAAAAAGCATGCAAAGAGCTAGGGAACTAACTAATAGTTTTCTTTAAATTATGTTTGTCAGAATTTTGAGCAGAAAAATTAGGTAATTTTCTGTTGGCTATTTTTCAGCTCAGAGTTTCTTACCGTTAGCACCACCAGTTTATTTTTATAGTAGAAAACATGGAAGAAATGTTCAAGCCTCAGTGTGAGCATGCCCAGAGAAGAGGAGTTTGGTCCCTCTTTGTACCTGCCTGATCCTAGCTGTCTTGTAATGTCTCGATGAAGATTTGTTTCAGTTTTACCCAAAGTCCCAGCAGAAGGAGGTCCTGAGGCAAAACTTAGAGTGCAAAGAGTCTGCTCATAGGAGAATGGGAAGAGCCAAGCCTGGTCTTGCAGGTCTATAATCTTAGGCCTCAGGGGACTGAGAGAGGAGACCCAGGCAAAATGTCAGCCTCTAAAGGAGACCTGCCTTGTCACATCACATTTATGCTCCCCAATGGGCAAAATCAGGCTGTGTGCACTGCGAGTTAAAACATGTCATGTCATCGTTGAGTGCTACCTTAGGTAAAGCATTAATTAAATCAGAACATAAACCATAGCACCTAGCTCCTCCAAGGCTGCAGGTAGAAAGGCACTCTCAGCTGCCACAGCGATGGGGTTAGAAGCTTCATGAAGATTTATGAGAACTGTAAAACCTACCACAACTATTAAATGAGAGAATATGAAGCCTCAGAGAGAGTGGCGGGAGGGGGCAGAGGGTGCTGAGACGATAAATCTGCTGAATGCTCAAGTCAACATCATATTGGAAGACAAACTGAAAACATCGGACTGAAAAGGTGTTGCTGCGGACTGGCTATGGCAAGCTTTTGGTTAAAATGGTAGAGCGCAAGCCGCAAATCACTGCATTTGATGTTCCTGTCATTTTGCTAAATTCTAATGGCCTGGAAAAGATAATTTACCATAGAAGAAAAATGTATGGGGTTGGTAACAACAACAAAAGGCTGTGCATAATAGGCACAAAATAAAAATAAAAACCATGCAAATACACCCCCAAAATAATTTGAGACGCATTTCTAAAGTAGGCAGGCCCTGGGACGAGTGGCAGAGTCCTCATTGCCGTTTTCATTAGAACAAGGATTCTCAGGTACTCATATTTCTCTACTCTGAGAGAGCAATCCAAGGAGTGAGTGGAAGCTGTGTTTGAAAGATGCGCGCCCTCCTCAACAGGCTGCTTTTTCCAAGAGAGGCTTAGAAGAGAGAACAAGTTGGCTCTCACTCCCCTGGTCAGGACCAGTTGTCTCCAATCATGTTCTGGTTAGTTTCCCGGATGTTGTAATAAACTACCCCGGCAAAAACAGCTCAAGGGAGAAAGCAGTCTATTGGGGATTACTCGGGGCGACACATTCTGTGACGAAGGGGCAGGAAGAGCAGAGCAGCAGGAGGCTGAGGCCACACTGCACCCTCAGAAAGAGAACAGGAAGCAGCCAAAGCTATAACACTCAAGAACCACCCTCGGTGACCCACTTCCTTCAGCCAGGCTCCACCTCCTAAAGGTTCTGCCATCTTTCCAAGCTGCACCACTGGCTGGGGAGCAGTCGTTCAAAAGCTGGAGCCTGTAAGAACCTCCCACATTGGAGCCACCACAGCCATGCGCTCCCCCCCACCCCACCCCCCACCCCCTCCACCCTGCTTTCCTTGGCTGTTAGCTGCCCTACAAAACACATTCTCTGCCCACCGTTGTCAGACCCCCAATTTTAGTTCACAGGATTTAGGGAGATGTAACAGCAGAAGGATGTTGCCTCTTTCATTAGCTTGAGAAAATGTCTGACAAGTTTTCAAGCAGAGGGAGGGGAAACCAGACTGGCAAATGCTACGGGGTCCTCTCAAGAGAGACAGCTTATCCTCCCGTGAGGAAGAATGATTACATCCTCCGCCTAAATCAGCTTGGAAATATTATGAAAGTACCAAAGAAGGTAGCAGCAACCTTCTCCAGGGTCATTGGACTCAACTTACAAATCAAATAATCCACACATGTGTACACACCCTCCCACCTCCTAAAGGATGATGCTGAAGGATCAGAGACTAGAAGCAACTTGCCCTGACAACTCAGGAGAACTGTGGGAAGACAGAGACATCTGGATTTTTAAATGATATGTTAATTACAGCACTGTTTGGTAAGATGGAATAAATCTGTTTCCTGTGGTTTCACTGTCCCCTTCAAATGCTCATATTGAAATGCTGTTAATCCAGGCAGTGGTGGTACATTCCTTTAGTCCCAGCACTCGGGAGACAGGCCATAAACTCAAGGCCAGCCTGGTCTACAGAGGGAGTTCCAGAACAGAACTCTTACACAGAGAAATCCTGTCTCAACCCCCCTCTCAAAAAACCACAACCTTCCAGAAGCTCTTGGGCTGTGGTGGCTCCATCCTTATGGGTGGGTGAATAGGTCAGGAAGAAGTTCCAGAGGGGAGTCAGAGGGTGGGTATGATCAAAGCATATACAAATACGTGATGCAATTATCAAAGAGAAAGATAAATATAATGTTTTAAAGGACAAAGGCAGGCCTGAGAACGGTGGCTCAAGCCTGTGCTCCTGTCCTTGAGGCCGAGGCAAGAGGATCATGTCACATTTGAGTCAAGTCTGGGCTACACAGTGAGTTCCAGGCCAGCTTGACTATAGAGTAAGATCCTGTTTCCCAAACCTGAAGCAAAAGAAACAAAACACAAGCAAACTAAAATTCTAGAAGTCAGTTCGTGGGTCTCCCCCGATTTCCCTCATGTTTTCTCCTCCCCTCCAATTCCCTCCCCTCCCCTTCTTTCCCTTCCCCTAACCCTCCTTTCCTTTGGTAAAGAGCTCTTTCCTCCATCTTGGGTTTCCCAGTCTGAAGAACTGTAAGCCAATATATTTCTGTTCTTTATAGATTACCCAGTCCCAGGCATTCTGTTTCAGCCAATCAGCACAGACTAAGACATCATGCAAACTTCAAAATGATCTGGACCACATCTCTTGTCCCCGCTTTTCCTCTCCCAGCTAGCCTTTGTAGCACAGACCTGATCAACACATTTTCTTCTCCCCAAACAGGCCCTTCACTGCTAATAATGAGAAAAGAGAAAACACTGTAAGCAGGTACTTCAAGGTTCCTGCTGCTCTTCCCCACCCCCACCCCCCCATGACGTTTTCCTGCTGAGTTTTCCCACACTTGAAGCCCCTGGTGCAACATATCCTGCCTGCCACCTAGGAACTTTTGCTGACTTGTCCATTTCTTTGGTGAGTCACCACCGTGGTCTTCTCTGGTGAAAATTCCCCTTTTCCCTTATGGTCAGGTTGCAATAGGCCTCCTTTGGAGAGTCTTCCTACAGACTAGCCCGTCTGGATAGCTCTCTCCTCTGCTTTGCTTTGTTTTGTGTCAGCTTTTATTGTCCTCTGCCACCATCTTTAGTTTATAAGCTTTCTGAGGTTAAATCAATTCCTTGCTCACTGCTGCAAACCCAGGGCTCCATACAGTATGCAGTGTAATTGCATAGTTAATATGCTAAGTGGGGGGGGGCTGTTATGGCTTAGATTTTAAGTGTACCTCAAGAGCCCTGTATTAAAGGCTTGGTTTCCAGCCCCTGGTCCTACTGGATGATGGTGGAACCTATGAAATGGCATCTGAAGATGCTGACCCTTCTCTGTCTTTGCTTCCTCGCCACCCTAGTGTGAGCAGCTTCGCTCGCATGCAGTTCCTATCTGATGCTCTGCCTCCCCAAAGGCAGTGGAACCAAATGATTACACAGGGAAGCCTCTGAAACCCTGAACCCAAAGCAACCCTCTTCTCTGTGAAAGCTGATCACCTCAGGAGTTTGTTAAAACCATTGCAAGTTGGCCAAAGCATCAATTTATTGAGCCTGTCTTTCAAGAAGACAGCATTTGAAATAAAAACGACAGTAGAGGAAAACTACTTTTCATGAGAAATTCTTGTGGGCAAGGGTCACCAACAGAGGCTTGCTCCATGGTTTGGGTGTAAGGAATGGATGTGAACGGGGATAAACATAGCGGTAACATGTCACTTCTGGAGAGTTGCAGAGGACTGTGTCATCCCTGTAGTTAATGTAGTTAGAGCCCTAGCTTTGTTGTTCTGCTTCATCAAAATAGTTTGTGAGTGGGGCTTTTAAAGCCAGGCTCTTGAGCACAAGTCCTCCCCACGTTGGGTAGGCCAGCTACACTGCAATCTGTCAAATGCCACCAGAGCTGCTTCTTTAAGATGCCCTCCAGTGAGCACACTGTGACAAAATGTCAGAGTTCCCAATGGACCAATAATATAGCTTGGAAGAATCGTTTTTCTGGATCTCTTTTTCTGGTTCACCATAGGTTTGGAAACATACCCTTTTCCCTCTGAAGGGGGATTCCATCGTAAAAATATGAACTGGCACAATTCAGGCATTGTTTTTGAAAGCAGCCTTTGGGGCACATTGCAAACTTTCCTTTTAGTGTTTCTCTATCGTCACCGTCCACCAGACCCTGAGTCAGAGCTCACTTTGTAACCATCCTTTTCCTTCCAGAAGACAGCACACACATCCCGGGCAGCTATGACCTCACTGTGTATACATACAGCCCTGAGGTTAACTAAACAGCCTCAGCCTGGAAGGCAGCCACAGCAAAAATCAAGAAACTATCTGCATCCATACACATGGCATTTTTCTTTTTAAAACCCTCAAGATATTTCCTGAACCACTTTCTTAACAGAAACTAATCATTAGCCAATTCTTGAGACTGAAACAAGAGCCCACACGTTAGCGCCCTGACATAAATCAGCCATCTGTGTTTCAGGATGGCTCCATATAAAATGGTAACGGTGCATCTGGAATTTGCTGGCCTCTGTTTCTTTCTTCAGTTGTCCACGAGAAATGGAATCCACGGTCTTTGAGATTTAAAAAACATTCTCTCAGAGCTCCCCATCTCTCCTAAAACTTCATTCCCAGGCTTTGCCTCAGATCTTAAACCCTGTTGGCTCGATGGTTCATTCCACCTGCTGTTAGAAAGGCAAACAGGCTTGGTCTTCGCTGGAAGTTCCCTGGGTTATCACGGATGATAAAGGGTAAAGAACATAAAAGTCTGGTCCATTGGCCCTCAGGGTCCCCTGAGTTTTGCTCTTGCTCTGTAATGGACTCCTTTGGTGTTTCTGGTGAGTTCCTTCACTGGGTTGTTAGGAGATTCATTGACAAGTGACATTTTCTTGCTCTTAGACACTTCAGCTGCTTGACAGCCATGTCAAGAATAAGATTCGGAACCTGAGTTTGCTGAAGATTATGTTGAATTCTCTGTTTTCATTTACATTGTGTTTTAGTGGAGATTTTCAGTACATAATGGCATTGAGGGTTGAAGGATCCATGCCTGTAATTTCCCAGACTCCTTTGAGACACCACCCACCATTTCTATATGTGGAAAGCTCTTGCCTGTTGATGGTTCTGGTGATTTATTTTTATTACTGTCTTCCAGTTTTTCCTGTGGTCTTCTTTAAAAATACTTAATTAATATCTTGGCCCTCATTTATTTTGGATGGCTGATTTCTTTTTTAAGGTTGTGGCTTCACACTGCCATCGATGGAGCGTAGACATCTTTCTCCATTGGATTGTGATGCTTGTTTTAGCGCACAGTAAGTTCTTATACTTGGTCAGCCTTATGAGAGAGCATCATTTCTTTTTTTTTTCTTTTTTTTTTTTTTTTGGTTTTTCGAGACAGGGTTTCTCTGTAGCTTTGGAGCCTGTCCTGGAACTGGCTGTTGTGAACCAGGCTGGACTCGAACTCACAGCGATCCGCCTGCCTCTGCCTCCCGAGTGCTGGGATTAAAGGTGTGAGCCACCACCGCCCAAGAGAGCATCATTTCTTGCTGTGAATTCTCACAGCTTCATATTTTTGTCTCTCATGTCACTTGCGCTTCGCCTTATATCCACCATGAGACTGAAACCTTTGTCACAGCACGGGGAAAATGGCTCTGTGCAGCCCTTCATCTTCATCGCAGAATTAGCTGCTAACTTATACTCTACCCTTTGCCTTCCTATGAGCAAGTCATGCTCCACCAACTGTGACTTGAAAACAATTGGCCATGAGGAGCTAGGACTGCATCTGTGTACGGACCTTCTATCACAGCGTATCACTTTATATCACACCACCACAGCCACACCGTGTGTCCGCCTCCACTGCACATGCTACTACCTCTTCTCCCACACCCTCCGAGTCATACAGTGCACCGCCACCGGCCTCGTTGCCCAGGAATCAGAGATAAGTTAATTACATAAAACCTTCCCCTTCTTCTTAGGTCTATCAGAAGCCCCAACCCTGCCCCACTCTGCCTTCTGCAACTAAACCCTCATCAAAGCCCCCGACATGCTGTTGTCTTTCTATGGGGTAAATAACTTTTTGAACCCATCCCTTACCAAGAACGCCAAACTGCTTCAGTGTCCCCTTTGAACTCTGAGCCTGAGACCTTTCACCTACTGTGCTGTTGTTTGAGGCAGATCATGATGCCATATACCAAAATGTACACGTGGAGAGAAGAAGAGCAAGGCAGAACTTATGTGCAGGATCCTGGGCAACTTCCAGAAGGGAGGCCTGAGCACTGACTTGGAAGCACTGCCCACGGGACACGGTGACCCTGAGTGGGTCCTTGTGAGAATCGTGACATGCTCTGTCCAGCTAGCCCCCGTCACAACTGGCTTGATCGCCTCCATCCAAGTCTTTCTGTTGGAACATAATAACATCCCAGGTAGGATCCAGCAGGAAGAGCTCGGTGCAGAAACTCCCTCAAAGTCACCCTGCACGTGACGATTAAAGGAGGTCCTTTCAGATTCCTTCCACCTTGGTGGCTAAGCAACAGGGGTACAGTGACAAGCTAATTCCCAGACCCTGGCCTGACAGTCAGGTTGGCCATTCCTTGTTTAGTCGGTGTGAGGCACAGCTAGCAAACCTCCCCTGAGAGACTGATACACTGGTATAATCCCATGAGGGACATTTGTCACCCTTTCTGGCCAGAAGTACTGAGAGACATTAATATTAGAATCAAGCTCCCTCAGCCTTCGAAAACTTTGGTGTAGAGTGAGATTACAAGGGCTCAATTCCACTCTTAAGAAACTTGCTTGATCTCCTAAATCCCAAAGAGGATAATCCCTAGCCGGACAGCTCTGGTGACAGTACACCCTTTCTCGGTTTCAGAAGGATAGACTGCAGATCTGTGTCCTGGTCAGTAAGGTCACAGAGAGTGAGTCCAGGCTAGATAAGCAGATAACACATCCTTGACCTAACTTTTCTCCCTGGAGAAGACAGCCTATTACTGAACAGTCTTGAAGATGTCTGCAAAGAGTGAAAGGATTTAGGAGAACTCGAGTCTAGCAGGTCTGTGCTTGAATTCCAATTCTTCTAGACTAAGATTGATGAGTTGACGGATTCTTCAACCTCTCTGAGGGATGGTCTCCACCTCTGTCAAAAAGAACAATGGCTGCCGGCCTTGGAGGTCCATGTAAAGATTAGCCATATGTGTCTGAAGTGTCTGGCCTGGAGTGAGCTCTCAATGTGGCGTGGCTATTATTAGGACTGGAGTAATTGGGGTTTATTTAGAGGTTCTTGGATGATATGGGCAGAGATCAGTGGGGATGAGGCTCAAGTTCTCCCCTGAGTGTTCTCTGGGGAATGGCCAGGCTGAGGACAGGACCCAGGACTACATGAGCTATCAAGCTGCCCCAGTGTAGGCATCTTCCTGGCGTTAAGAAAGGCTGGTATTGGACAGTAAGATAAGAGAGATGTTAAATGACAGCTATGCTATACAGCTAGACCGTGGCCAGGGTGATGATGGCCCTACTCGCCTCAACCTAACCCCATTCATCTCCTGGATATCCTTTTTCATTGGTGCTATGTGGGTGGTCATGGCTGTATTCAGGGTGACAATGAGAAGATGCAAGCCTATGTGGGCCTAGATATGGCTTCACCAAAATGCCACGGCTGTTCCCAGAGAGAAGCCAAGGGGAAGTTCACATCTACACACACCTTGAGCCCTGGTGTCCTCTGATAAGTAGGTAGAGAACCATGTTTGGCCATCGAATTTTATTTTTATTAATAGAAACTTTGGTAATGTCATCTGAGAGAAAAATAAAAGTGCTGGCCGAAGAGTATGTTTATTTTAAGATGGCATAGTTTATATTTAGCAACTGGGATTATGCCCCTTGGGAGACATGAAAGAAGAGGAAGCGAGATTAAAGCTGACATCTGGCCGGGGCAAATGTCATCTCCCAAAGTGGCCGTGTTCATCATAGATTTACGCCAGTGCCAAGGAGGAGTCAGAGGAAGGCAGGACGCCCAGAGCTCGTCTAGTACCAGATGCTACCCCTGCTCCAGGTGTTGAGAGATGATCAATCCAGCCAGGGCTGGACCAGTAAGGGAAGAGGACCAGGCAATGACAGACACTCACAGGCTGATTATATTCACTCACCAATAAATGATGTTGGAGAACTGATAAGAAACCAGTGAGTATGCAGGGCTTCAGGCCTGACATACTTCCCCTCTGAAGTACAGTCTAGAATTCAGCAAGGCTCTCTCAGGGCTGACATCATTGTTTGAAGAAGAACTAGCTGAGCAATGTGCTAATTTGGCATGCAATTATCAACTGTCTATGCAGATGATATGATTATGCTCTTGAATAATTTGTAAATTAAAATTTTATTACTGTTTCCCAGAAATTGAGTAATAACCACCGAAGCAACAAAGCTTACCTGTTTACTGTTTTGGGGTAGGTGTCTCCTATTTATTACCTCATTTTATTCCTGTGGTCCCCACATAAAATTTGTCGAATATCCTTTGACATTTTAATACAAACATCGTTGATGTACAGTCCTTAATATAATAATCTTGTAAAAAATAAAAATACATTAAGATATTTAAAAAAAAAATCCTATACCTAAAGAAAAAGCGTTGCTAATATTTTAGTGATGTTACTTCCTCTATGTGCCCATGCATATTTTAAGTTTTTGCGATCATATATGCAAAATGTCTCACAGTGTTTATTTAGCCCCAAATCGTTACATAAGTATTTACTATGCAAACAGCTTGTCTATGCAAATTTCTATGTAAATATTTCTTGTAAACTGCCAAGTATTGCATTGAGAGATATACCTCATGATGTTTAATGAATTCTCAATAGTCGGTATTTCGTAATTCTCAGTGTTTCCTGTGAACTGCTCTAATGAGCATGTCTGTGGATATGCCATCTTCTGGGAAAGGGGGGCGGTGCCTAGGAGTTTGCTTGCACAAATGAGAAAGGATAGCACGGACAACTGGTCACCTCACCCGGGTACGCTCAGCCTGTGAGAGGTCCTTAAAACTGAGATTGTGACAAAGAGGTAAAGGGATAGTGGCAATGCAACCAAAAAAAGTAAAACTGCCTGAAAATGACATCCCAAGTTTCTACACGAAGTCACAGTCACATGAGTGTTGACTTTTAGGACTCCGTTGAAACTAAGTAAAGAATTGAGAGTAGTGTTTGCAAAGCTGGCACAAGGGAACCACTGCAATTTGTCAGAACAATGTGTAGACATATGGTGGAGCCTAGAGAGCTGCAATACAAAATTTAAATAAATAAATAATAAAGTAACGGAGCCAATGCAAATTGTCATCCTACATTGATGCCAACTTGGTAGCAATTTGAAAATTCCTGTGTCATACTTTTCATTTTGGAGGAGATGAATGTCAAGTTCTCTCTGTGACACAGCACTGAGAGGGTCATTAAGGCAGAGGTACATGTGGCCTCCAAATGGAATGCTGGGAGTTCTTCTGAAAGCAACAGCCAGGAGCTGAATGGCACAAGGGCCATATGAAGTCAGGTGTAGGCTTATATTCCAGGATTCCGCATGGAGAAGACCTGTTGACTCTACCCTTATGTTCTGTAGGATGTCCACAGTATATATTCTTTTAATTTTAGAAATGTGGGGAAGGGTCCAGGCCTTTAACTCTGGCTTACAAAGAATATGCTGGTAAAGTTTAGCTGGAGGCTGTGATCAACAGCTGGATATGGTTGGAGCTCAGTAAAACAACATCTCATTAGTGTGTTTTCCATAGTGAAGAGATCAGTGCATCTGCTGGAGAATTTGGGTCAACCAGAAGTGGGTCGTTTGGGAGAGCTGTGTGAAGGTCAGCATTATGCTCTGGGATCAGGTAGCCTTTGCAAGATGACATCAGTTTTCTGGGCTTCAGTTCTAATGACTTCCAGATGCAGTGGGTCCCACATGCAACCTTGAGAATGCAGCCTCCAGATGCCACTGCCCAAATAGCCCACCTGGGACTGACTCACTTTGCTGGCTTTCCTTTCTTCTAGCAATATGGTTCCTCAGGAAAACATGGCAGATTATGCGGACAGCTGGCAGAGAATTCAAACCCCAGGCTGCTTGCAGCAGCAGCTCCCCAGTTAGTGGGACTGTTTGAGTCCCTAGGATGACTGCCCTGCCTTGGGGTGAATATGAAGGAAAGCAGATGCTATTCCCGCTTGCACAGTGGGGCACTGTTAGTCACTTTAAAACATTAGAAGGCAAGAGAGCTCCGGGAGATGCAGAGGATTCTCGCCCCATCTGGAGATCCATTGCTGTTGCGGTGATTGGAAGTCACCCAGCACCAATGGCTTTATTCTAGAGCAAGCAGCTGAGTCGATGCCGAGACCAGCTAATGGGAGAGAAGGGCATCTCAGTTTCATTTGCCATTGCTACGATCAAATCTCCTGACAAAAGAAACTCAAGGAGAAAGGTCTTCTTGGGCTCAGTGTTCCAGGTTACAGTCAATCATTGCAGGGGACACAAGGCAGTAGGAGCTTGAAACAGTTGGTCACGCTGGTGCACAGTCAAGAGCAGGAGGGGATGGATTCATGCAGACTTGTGCTCAGCTCCTTTGCTCCATTCTTACGTGGTGAAAAAGCTCCTGCCAAGCTCACAAATTCCCACACCTACTTGAGTATCTATTGACAATTGGGGGCTGCTGGGGGATGGAAAATTGAGCTGATGTGTTTTAAGAGTGTATCCCCTGATGGGTTTATTATATTACAGTGGTTGGCCCCATGCTTATGAGAACATGGATAGCACAAATTGGACTTGGGGTTAGGCGGGAGATCTAGGAGGAGTTGGGGAAAGAAAGGGACATGACAAAAAATATACTGTATGGAATTTTTAAAGAATAACACCATTTAAATCTCAATAAAAGATTAACAAATCAAATTCAATTATAAAATAAAATAGGACATGAATGGAGGATATTGGCATGTGGAGCTGGGAGAGGTTAAGAAGAAGAGTAGGAGCCCACCCACCCACTCTGCTGTAGGACCCACACTGGGACACAGTGTGGCCATGGTGACAACAGAGGTCTCCAGAAACTATCCGACCACCAACACCTCAGCCTCATCCCTGCCTGCACCACCAGAACTGTGGCTTCACCTGCATCAAGAGGAGCGGCCATCTGAGCCTTGGGCCCATCTACACCTGCAGAAGCAATCATTGGAGGCTCAACCCCCAGCCATGTCAATTGAAGGGAGAGGGATCTCCTGAAGTACAGGCTCCACCATACTGATTGGAGAAAGAGATGGGTAGACAACAAGGTAAGAATATAGTAAATAACACAAAGAGCAATATAGCAACACCAGAAACTAGTGGTTCTATCACAAGAAGACATGAATGTCCCAATGCAGATGAAGCAGAAGAAAACAACACTAAAAATAACTTTTCGAAAGATGATTGAAGCCCTAAAGAGGAAATAAACTCCCTTAAAGAAATGGAAGAAAAGACAAATAAAAAATTGAAAGAGATCAACAAAATCCCTTAAAGAAAACCAAGAAAATGCAATCAAACAGGTGAAAGACATGGTTCAAGACTTAAAAACTGGAATAGAGGCAATAAAGAAAACACAAACTGAAGGAACTCTGGAAATGGAAAATCTGAGTAAATGATCAGAAACTATAGATGCAAGCATACATAACAAAATACAAGACATGGAAGAGAGAATCACAGGCATTGAAGATACAATAGAGAAAATAGATTTGTCAGTTTATATCCAGTAAAGTTTTCAATCATCATAGATGGAGAAAACAAGATATTCCACAACAGACCAGATTTAAACAATACCTATCCACAAATCAAGCCCTACAGAGAATACTAGAAGGAAAACTCCAACCCAAAGAAGTTAGCTACATTCACAGAATCACAGGCAAAAGGTAATCCCACAACAGCAAATCCCTAAGGAGAGAAACGCACACACACAATAACACCACCAACAACAAAAACAAAAGCAACAAGAACTAGTAATCACTGGTCATTATTATCCCTTAATATCGCCTATAAAAAGACACAGGCTAACAGATTGGATATGAAAACAGAATTCATCCTTCTGCTGTATATAAGAAATTCACCTCAACCTCAAAGACAGACATTGCTCAGAGTAAAGGGTTGGGAAAAAATTTTCTAATCAAATGGTCCTAAGAAACAAGCTGGTATAGCTATCCTAATATCTAATAAAATACACTCATTTTATATTTGCCACAGGAAAACTCCATCAAGATGAAGTCTCAATTCTGGACATCTATGCTCCAAATACAAGAGCACCCTCATTTATAAAAGAAAAATTACTAAAGTTTAAGTCACACATCAAGTCCCACACACTAATAGTGGGAGACTTCAATGCTCCACTCTCACCATTTAACAGGTCTGCTAGACAGAAACTGAACAGAGAAAAAAACTAACATTTTATGACTCAAATGGGCCTAACAGACATCTATAGATATCCTACCCAAATGCAAAAGGATAAACATTCTTCTTGGCACCCCATGGAACCTTCTCTAAAATTGACCACATGCTCAGTAACAAAGCAAACCTCAACAGATACAAAAAAAAAATTGAAATAACCTCCAGTATCTTATCAGATTACCATGACTTAAAGTTAGAATTCAACAACACTAATTGCAGAAAGTCCATAAATTCGTGTAAATTGAACAATGCTCAACTGAATTAATCACTGGGTCAAGGAAGAAATAAATTAAAGACTTCCTAAAATTCAATGAAAATGACAGCACAACATACCTAAACTTATGGGACACAATAAAATCAGTGTTAAGAGGAAAGTTCATAGCACTAAGTGCCTACATGAAGAAACTAGAGAAAACCCACACTAGTGAATTAACAAAACAACTGAAAGCTCTAGAACAAAAAGAAGCGAACTCACCCAGGAGGAGGTAGACAACAGGAAATAATCAAATTGAGAGCTGAAATCAATAAAATGGAAATAAAGAAAACAATACAAAGAATCAATGAGATAAAGAGTTGGTTCTTTGAGAAAATCAACAAGATAGACAAACCTTCCCAAAAGATAGAGAGAATATCCAAATTAATAAAATCAGAAAGGAAAATGGGGATATAAAAACAGACACTCTGTGCTGTGGGACAATGGTCTGTACCCTGTCACTCGTATTTTAATAAAATGCTGATTGGCCAGTAGCTAGGCGGGAAGTATAGGCGGGGTGATCAGACAGGAAGTAGAGGTAGGGTGATGTGAACAGGAGAATTCTGGGAAGAGGAAAGTCAGTCAGCAGTTGTCACCCAGCTGCAAAGAAAGCAAGATGAGAATCCCTCACTGACAAAGGTACCAAGCCACATGGCTAACACAGACAAGAATAATGGGTTAATGTAAGATATAAGAATTAGTTAATAAGAAGTCTGAGCTAATAGGCCAACCAGTTTCTAATTAATGTAGTAGACCTCTGTGTGTTTCTTTGGGACTGAATGGCTGCAGGAATGGGTGGGACAAAAACCCCTGTCAACAAGTGTGGAAATCCAGAGGATTATGAGGTCATACTTTAAAAACCTATACTCCACAAAATTGAAAAATTCAAAGGAAATTGGCAATTATTTGGATAAGTATCACATACCAAAATTAAATCAAGACAAGATAAACAAACTAAATAGACCTACATCCCCTATGGAAATAGAAACAATCATCGATATCTCCCAACCCAAAAGAAAAAAATCTAGGGTTGGATGGTTTCAGCACAAAATTCTACTAGAACTTCAAAGAAGAGCTAATACCAATACTCCTCAGAGTATTCCACACAATAGAAACAGAAGGAATATTGCCAAACTCTTTTTACGAGGCTACTGTTACCCTGATACCCAAACCACACAAAGACATAACTAAGATAAAAAAAAAATTACAGACAAATCTCCCTCATGAACATCGATACAAAATACTCAAATACTGGCAAACCAAATCTAAGAACACACCATAAAAATCATCCACCATGACCAAGAAGGCCTCATCCCAGAGATGCAGGGATGGTTCAACATACAAAAATCTGTCAATGTAATCCACCATATAAACAAACTGAAAGAAAAAAACCACACGATCATCTCATTAGATTTTGAAAAAGCCTTCCACAAAATTCAACACTCCTTCATGATAAAAGTTCTTGGAGGAAACAGGGATACAAGGAACATACCTAAACATAATAAAAGATTGTACAGCAAGCCAACAACCAACATCAAACTAAATGGGGAGAAACTCAAAACAATCTCACTGAAATCAGGAACAGGACAAAGATGTCCACTCCCTTCACATCTATTCAATATAGTACTTGAAGTTCTAACTAGTACAATAAGACAACAAAAGAGACCAAAGAGATACAATTGGAAAAGAAGAAATCAAACTTTTGCTGTTTGCTGATGACTCCAAAATTTTACCAGGGAACTCCTACAGCTGATAAACACCTTCAGTAATGTAACAGGATACAAGATTAACTCAAAAAAATCAGTAGCCTGCCTCTATACAGATGACAATTAGGCTGAGAAAAAAAATCAAAAAAATGTCACCCTTTACAGTAGCCACAAATATCATAAAATATCCTGGAATAACCCTAACCAAACAAGTAAAAGATCTCTACGACAAGAATTTTAAATCTTTAAAGGAGGAAGTTGAAGAAGACATCACAAAATGGAAAGATCTCCTATGACTTGGATAGGTGGGATTAACATAGTAAAAATGGCAATCTTACCAACCAAAGGAATCTACAGATTGAACACAATATACATCAAAATCCCAACAAAATTCTCCACATCCTTCAAAAGGACAATACTTAACTTCATATGGAAAAACAAAAAACACAGGATAGCCAAAAACAATCCTGTATAATAAAGGAACTTCTGGAGGCATCACCATCCCTGACTTCAAGCTTTACTATAGAGTTATAGTAATGAAAACAGCTTGGTATTGGCACAAAAAAGGAAGGTGAACCAATGGAATTGAATCAAAGACCTTGATATCAATCCATGCACCTATGAACACCTGGTTTTTGACAAGGAAGCTAAAACTATAAAGTGGAAAAAAGAAAGCATTGTTAGCAAATGGTCTGACATAACTGGATGTCGACACGTAGAAAAATGCAAGTAGATCCATATCTATTGCCAGCCACAAAACTCAAGTCCAAATTGATCAAAAATATCAGCATTAAACCAACCACACTGAACCTCATAGAAGAGAAAGTGGGAAGTAGCCTTGAATGCATTGGCACAGGAGACACTTCCTAAATATAACACCAATAGCACAGATGCTGAGAGCAACGCTTAATTAATGGGACCTCCTGAAATTAGGAAGCTTCTATAAAGTAAAGGACATGGTCAACAAGACAAAATGGCAGCCTGCAAAATGGGAAAAGAACTTCACCAACTCCACATCTAATAGAGGACTGATCTCCAAATTATACAAAGAACTCAAGAAACTAGACATCAAATGACCAAATAATCCAATAAAAAATGGGGTGGAGAACTAGAGAATTCTCAGTAGAGGGCTATCAAATGACTGAAAGACACTTAAGGAAATGCTCAACAGCCTTAGTTATCAGAGAAATGCAAATTAAAACAACTCTGAGATACTATCTTACATCTTATGCTGGAGAGGATGTGGAGTAAGGGGAACACTCCTCCACTGCTGGTGAGAGTGCAAACTTGTATAGACGTTTTGGAAATCAGTATGCTGGTTTATCAGATAATTGGAAATCAATCTACTTAATGACCCAGCAACACCATTCTTGGGCATATACCCAGAAGATGCACACTCATACCACAAGGTCATTTGCTCAACTATGTTCATAGCAACATTATTCATAATAACCAGAACATGGGAACAACCTACATGCCCCTCCACTGAAGAACTGATTAGGAAAATGTCGTACATTTACACAATGGAGTACTACTCAGAGTTTAAAAAACCAACGATATCTTGAAATTTGCAGGCAAATGGACAGAACTAGAAAAAGCCACTCTGAATGAGGTAACCCAGACCCAGAAAGACAAATAATAGTATGTACTCACTCATAAGTAGATAATAGACATAAAGCAAAGGACAACCAGCCTACAGGTCACAACCCCAGAGAACCTAGGTAACAAAGTGGACCTAAGAGACACATACATGGATCCGCCTAAAAGAGGAAAAAAACGACAAGAACTCCTGAGTATATTAGAAGCATGGAGGGCAGGGGAAAGGGTGGAAGGGGAGGGAAGAGTGGAAGGGAAGTGGGGGAAAATGTATGGCACATTCCTATCCAAACAATTAAAATGAGAAGGATTTAATTTTAAAAAAGAGGAGTGGAGTGATATGATCAAGATATATTGTATCCATGTTTGGGCATCCTCAAAGAATTAATAATAATAATAATTGTGTGTGTGCGTGTGTGCATGTGTGTATATATGTGTGCGTGTGTGTGTGTGTGTTAAAGATCCATCTATCCGTTCTCTATAAATAGTGCCTCCCACAGTGGGCAAGTCTTCCTACCTCAGTCACTGTAATGAAGATAATCTCCCTCAAACAAGCCCTGGGTCAACCTGATCTAGACCACTCTTCACTGAGACCCTTGTCAAGTGACTCTAAATGATGTCATATTGACAGCTTAAACTAATGGTCGCAGGTGGTTTTCCCTTTTTTGGCAGACTAAATAATCAGCTATGATGGCACACCCCCAGGATCACTTCTGGTTTGATAAAAGTGAAGTGGACCATGGGAGCCAGCAGGAGAGAACGGCATTGTCTGTGTAACTGGGGAGGATCTTGGATGTTGGAGCTGGGCAAACTGAAGATGATGAGCAGAGTCTTTGAGACACATCATCCCCAGCATCCCACCCTGCACCCAAACAGGGACTTCGTTTCCTGCTGGAGAAAGGACAGAGTGCCCCGTGTAAACCCTTTCTGCACAAGTCTGGAGAGTTTCTTTTCACCCAGCACCAACAGATACAACAGCCTGAGAAGTGGGACTGACTGCTTTCCCAGCAGGCTATTTCTTCTCAGTCTTCTTTAAGGCTCTGCATCTAGACACTCTAGTTTCTGTCTCTGTCACTCCGTACACGTGTCACAGGCGGTGTAGTTCTGCGATGCAGTTTGAAAATTGAAAATTGGTGTTCAAGGAGCCAGGCTTCAATTTACCACCTGTTTCTCTGGTTTTAGAGTTCTTTGAGGCTATCTCTTCCTTTCTCTCACTCTCCTGTCCTGGCCGTCTCTAAATTGAGCTTTTTCTTTTCTTTTCTTTCCTTTCCTTCCTTCCTTCCTTCCTTCCTCCCTCCCTCCCTCCTTCCCTCCCTCCCTCCCTTCCTTCCTTTCCTTCCTTCTGCCCTCCTTCCCTTTCTTTCTCCCTCCCTCCCTCCCTTCCTTCTTTCTTTCCTTCTTTCCTTTTGTGACAGCATTTGCTCTGTAGCTCAGGCAGGCTCAGAACTCACTATGTAGTCCGGACTAGCCTTGAACTCATAGCAATCATCCTTCCTGAGCATCTTGAGTGCTATTACACACTTAGTTCAAACTTCATCTTTCAATCACTGCTAACACTTTCTGACTATTTTTATGACTTTTATTAAATTTTCTCTTTGGCAATTTTATGCATGTATACAATGTATTCACTCTCACTACCACCCTCTACTATTCCCCTCTCGCCCGCTAAACCTCCCTCCTTCCTACAAGTCTCTACTCACATTCATGTCTTCCCATAGTTTTGCGACCCACTGAACCATGGCTCTCTGTGTGGCCATGGGTTTGGAATTATCCACTGAAACTTTGTGAGCTCATCAGTGGGTACCCCCCAAAGACAATGACTTCCCCTCCCCCAGCATCCCTCAGAAAATAGTTAAGCAAGGAGGAGCAGGGTCAGTCCTGTGAGCCCCTTCTCTTTCTATGATTGACAGCTGGAAGGTCTGGTCTTGTAAAAACTCTGTGTAGGCAACTGTAGCTGCTATGAGATCTGATTGAGATGGCTGTGTCCAGGGATTTGTCTGTATAATTCTATCTCTGTCTCCCTCCTGTACCATAATGCTGAAAGATAGAACTGTGCACACCTACAGGAATGTCTTCACTCAAAAAACTCATCACCTTAGGTGAAATGAACACTGTAATCACACAGGACAAATATCTACATATACCCATGCATATGTGTATATGTATGCATGCATGTTTATCCATGTGTGCAAACAATATATGAATATACATTTATAAAATATTAATGAATATGTGTTAATGAGAGATGAAGAAACACAACAGAAATGGAGTTTTGGTTTTCTCTTTTGTTAATGTCCAGTGGCCTGCCTAATGCTAATAGTGCTCCCTCTCAATGATCTATACCATAAGAACAGTCTCTGCCACTCAGATGAAGGTTGAGAGAGGATCTCTCTAAGCCACACAGGCTTCAAATGGCTTTAGGACCTATGATGGCTTAGCTTAGAGCAAGGAGAGCCAGAGCAGGGAGTCTGCTGTCTCCGGAGAGAAAATGGTTAATGTAGGGAAATTGGCTTCTATTTATTTTACCTGGAACCAGATAAGAAAATGGTGACTAGCTAGGTAGAAGTCAGAGGCAGGAACAAATTCAACAGAATAATGTTCTAGTCATCATAATTGTGTACCAAAAGGGGCAGAGTTCATAAAGCAGCCTACCAAGGGAAATCCTGAGTGACTTTAAGCATGCCACTCACACATCTAGAATGATTGGTCATTTTGTCACTCTGTGTGTTCCTCAGCAGAAATGTCTTAATGGAATAAGCTATACTGTGTACATTTTGGGAAGGGAGACAATGCCCAGGTAATCAGTGTGCTTTTCACAGATAGGTGTTATCTAGGTATCAGTTGATGAACCTTTTCACAGAAAGCATGACAATTTTTGCTCCATATAACTCTAAGTATCTCCCCATCCTTCTCCACTCAGAAACAGCAGAAGAACCAGGCAGAATGGCTCCCAGACCGAGTCATTTGAAACTTGTTTCAAACTCAACATTCTCTGCCATTGAACTTCATTAAATACAGCTGAGGCTTAATTGGAACTTAGCTGCCAATTAAGAGCCAAGAATCCATAGAATTGACTGCTCTTTAAATATAGGTTAGCTCAGCAAGCTAATAGTTCTTTTATGGTGATTCCATACTGGGCAGACATTAAATTGTGGCTCAAATAACAGAACAAACAAACAGTGTGTGGGCCTCTGGGTATTTATTGTGATGATGCTATATGAGTAATAAGTAATATCTGAGGACGTTAGTCATAACTGGCACTGAGTACTTCCTCAGCAGTCAGCCTTGGAACCAGGGTAAACAAGCCCTGGAATGCCCTTCTTTCTCTTGCATGTGCTCATATACAAGGGCCATGGGAGAACTATTGCCTCTCTAGATGTTTGAGCTGCTCATTTACATATATTGGCTGTTTTTGTTATCCAGAAATCTGGGGTGTTTATGCAGGTCTGAAATTCAGTGGGGCTCCTACAAGGTCTTAGAAACTGATGACACATTTGCCCAAGTAACTGGCTTATCATTATGAGACAGTTTATTTTTTTTTCTAGTCAAAGACATAGAGATCTTTATGGGTTATGGTCACAAAAGAATTGGCACATGGTTTGGAAGGAAAGGTAAGGGGAGTTGCATGTTCTCCTCTTTGCTGAGACATATGCTGCTGAAGTATTCACATAGAGGGCTGAAGAGACGGCTCAGTGATTAAGAGCACTGACTGCTCTCCCAAATGGACCTAGGTTCAATTCCCAGCACTACTTGGTAGCTCACAACTACCTGTAACTACAGTTCCAGGGGATCTGACACTCTCTTGTAGTCTCTGCATGTACCAGGCACACATGTAGTGCACAGACATGCATGCAAAGAAAACACGCATACATGTATGAAAAAAAATCTGTTTTCAATTTTGAAAAATGAGAAGGAATAATACAGGAAAAAACTGTAAAACAAACAAAACCATTCATAACATAAAATGAGATGAAAACTAGGTGAATAAGAATTTTTTTTACATAGGGCAGGAAGATCTTAGAAAGATTGTTCAGATGAGGAAGGACCTAACATAATCACTTCTTCTCTGGAAAGTTCTAGGGTGAGTCGGTAAAATAAACAGGTGAAGAAATCCAGTAGAATATGAAAGCCCTGTAAGGAAAAACTGGCAGTAAAAGAAAGGCCAAACTCCAGATATGGACCCCAGGTAGAAATAACAGGACAGATTATTCCGTTGCTTCCGTGGCGTAAGGTTGATCCTAATGCTGACATTAATCATGCTTGGAGAGCCGTGTGAAGGATAGCACTGCTGGCTAGGACGTAGGGACAGAGAAGGAGGACAGGGTTTCAGAGTGAAGCCTTTTGTACTGGAGTTACCGTGTTTAAGATTTATATGTGTCTCTTTATAGTTTAGTTCAAGCTAATAGACAGGCGTGTCCCTTAGAAATGTGGGTCTGACACAGAAGCCATATGTCACAGCTGGGATTTTGGTTTGGGAGCCATTTAAGCCACATGTTGCAATGGGTTGTCCCCAATTTCACATGTCTAAACATCTCTATGAAATATAGAAACACTTTCTAATATGAGCTAGTCAAGCTCTTGGAGAAAGGGCTCCCATGCTGTCCTTCTCCTCCCAGAGTTTCAGAAATGAATGAAAATCCAAAAATCATCTTCTGGTTACCAGATAAGGAGCCTCTTCAAATGCCGATGTCCTAGTCACCAGTATCTGTGAAAATATGCGCAAAGTGGGAAAAGGTTGGCCCCTGAAGTTGAGTTGAAGTCTCTGAGAGGGACCATAAAGGACTACCTGACTCCATCAACTGTGGCAATGGGAGGATGCTCAGAGCAATACAAGCCTGCTGGCTTTACAGATGGAAGAGAGGAACACAAATATTGGATGGGAGTGGCCTCTAGACATCAAAGAACCCAATGTCCTGATGGAGCTTCCAGAAAGGAACACAGCACTCCCCGCTCTCAGCTAGTGAGACCTGTGTTGGGCTTTGTTTTGATGACAATATGAAATGTCCCCCACAGTGTTAAATGCTTTGAGAGTTTGTGGAATTGAAGCCTTGCTGCAGGAACTAGATGACTGGGGGACGGTCCTTGGGGGTATACACTGTTTGTTTTTCCCAACACTGTGTTAAGACACCTAACCAAAGCATCTTAGGTAAGGAAGGCTTGATGTGGGCTCATTCTTCAAGGGAACAGTCTTAGGTGGCAGGAACTTGAGGTGGCTTGTCGCTTTCATCCATGCACAGAAAACAGAGCAGCAGATGCTGGCGCTCCTTTCCATGAAGTTAGGCTCCCCGGCCCACAGTAAGGAGCCACCCACACTTAGAATGTGCTTTCCCACCTCAATTAGCCCAGTCCAAAAACTCTCATAAGTACGTCCTGAGATCTGTCTCCCAGGTAACTCTGGATCCTGTCCAGTCGACATGATTCCTCATCACAGTGGATATGTTATCCCCCAGTTCTTCCTGGTTAGCTTCCTGGACAGTCATGTAGGAAACAATTGTCTTCCATCACATTCTCCCCCCACCACGATATCCTGCCCTGGTACATAGGACCAGAAACCATCAATCAACACAGGACTGTCGTGTCCTAAATAGCATATCACCTAAACCTTGTACATTTCCACAGTAGAATTCATGCCATTTGCATCATGGCTAGAACTCTTTTCTTTTACTTTTGCCCCTTATAGGCCATTCAGTCTTCTTCACTTTAGAACTCCAACATATTTAACATATATTCATCCTGTGGACCATGAGCCACATCTGATCACCTGAAGCCAAGAGTAGCTATGAATACATCCCCAACATGAAATTAAATGTACCTAAAATATTTTGAGTTTTTAAAAACATAATTCAGCTATGTGGTTCTTGGGTGTAAACTCTGTAGATAAAATACAAATGCCGAGGCAACGAAATGGATAGAATCATGGGACATGAGGAAGATTACATAAAAAATATAAACCAGCAGTTGAGGCAAAACATTTTCCAAGGTCCTGACCTGAGTGGCTGTCTTTAAGCATACCAGAGCTCTGCTTGCAAACTCTGCCATGAGCCCAGATTCCACTGCTGCATTGACGTCTTTCCAGCAAAACAGCTCATGGATTTTTCAAGCCATCCGAAGGTAATTTAAAACAGCAGAACCATGCATTACTGCTTAGTGAATCACAGGGCTCTTTATTAAAGTAAGTTTGTCACACATCTGGTCAGTATTTAGACACAATGAGGCTTGCATTTACTCTTCTGTAGGCCTGAGATAATAGTTTACATATAGACTCCAGTAGGAGGTCAGGTTTGTTTATTCCTGGAAAAACCAACCAAGCTGCAGTATCAAAGGGGCAGAACAAAGGTTATGGTTCATTCGTTGTCTGAGGGCAGCCCCATTTCAGACCAAAGCTTAGGGGTATACTCCTGTGGCTTAATCCCAAGAGACAGACATGCCACTGCAACTTATTGTCCACCCCAAAGAGCACACAAGCCTAGGCTAGGCTCTGTGCCTCTGTGTTTGTCTGCTTCAGAAATGGTGAACTCAGCTTCCTCTTGGACCCAAGCTTACAATCAGCAGACTTTCCCTGTTGACCCCTGTAGCAATTTTTTGACAACCATCTAAGGTTAGTGCTTCTTCACCTCTGAACAAAAAGCAGATCTCCTGCTTCACCAAAGTATATCTTCAGAGGAAATCCACCCATGCATTAAGAGTTAAAGTGCCTCTGTAGTTTTGTCACTGAGATGAACCCTGGATGAGCAATCTTGAGTCTGACCCAGATAACTCACAACAGACACAAACAGGATGTGAGAAAAGCCAGTATTGCTGAGCTGTTCTGTTGTTACCCTAGAACTACTGAACACGGAGATGGGACCTTGCTGCCCTGTGAACACACAGAGAGAGCCTAGGTCTTGACAGTGACCCTGTATATGAGCTGAGACCTTGGCATTTAGAGGTGAAGACTTCGGGGTCAGAGACTGGGCTTTCACTGCCTTGTCTGGATGCAGCATCCCCTTCCTTGCTCCCTCTGTGGCAAGGGCTCTCATTGTTTTTAGTTCCTACTCCAATTTGCTAACCTGCAATTCTGAGAAAGTTGCTTATGGTCTTTGAGGAGAAGATGAGCATAAAAGTTGCAAAAAAATAAATACTTCATGTTCTGTAGATGAACCTAGCTACACTAGTACATAGAATACACTAATATGTAATAAATATAACATTTTTCCTTTCTGTGCATCATTGTGTTTAGGAAGATGAACTCTGGAATTAGAAAGCTCCAGTTAAGCTCCAGCTATATTAAGTCACCTGTGGCTTTATGCACACTGCTTAATTTCATATCATCCTTCTCATCTTGAAATAGGGATAAGAATCAACTATTCCAACAGAGTGATGTAAAGATCAAATAAACTTCTACATGGAACATACTTAAAACAGTACTGCGTTTAAACAATGCAAACATCATGATGCTTAGCTTTTATTATCTTTATTACCCTCCTGACTGACATGAGTCATATGTAGTTTCATGGAGCTGGTAGAATGTTATTATCTGTAGAAGATGTTAAAGAACTTCTCTGTGAGTGAGATGGATGGATGAGTGGATGGGTTTATGGATTATAGGTAGGTGGATGGGTGGGTGGATAATGGGCTGATGATGGATAGCTAATGGCTGGTTGGCTGGATAAATGAGGATATATCACTGGGTAGATAATGGCTATTTGGCTGTCTAATTGAATAGATAGATAGATGATGGATGGATGGATAGATGGGTGGATGGATTGTGAGTGGATGGATGGATGATCAATGAAGTAACCTTTCTTTGGTTATTGGAGACACTTCATAATCCATTTTGTGAAAGAAAAAGAACCAAAAGCTACATAGATTCCATTAGGGCAAGAGATGCTCATAGAGGGTCTCCTGTATGTCACACATTATAGGTTCCAGGGACATGACACAACACAGACAAGCCTCTGTTCTGTGACATGAAGCCAGTTGGAGAAGCATTAACTATCCTTGTATCTTGCATCCTGGTGGCTCACTTAGCAAACTAAGACAATGAAACCTAGCAAAAGCAAGGGATCCTGGGAGGTAGTCACTTGTAAACACATTTAGTGTTTTGCTTGTTTGTTTGTGGCAGGACTGTATTTGTTCAGTTCAAAGCGTCCTGTTCTGGCATCCTTCTTCATCTTGGAGGCAATATGAACTAATGGAAAAAGCTAGTCCCTAGGTCAATCGTGGCAATGGAAATTATGCTGAATCCTGTAGCTTCAGTTCTTCACTTGTATATTTGAATATCAGGTTAAGATACTCAGCAAAGCTGGGCAGTGGTGGCACACACCTTTAACCCCAGCACTTGAGAGACAGAGGCAGGTGGATCTCTGTGAGTATGGGGTCAGCCTATTCTACAAAGTGAGTTCCAGGACAGGCTCCAAAGTTACAGAGAAACCCTGTCTGGACAAACCAAGGAAACAAAACAAAACAAACAAAAACCAAAAAACTTCTCAGCAAGTCCTTGCCTCTGACAGGCAGGGGTTAGACAGCACTTTCCCATGAGAGGCCCACACTGTGTCTTTAGGGCTTCTAACGGAATGTGCTGCAAATATTAACAATTGGGAGAATTCTGTATAAAACTTAATTTCTTATTTTAGGCTTCAGAAGTTGTTATGGCAATAATGTGTGGCTTGAGGGACAAGAGACTTCCAGGGTGGCCTGGTCCCCATCTTTTCCCATTCATGTACCACACTGGCCTGAGTCATGCCGGCTCATCTGCCTGACCTATACAGGTATATGCATTGGCAATGACAGTGTAAGGATGAAATCTTGGTGGAGAACATTCGATAAAAATCAAAATACACTTCTTACTGGTCTGCTCAAAAATTGTGTGTGGTGGAGTGTGCATCTTTGTAGGGGTGAGGGTATATGCTTGTGTAACCGAATATCAGGGGTCAACCTCAAGTATTGTTCCTCAGAAGCTACCCAATTGTTTTGAAACAGGGTCTGTCACTAGGACATGGAGCGGCTAGGATGGTTGGCCAATGAGCATCAAAGATGCTCCTGTCTCCACTTCCCTGGGCAGAGTTGCAAACATATACACCACTTTTGATTTTTTTTTTTTATGTGGGTGCTGAGGATCAAACTCTGCTATTCATGTGTGTATAGCAAGAACTTTGCCAGTGGAGCTATTTCACCAACCACGGGGTTATTTATCTTGTGGTAGAATATTTCTTCCTACTAGCTCCATAAAAAGATTTAGGAACAACAAGGATAGTAAAATAAAGATGAGGCCATATAGATCTGACAGTACACATGTCCCAACTCCCGTAATAATGCTTACTTCGTCACCAAATCCTTAAGGAGAGGGGAAGGGAGGAGAATGAGAATCTGACCGGATGAACCAGCAGCCGAGATAGAGTGGGCTGGCTGGGTCTTGTGAAGAATGGCAATTTGGCAGATTTCTTCATCTCCCTCCTCCCTGGGGCCAACATGAGTCTTATTTATAACTCAACTCTCAGAGCCCCTTCACATTAAATCAGGGACTGAAAAGCCTTCAGGGTGGAGAGATAGAAGCAACATTCCAGACATCTGGACTAGAATTGCTTCACAAGGCAATGAAATGAGCCCTGGGAAGGGGGTTGGGCAGGCTGGAGTTCTCACTCTGGCTCCCCATCAGCCACTGTTAAGCTGTGTCTCCTTTCCATGAGACATGAGGAGAGGATGTTTGTGTAATCTACCCAAAAGGGGCTGCTAAGAGCCCCTGTCAAGAAATCTAATACAGAGATAGACATGTCATGGGTAGTATAAGAGACTTGGAATGTGTTTCTCTTATTTGACAAGTGTTCTTCTGCGCGGATTTGTGGGGACAGAATAAAGCTACAGGGTGATGAGTATGCATTGGGGCTCATCCCTGCACCATCTTCATAAAAAGCAGGTGCCAGAGAAGAACCTTATTTCCGATATTCCAGATGGTACAACAGAGCATGTGAGTCTAAAATGTAGACTTGGGAGATGATTTTGCAATGCAAGCACACTGCTCCATTCCAGGACAGCCATTGCCTCGAGGAAGCTGGGCACAATGAAAGATTCCATTAGAAACATACCTACCAAAAGGACGATAACCAGCAGCTTCTATGTTGAGTTAGGTAAGAGGTATAATGTTGATAAGTTTAAAATTTGTATTACATTTATTCCCCTCTCTCTCTGTGTCTGTGTCTGTGTCTGTGTCTCTGTCTCTGTCTCTCTCTCTCTCTCTCTGTGTGTGTGTGTGTGTGTGTGTGTGTGTGTGCACATGTGCACGCACACACACACACACGGATGTTGGAGAAAACCTTCCAGGAGTCCTTCCTCTTCTTCTATCAGGTATCATGGGGGTCAAACCAGATCATAGCCAATTCGTTTACCCACTGAGTCATCTCACTGGCCTTGTTTATAGTGTAAAAGTGAAACAGTCTAGATCTCGAATGACTCTCAAAGACCCATGTGTTAAAGGCTTGATCTCCTACAAAGTGGTTTTATGAAGGATGGGGCAGTAGAAGTCCTAAGAGACAGAACTTTATGGGACGTCCTTAGATAACTGAGCCCATGCCTTTGACAGGGATAGAGGGACCACCATAGGTCCCCCTTGTCTCTCTGGCTCACGAGGAAGAGTGCATTTTTTCCACCATGCGTCCCTGCTGTGATGTGCTGTTTTGTCACAGCATGATTTGTGACCTCTAAACACTGTGAGTCAACAATTAATCTTTTTTCTTTATGAGTTGTTTCTTTCAAGTATTTTGTTTCAATGACAGAAAACTAACTAATATCCAAAGAAACTCTCCAGCTACAAGATAGATAAGGAGGGATTTGAAGCTATTCATGCGTGAATTGACAAAAACCCTGGAAAAGGGAAAGTGGAAAATAACATGAGACCATCTTCAAACATGACATTTCACATAGAAGTGTGGCTTTTCCTACAAAGAAAAATTTACAGCCAATCCAGAAGTCAGAGAAGTACTGAATTTTTCTTATCTATTCACCCCCCCCATTCATCTAAAACAGCAATTAAGAAAGCAAGGTTGGGGGCTGGAGAGATGGTTCAGTAGTTAAGAGCACTGGCTGCTCTTATACAAGGACCTGGGTTCAATCCCCAGCCACATGGTGGCTCACAACCATATACAAACCCAGTTCTAGGAGATCCCCCTTCTTTTGACATCCTTGGGAACCAGGCATACATGTGGCACATGTTCACATATGTAAGTAAACACTCATGAACAAATAAACTTTTTTTAAAAAGAATGCAAGCTCAAAGTTATATGCTTGCTTTTAACTTCCACCATTATCAGTAGCAAGCTAAATAACTCTTGTCAATTTACATATCTCCTCTAATTCTTTTGTTTTCAGTTATTATTCTAAACAAATAAGGCCAAAAATATTAATTAAAAATTGTTTGGAGGATTCACTGAATCGATGCCAGGAATGTTATTTATATAGGATTTGGTATGTGTGTAGTATTCAATAACAGTTGGCTATTCTTCTTTAATAAGTCCTTACTATGTTCTGAATTCTATACTAGGAGTGGGGCTACATTGGTAAATAGTGGATAGTCTCTACTCCAGAACATTCCAATCTATGAATGGATAGAAATCCACAAGATTAGCCCTGATGTTGAAACCTCTGGATCTAAAAAGGATTGGGTTTCCTTTGTCAGCTGTTCTGGGAGGAAGGTTTATTAATTACTCGTAGGGATGGTGCAGAGCAGACTCCAGCTTCAGAAAACTCCTAAGACTGGATGATCTTTAGTCCTGAAGACTGAAGAGTCCCTGATTCTAAATGACCTCCTGAGACAGTGCTGAATAATTATATCCTAATGCATAGCTACAAAATATGGTGGGGACATGAAGGACCAGTCCAACCCTGGGTGAAAGTCCAAAGCAAGTCCAGACAATGCAGTGGTTACTTGGTCTTGTCTGGCACTTCGGTCCCTGTATCTCAGGTTAATGGTCTCTCTGTCAAACACAGACAAGCCCTAATTCCTCTTGTCTTGATGAATGCATGAAGATCTGCAAAATCCTCTAAATTCTCTTGACCCGGTCTCTGTATCACATATCCACCACTCATTGGGACTTTGTTTATTCTGAAATTATAGGGAGCATGACATCATATTTAGATATTTGATGCAGGTATTCCACAAATCCTCTTGTGACAAAAGTTTATTTAGAGAAGTTTGTCTGGATTTCGGTGTATGGCTTCATCACATGCTACTGTCTTGTTTGCAGGTTTACCCCTGATCTGTAAATCAGACTAGAGGCTGTGATGACCACTGTGACATCAGCTTCAGACCCACAAAGGAAATTCTACAATGGAGATTCTTTTCAGATCATCACCAGGAAGCATCCTAAGCACACAACCAACGTGTAGTCTCAGATTACTTGCTTTTGGTTAGTTATTTAGGTGTGACTGGATCAGCCATGTTTGGTTGATATCCCTGGGAGGCCTGCCCTTTTCTGAAGGGAAAAGGAGGAACAGTGGATGAATAGATTCATCAGGGTGATGGTAGGTGAGGCAGAGTTGGGGATAGACTGGGAGGAGGGGAAGGAAGGGAAAGTGCAATTGAGATGTAATATATGACAGAAAAATAAATAAAATTTTTAAAGGATACAAATTGAGAAAAGAGGAGGGGAAATAAGTATTTATTAATTTGGGGGAATACTTTGGAATATATTACTTTTTCCTCCTTTTATTGAAAACAGATTCTTTTTTTACACAACGTATCCTGATTATAGTTTCTTCTTCTTCTACTCCTCCCATTCCCATCTCCCCTACCCTCCCATCTGGATCTGGATCCACGCCCTATCCATCTCTCATTAGAAGAGAACAGGCCTCTAAGTGATAATAACAAGTCATAACAAAATAAAAATAAAATAAAGCAAAAACCATCACATTGAAGTTGGACAAGGCAAACCAACAAAAGGAAGAGAGCCCAAAAGAAGGCACAAGAATCAGAGACCCGCTCATTCACATATTCAAGAGTTCCATGAAAAAGAGATACTAAACAACATATATGCAGAGGTCCTGGTGCAGACCCAGGTAGGCCCTAGGCCTGCTGCTTCCATCTCTGTGAGTTTCATATGACTTTGGTCAGTTGATTGGTTAGGAGGGTTGTTTTCTGATGTCCTCTAGCCCGTCTGGCTTTTTTATACTCTGCGCATCCTCTTCCACAGGACTCCCCGAGCTCTGAGGGGAGGCAATTGATGGCGACCTCCTATTTAGAGCTGTGTGCTCCAACATCTCTCTATCTCTAGGTGATATCTGGCTGTGGGTTTCTGTGTTTGCTTCTGTCCGTGGCAGGAGGAAGCTTCTTGGATGATGGTTGAATAAAGCACCAATCTCTGAGTGTAGCAGAATATCATTAAGAATAAATCATTTTTTTTCTTTTTTAAGAGCAGTAGTAGTTGGTTTCACCCTGGGTCTCTAGTTATGGGTCACCCAAACAGTGCCAGGTATGGCTTCCATCTCATGGAGTCGGCCTTAAGTCAAATCAGACACTAACTGGTTACTCCCACAAGCTTTGTGCCACAACTGCCTACCATATTTTGCAGGAAGTACAGCATTGTAGATCAAAGGATTTGTAGCTGGGTTGGTGTGTTTACATTTTTCTTTTGGTAGCCTTCAGAGTCCCTTACCATACCAAAGACAGTAGAACATAGGACTGAAGGTTCTATGTAGGCACCCAGTTTAACCTCTCCATGTTCAATGAATTGTGTGGGTGTTGTCTGCAGCAATGGGATCTTGTTATTAGTATGTGCAAAATAACCGATTGTCTTAGCAAAAGCCTGAATTATTTCAGAATTTCAATGGGACCCCTTTGGTCAACAACTCAATTGGATATAACCCAGTCCTGGCATTGGAAGATTCTTTTGGTGACAAGAGATAGCCAGTTGGAGATCTGTCTCATCTATTATTTGGAGGTTTCATTAGGGATCACTTTCATATATTTTAGGAGGCTTCTAATAAACTAGGTTTTCATTCCACCCCTCAGATTCCCTTCAATTCTAGCTTACTTTCTCTATATTCCTTTGAATTTGATTATTTTTTTTAAATATTTTTAAAATTATATGCAGATGTGTGTGGGAATGGGTGTTTGTTGATGAGTGAAGTTGCCTGCAGATGCTAGAAGGGGAATTGATCTTATAGAGTAGAGTCATTGGTGATTGTGAGTTGCCCCATGTGGTTGCTGTGATCCCAACGTGATCCTCTGCAAGAATAGTGAATGGCTTAATAGTCCCAGAAGACAAACTGAGAGACAAACCCATAACACCTAATCTTCCATACTCATTGACTCAAATAGCTTAACATTTGTTTCAGTACAGCCTTCCAGTGGTCACTGAGCTTCATGAATGTCAATTTCAACTCTGGAACTAGGAAAAAAATATATAGCTTGAAAGTAGGATTATCTGGCAAGAGTCATTTCATCCTTACCATAATAGAAATGAACAGTTATTGAGCCTGATGTTAAGATACAAGAACTATACACATTAGATTATCCAGTATGCTCTTTACCACAAAAAAGGAAAATAGCTAAGAATGTATCATCTAAAGAATGAAACCAAAGCTTAGAGAAGCTAAATATCTTGGCCAATAATTCTAAATCTAGGACCAAAATTTAATTCTGCAAAGCATTTGTTGTGCTGTCTCAATTCTTATCAGGATTCTAATGTGAGGACAACATACATTTTCTGTACATAGTTGGAGAATTATTCAGTTGTATTGCATAGAAGCCTACTCTGGTCAACTCCCCTGGTTTATTGACCAAGTTACAATGGACAACAAGAGTGCTTGAGATTTCAACAGAAACGGTAGATGGAATAAAACAGTTGTAATCATTTCTGTTTACGAAGTCTCGATTTAAGGAATGTTATAGGTTAGCTAAGGGAAAATGTCTTACCCCAATGGAATCTCTGTGTAGGTTTTGGTTCCCAAAGGTTGAGGTCCAGATGTCACATGTTGGAATGCGTCTGGGGTCACGATGGAGTGCAGTGGTGGTGGTGGCATGCATTTGCAGCTTGTTTTGTCAAGTCAATATGGATTCTATTAATATCTTTCTTTTTAGAAAAAAAGATAAATGAAAAACTAAAATGAGACTTCAGACTGCTCTATTCCACTTTGCATTTATAGGGTAAACTGTAAGAATATTTTGCACATATTTTAGTTACAGAGTATAAACTATGGCCAAGTTCATGATACCCTGAAACTCCATAGTGACATCTCTCATTTATGCCAACATAAACAGAAAATATATCTCCTTCTAGCTTTATATTTGGGTTTGTTGAGTTGGACAGTTTTTAAATACTACAAGCAATACTTTATGAATTATTTTTGAAACCTCCTTTAAATTTGGGTCTGGGGTGCAAATTCTAATGTACTGTCTTCGACTTTTTGGCATTGAGCCTCTCTAGTGCTGATGTCTGACCCTCTCTTAAAGGATCATGGGATCCTCTGGACTGTAGCCCATTTGTAAGGCATCAGCCGCATTAGCCATGTTGGAAGCTGCTGAAGTACAAGACCCTCCAAAGGATCCCACAAAGAGATGACCACGGGGAAAATGATAGAAGAAAATCTTACAAAGAAAAGATTTCAAATGGCCAAAATCAAAAGAGATAAAAACAAGACAGAGAAGCAGGGAAAGAGCAAAGGCTGGTGGTGCCACTGGTTCCCGTCCGTGAGGACGAAATAGACGCCTGGGAATTTAATCTCTCACTGTGAAGTTTTGCGTCTGAAACCGTGGGTGAAACTAAGCCGCGGAACCCAGTGTTAGAGGAAGCTCTAACTTCTCTCTCATGAGCTTTAAGTTGTTTGGGAAGGAAGCTCCAAGTTAACAATATCGTAGGGAGGGTCTGACCTTAGAAAAGCAAAATCCCACACCATGTGTAACATACTTTGCCAATAAAAGAAGCTCAGATGAAGGATTGAAGTTGCCAAACAAGCAAAAATAATCAAATGCTTTATTCAGTTGAGAAACATTTATCGAGGATATACTAGATCCCAGGTCCTAGCTAGGTATGGAGGTTGCACTGCCGAATGACCTGTAGGTTTTGTATTCTAGGGTTCCTCCGTAGTAAAGGAGGGTCATCAGTAAATGAACAGTAAGTGTGCAAAGTGATAACTCTTGAATCCTGAGGTTCTCACATGCAACAGCATTATTTGTAGTTTCAACGGTTTAGGTTTAGAAAGCATATCTGGCATCTGGTGGGCACTTCAGAAATATGCAATCTTCTCTGTCAGAGGGCACTAACACAGGGTTAGGAATTTCTCCAGCAATCTCCTGAGCTTCTGCTAGAGCCCTTGCTAATCTTAGCCTGGTCTGATGTAACCCAAATTCTGCAGCCACCATGGGAGATGGTAGTCAGTATCAGGCATGCATCCTTTACTCTCGGCTAATACCCCACTCTCGTTGGCCACCTCACTACATTGACAGAAACCTCCCAAGACACTACTTTTCATCCCTTTCCTTCCTAACCCGTTAGTTGAGCCCCATTTCCTCTGCAATAATCCAGTTAAATGGGTCACCCAGGGCAGTATGACTCATTCAGTTGTACCAAAGTCTAGTGAGTGTTAGTGGGTTACCTGCCTAGGTAGGAAAATATCAGCAGCATATCATTAGAGCAGAACATACAGGCAATAAAAAGTCAAGCTCTATGCCAAACTGTCTCCGCTTCTGGGTCATCTATCTCCTGGAGCAACTAGTGAACAAGCAATGTCATGGGGTGTTTGGGGACCTGTGTCATATTCAAATAGGATATTTGGGCTGCTTTCTATTCTAACTACCTGCAAAGAGGAAGCTAGGAAATATGGCTGAGGCTTTTCCAGAGGCAGGCAGTTAGAGAGACATCGTTGCAAGCCACAACCCATGGCCTTCTTCATTCGGAGGCAGTTTTCTTAGTTCTAGGAATCCAGGATTTGGAACTGTGGGGTTTACAGAAGCATTGGAAATCGTCTTTGAAAGCTCATCACAGCATTTTGCCTCTGCTGAAGCTGAGGAAAATGAAATTATCTGCTCACTTCCCAGCTGATTGGAACTGAGTTAGAAATCGGGTTTCTTCTCTCCTGCCTCCGAATATTGTATGCACTAATCTAGCCATGCATCTCTCATGTGAGTGGACACGTGTGTTTTTTTAACTATGTTATCTGTTCTAGAAGGAGCCCGGGGGGCAGAGGATCAGAAGGCGTGGTATCTTAAGTCATATTCTTTTACCGATCCTCACTTGACTCTCAGCTACGTTTCCATTTAGCTGTAATCCATTCCCTAGTTCCCATCCACATTGTCCTAGGTCACTAAGATAAATTTCTTTCTATTATAGATATATTTATATCTATTATATATAAATGTTATATATATTTTATACATATAATTTATATATAAATCACTAAGATACATATATATCAAACACACATATACATTAGATATAAATATATATATGGTGGAAACAGTTGACTAAGGAAATAAGGAAAGAGTCCTAAGGTCAAAGCCTATGTTTACTAAAATTCACCCTAGTGCATCATCCCTCTAAGGCCCAGGAGCTCCTGCTGCCCTGCCACCCACCTCTGAGACTGGAATAATGTTGGCCTTTACAGGTAACACTAGGAACAGAATGACCTCTTGATAAAATGGCAGCCTCTAGGCTGCTCCCTGGCAGAACACTGGGGCAAGCAACCTCAGTGTCTGCAGCCTCCTGCTGATGCCCTCTGCTTATCATAAAGCTCCCCCACTTTATACCTAAGCCCTTAACCAGACAAACGCTAAGGAAAACAATGGTGTGCAGAAGGAGGACATGGACCACTCCAGGCGATGGCTAATGAAAGAGACTGCAGAGCAAACAGGACAGATGCCAGTCATAGAAGGGAGTAGGGGTGGCTCTCTTGAGCCCAGTCCCACATCTGGGAATGTCTGGCTTTCTTCTAAGTGCCTCCTTCCCTCCTAAGCCTCATGCTGAAGCCGATATTAAAATAACATCAGCAAAACCTCTAACTAGGTTCATAGAAAAGAAAGGGTTGGGAGAGGGAATGCGAATGAGGAGGTGAAAAAAGGAGGAAGGAAGAAGGAAAAGCATGTGGATGTATAAAAGATTCAGAAATGCAGGTGAGATTCTTCCGACGTGAGAGATCAAGTCGGCAGGACAGTCTGAAGATCAGAAATAATAACCAAGCACCGCTATCATGAGTACGAGGGAGGGAAATGGCGTTCCTGCAGTGTGAGGCTGCTCACAGCATGGGGGCTGCACTGAGCTTCAGATTCCAGTCTCTGGGACCCAGGCCAAGGGTGAGCTCTGATCACCTGACTCAGAGAGTGTTCATCAGTCTGAAGGCTGTTGCTTCCCCTCTGCTCTGGGTGGGCATGCTGCTGGCATGCGTGTGTCAGCCACAGCTGTGTTAAGGAGGTCAAGGAAATGTGTGGAAAAGGGCAATTGTCTGGGGAGAGGAGTTGATTCCCAGGCACCTTTTTTTTTTCTTCCTCAAAACTTCTCTGGGAACTGTCCTATTGTGTCATCATCACCTTCTACTGGTCATAAGCCACCCCACTGAAAGTTCAGTTGCTAAATCTATGAGACCCCCAAGATAGGACCCCAACACCCCTCAGGGGCGTGTGAGCGCACAGAACAGCATCGTTCATGGCCATGAACTTGGTACAGCCATAGGCCAGCACCATTCCAGTACCATGTGATATCGGCAGGGTTACTCACTTGGTTGCCCTCCAGCAGGGCAGCTGGGGACACCTCCCTAGAGTGGCTACAACATTCATCACTGAAATGAGTCAGCCCAAGCTTTCCCTGAAGAGGAAATCTGAGGCTGGCTTTGGGGAGAGATAGGGTCCACTGGATCCACCTCTGGGAGGAAGAGGCTGGAACTGCCCCTCACCTGGGAAGCACATAGCGTGGTGTGTGTAAAGCTCAGGTCAGCATCTCAGCAATGGAGAATGTAACATGAGTTAATGCCAGAGGTATGATTGGCAGGTAGGGGCTGCGCTTACAGAAGCCCAAGGATGACTCTATTCAGTCACCTAATGATAAGAGCATCTCAGATGCCTGCCCATTCCATTTCATTGATTTCACTCTCATATTTCTGCTGTCTTGGTCACTTCTAAGGGTTGTCTATTATGTATCCCTAATATTTTACCGGGAGCTTTTGCCCTTCACTGCTTGCCTCAAAGAAATAATTCAACTAAGACACTCTGGAGGAAGCTTATTTGGCAAAACAAAGCATATGCTACAAAGAGATTGAGGTGGGCTGTCCTGAAAGGTGGGGCATTACAGTTCTGGGAATCCTATGGCCCAGTCTTAGGATAGGTGCTGTCTGGCTTCCTGCCCAAGGATGAATCCATTTTCTTCGCACAGGTTAATTTGTGCAGTTTGTAATGCTACATCTACTGTTCCTTCATATTTCTGTCAATTGTAAGTGACAGTCTCATTTCTCTAATAGAACCACAGTCTTCCTCCCAAAGTGCCCACATCTCCTGTCACTTCTAGTGCCCATGGCCTCCCACACTGTTAACCACATGGCAGGTGCTCGCTCATGCTCGTTCCACGGTGGTTTCCATCCCTCAGTTCCCAGGGGAGAGAGATTTTCCACACTTTACTGTCAGTTTCTACAGGCAAGGCTTGAATCTGTCTAGAAGAAGCTCTGAGGGAAAGCCTGCTCTCCGTGCCTTCATTGTCTTAATAACACCTGCGGTTTAATTGGTGGATTTCCAGGTGCCAGCCTTCTCATTAACTCGGAGGAGGTGCCTGTTACCGTTACAATCACTCCTGAAGGTGCCCCGTATAAACAATCATTGTGCTTACACTCTCGAAGTGGTTTCTCAGGTATTTTGACTTGTGCTTCTCAATTCTCTTCACTTGGAGCAGTGTAATTGACTTGGGGTACACAAGGAGACGATCTGAGGCCTTTCACATCTTTGCAGTAACTTTTGGCCTCTCCATGCTCCTGGGCAGATCTTCTCTCACCCGGTGTGTTCTTAAACACATGATTCTGCCCTCTCTTGTGGTCTTCAAAGGACCCAGGTTCCATCATGACAGTCTGGCATTCCAGAGATCCTGTAGCCCTCTCAATATCAGCGACTTTTCTGTTAGTGTGTTAAAACACCAGGGCCAGAAGTGACTAGAGGAAGGGTCTATTTGGCTTAGGGTTCCAGAAGGCTAGATGTCCATAGTGGTGGGGGAGGCATGTAGCAAAAAAGCTGACAGGTCACATTTCAACCACATACATAAAGACAGACAGACAGAGAGACAGAGACAGAGAGACAGGGACAGAGGAAGTAGCACAATGCTATAACTTCTCAAAGCCCACCTTCAACAAGGTTGCACCTCCTAAATGTTCCATCCCCTCCCCAAAGAGTAACACCTCCTGCAGACCAAGCATTCAAACACACGAATGAGCCTGTGGGGAACACCTCTCATCCAGAGCCCCCAGCATGTTACATTGCACTGCCCCCTGTCCCTAGAGCTGAATGAGCAAGCACAATGTAATGAGATGACCGTGGGAGCGCTGGGAGGATGATTCATTTCATCTGGGAATTGAGAGGTGGGTGGGACAGAGTCAGAGGGTTGCATTGAGAGGGCAGTGTGTTCAGCCAGTGATGGGTAGGAAGCATGGCAGCGGCATTAGAAACAGAAAAAGAGAGGTTGGGAAAAATGGGCAGTTCTCAGAGCCTAAAGGGCACGTTGGCCGTGACAATGATTATTGACGTCTAGACACTCGATTGTGAGGTGATTTATGCTTATCAAATTTTGAGTGAAGAACAAAACAACCCCTTTTAGTGAACATGAACAAAAGAATCTTCCCCGGGGCTAAAGAAATAGCTGTCATTAAAGTGCGTGTCTGGCAGGCAAGAGGACCTGATTTCAAGCCCCATTACCCGTATTAAAAAAACAAAAAAAGCAAGCCGTGGCAAGCTATGAGCTGTGGAGGCAGAGACAGACAGACAGTTCCGTGGGACTCGCTGACCAGACAGACTGTTCCCTGGGACTCGCTGACCAGCCAGTCTAGCCTACTTGGTGAGTGCCAGTGCAAGAGAGAGACTCTGCTTCAAAGTGTAGAGAAATAGAACGGAAGAACACTACCAGAGGCTGTGCCCTGGCCTCTGTATGCAAGCATATGTATGTGTACCTGCACACACACCACACCACACACACACACACACACACGTACACTAACTAAAATGAAAAAGCAAATCTTTCTTGTGTGATGATTCTCAAGGGGTGTCCTCTAAAGGCTACCCTGAACTGCACTGTCCAGCAATTCCAGTGGCCCTATGTGTTTATGCCCATTTAAAGTTAAATTAAATTTAAAAAAAATTGTTCCTTGGTTACACTAAATTCATCTCAAGGGCTCAGGGGCCACTTGTGGTCCCTCCTATTCCCTGTATGGCAGCATCTGTATGGAGCTGGTGCAATTGAGAATGGGGCAGTGAGCTAAAGATGTGGCTGAACATCACAGGTGTGAGTCTCCCCAGGCGTGACCCTTTCCACAGCATCCTTACTGGGTTGGTAGAAGGCTTTTCCATGTCGTATTCTCACTCACAGGTGCTAGGGGTGACAAACTGAGCAGAATCCTGGCCCTCTGATGAGATGATTTACAACGAACTCCAGACCTGCTGCTCAGGGGCAGCCAAGCTCGGGCTGGTCATCCATCTTCCCTCTGCCGGAACCATCTCCTCTATGCAATGGAGGTGATGTAGTAATTCTCATCAACTTTACTGTGTGGGGAGAATAACCATGTAAAACTCAGGTTGGGACTGGGGAGATGATTCAACCAATAAAGCGCTTGCTGACAAACCCAAGGGTTGGAGTCCAGATCCCCAGCACCCACCATAAAGTCAGGGAGGTGTGACAGCCCACCTGTAACGACAGCACAGGAGGCAGAGGCAGGAGATCCCCAGAGCAAGCTGATTAGCTAGAACAGCTGAGTTAGTGAGTTATCCATTCAGGTGAGAGACCCTGACTCAGTATACAAGGTGGTGAGTGATCATGGAAGACAACAAATGTCTACCTGTAGCCTCCATACAGTGTGCACACATGGTGTAGGAGGTCCTTCTGTATTTCTGCTGCTTTCATTGGTTAAATAAAGAGACTGCCTTGGCCTTTTGATAGGGCAGCCCTTAGGTGGGCGGAGTAGACAGAACAGAAGGCTGGAAGAGAGAAGGCAATGCGGCAGACGCCATGCTTCTCCAGCCCAAGATGGACACTGGTTAGACTCATGCCGGTAAGCCACAGTCAAGTGGCGATACACATTAATGGAAATGGGTTAATCAAGATGTGAGAGTTAGCCAATAAGAGGCTAAAACTAATGGGCCATGCAGTAATTAAATAAATACAGTTTCAGTGTAATTATTTTGGACATAAGCTAACTGGGCGCTGGGAACGCAGCCCGCGCGCCTCTTACTACACACACACGTGAATACACATACAGACATGCATACCACACACACATACACATGCAAAAAAAATGTCCAGAATAATACTGGTTCATATTTTCTTCTTTTTTTCTCTTTTGTATAGAGGCTGTCTTTAAAAAAAAAATCCTACACAGGTATTTTCTGAATTAAAAGCAATATGCTTAACAATCTTTCAACACTCACGTAGTGTGAAAGCAGCATGCTTTTGGGAGAAATCTTACTTAGGACATAAAATTTTGATCTTTTCCTTGGTTAGGGAGAAGCAATGCATACTCCTATGATGCTGCACAGTGGCAGGTACAGTGGGTCACATGGAAGCTCCCAGCCACCCACATGACCAGGAGATGCAAGGAAACTCCATGGTAGACCATGCTGCTAGGCCAGGGTGTAGGGCAGGTGAGGTGATTTAATGTGCTTTCTGCTTAGATGGAATGAAGCCATGGTTAGCCAGGGACAACCTGCAATCGTAACATGACATATGGTTGCTACAAATGAATATTCTAACTCATGGAATGAAGACGTTAGCACAAAAACCCTTAGGAAAGTCTTTGCTTAAGAAGGAGCTTTGCAATGAGGCCAACTTTGGTTGTGGATTAGATTCTTCTAGGGCACTTAAAATCATGTTCATGTCCTGCCTACGCCCCAGACCAGGTAACTCAGAACACCAATGCAGGGACTAGGATCTGCACATTGGTATGCCTTTCCTTCATACATTTAAATATTTGTTCATGTAATATATTCTGATCATGGCTTCCCTTCCCCTGACTCCTTCCAGGTCTTTCCCACCTCCTCGCCCATTCAACTCTACACTGTCTCTTTCTCTCTCTAGAAAGCAAGCAATCAGGTATGTTTTTTAAAATTCCCTACATGATTCCAGTATGCAAAGTACAGTTGAGAAATACTGGTCTACAAGGGCAGTTTATTATTTTTAAATTGTGTGTGTGTGTGCATATATGCATACACACATGCGTGTGGTGCCTGCCAAGACCAGAGGCTTTGGATCTAGAGAGAGACAGCTGGTTGTGAGCCACCCAGTGTGTGTGCTGAGAACTGAACTGGGATCCTCTGCAAGAGCAGCACACACTCTTAATCGCTAGGCCAGCTGAATGAGGCTTTAATTGGAGAAAAAAAGTAAGATGGCAAGAGACTGAGGAAGACACCCTCCATTAGCCTCTGCTCTCTTCAGAGGCATGAGCACTCCCACCCCTGCCCAGACACATGTAGGTATTTTGTCATAGCAATGAGAAAAATAATTAACTCAAATTCCACCCCCAGACACACACACACACACACACACACAGAGAGAGAGAGAGAGAGAGAGAGAGAGAGAGAGAGAGAGAGACAGCTTCTCACATCTCCAAGTCACAAAACCATACATCCAGAGAGATATTCTACTATCTGTCTTACCATTCTCTGGAAATTATGCTTCTGAGTATTGGTCCCGAGTTTTAGGCCAAATGAAAATCATCAATGGTGAGGTGGTTGTGAATAATGAAGGAGATGGATTCTCCCCCAAGGGTATATTTCTCCAGCACTTTTCTGGCAAGATAATTGAATAAATGCCTATATTTTTATCGACCCTCCCCAGATTTATGAAGCCCTTTGTTTCCCGGGTCTTAACTCTTCATTCTTTGTTTTATGGTGTATCATGTGTGTGTCTGTGTGTGTGTGTCTGTGTGTGTGTGTCTGTGTGTGTGTCTGTGTGTTGGCAGCTTTCCTTGAGACAGAATCTCACCGTGTAGCGCAGTGTAGCCTGCAATTCATGATGTAGCCTGAGGAGGCCTCAAATTTACAGTCCCCTTCGTTAGCTTTCCAAGCATGGAGAAGACAGGGAAGACAGGAACGTGTGGTAACAGCACTTTCTCTGTCATTTGTCTCATTTGGGATGCTGTGAAATAGGGGCTTCAGTATTTCCTGACTTTTTTTTATTTAAGAAGCCTGGGCTAATGCAGAATCTAGGGGACATGGCTCTATTCTCATTTACCTCTCCTGTAGAGCTCCTATACCCAAACACCACTTCTGGGAACTCCTAGTCCATTGCTTTCATCTTACTAAGTCCAGTCTCCTGAAGAGTCCAAATGATCCTCCCAGACTCCAACCCCTGCGTGTCTTCCTTAGACTCCAAGTCACAAAGCACTGCCTGATAATTTACATGTTTGTCTCTTTTACCACCCCATCTCCAGACCACTGTGAACAGCTTCAGTGGACCTGGAACACAGTGCCCTCTGACTCCCTGGCCGACAAAACTAGGTAAGTTTGTTAAATAAACCTCAGTTCATTTTTAATCCCTGCTTGACTTGGGCATATGAATTCAAATAGGAGCTTAGGGAACATACAGAATCAACACCGGTCCCCTACATACTCTGTAAGTCTCCTCAGAGTCCCAGCTTCCGGGAGGTTAGGACAGGGTCATGTGACTGATCCCGGGTCCTGAGCACATGTGTAAAGGAAGTCCCATGTGTTATTTCCTGTCTGATGTGGTAAAGGAGGGTGAGTTCCGTTTGTTCATTTACCAGTTCCCCTCTCTCTGCTATGGTTGATGTGGAAGGACTCTGAGACAACCCTGTTACTGAGTGACAGCATCACAAATCTGTCTGGAAAGCTGACTGGCCTGTGTCAGGCTGTAATGAAGTATACTTTGGGGAAAGGAGGGTGGAGAGTTGTTGCCTCCGCCAAACCTAGCCTCCGCTGACTGATATGACGTTCGAGTCTAACAAGGTAAAATGTGGGGGAAGAGGAGACTTGGACATAAATAATGTCATTTGCTCATGAGTCCTTTTCAGACCTTTAGAACAAGTCAGGCTCGGTGTCACGGATTTTATGACATCAAGTTATTTCTTGAGAGAGAAAAGCTGTTATCATTTTATTGGTGAAGACACTGAGACACCGAGAAGCAAAAACATTGTTTTTTTCCGGGATGACAGATGATATTAGTGTAAGTGCATGAGCCCAAACTTCACCTAAGCTGCTGCTGATCATTCTGCGTCCATACAAATTGTCCATCCCCCAACCGTAATGTCCCCCAAGGCTTGTACTCTAGGAATAAGAATGACCTATTTAGAAATGGGCCAGACTTCGCCTCTCTACACCGAACTCCACTGAAGAATATCTGTGTAGAAGTAACATGGTGGTAAAAAGGTTAAAGCCGAATTTGAAATTTATTTCTAGACAGACATCCTGAGCCCCCCAGGGAAAGATTGCAGCTGCCCTGTGGCCCAGATAATGCAATGTCAGGGTGAACAAGGACAGCACAGAACATTCTGTTCTCCTCCCCTGAGACCAATTAAAATCTGTAGGCATCTCTCTTGTTGACCAGGCTGACTGGCTAATTGAAATAGAATTGGGATATTTTCATCTGTCTTCTGAGCCCTGTCTGGAAGGAAGTTCTGTGATCATAACACTCAAGTACATGGGCCTAGCAGATATATCCACAAGCACCCCCTCTGCACTGCTGTACTCTGAACAGGACTCCAAGAAGAGATGGACCATGGGGGGCAATCTCAGTCTTGGTTTATTCAGCTAAGGAGAAGGTAAATAGGAGGCATCTTCAGGGTGCACAATGAACAAAAACCCATCAGTCAGCAGCTCCTGTCTCTGCAGATCATATCTCTCCCATTGCCTTCCTCCCCAACAAGCCTTCTTTCTGCCTCCTTGAAAAAACATTGGTGTTAAAGAACCAAGGACCTGTTGAGACCCCACAAGACGCCTAAATAGCCTATTTAATCCCAGCACTCAGGTGGCTAAGACAGGAGGATCATGTGTTTGAGGCTATCATAGACTACATAGTTACATCCTATTTTAAAACATAAAGAGAATAAATTTAACCTTGAGGAGTTTCCAAAATAATTACAGAAACCTGCCACATATTTTAATTTTTTTTCCTGCATGTATGTTTGTCTACCATGTGTGTGCCTATGCCCTCTAAGGTCAGAGGGGCCCATGGATCCTGTGGAACTGGAGTTATGATCCACTATGTGGGTGCTGGGAACTGAACCCAACTCCTTTGAAAGAACAACAAGTACTCTTAACTGAGGAGCCACCTCTCCAACAGCATCTGCCACACATCTAGACTGTTTTCTCTGCCTGGACACCAGAGTTTCTGCCTTACCTCTGGGGGATTCTCTTTTTTCTGTATTATCTGCACCGCCTCAGATGTTAGGCATTAGAAAGGGCCTTATTTACAGCTGTAAGGAAGCTCTGGTTAACAAATTCTTCAGGAGAAGAAAAATGATTACAGCATGGTGACCAAGGTCTAACCCTCAGAACTTGTTTCTGGATTTTCCAGAAGGTTCTATACCTGGAGCGTGCACATGGTTGCAGGGAGCTTTTGTGGCTTTGATGTTTCCTCACCACAAGGGGGGCAAGGCTAGGCATTGAGTAGCTGTGTCTCGCTAGAACTATTGAAACCCTGGTTCCCAGTGTGATACTGTTGGAACCCTGGTTCCCAGTGTGATACTGTTGAAACCCTGGTTCCCAGTGTGATTCTGCTAGCGGAAGGCATCTCAAACTGCTTAGGCCCTGGGAGTGGCACATTCAGAATGACACTCATGTCCTCATAATTTGGAAAGACATAAGGGACTAAAATTAATAATAATGTATTGTATGCTTAAAATTCGCAGAGCTCTCAAATATTTTCAATAAAAAGTAAATGAGGTGAAGGGGTAGAAATCTTTCTTGTTTACTTTTCTATTGCTGTGGGGGAAAGCAAAGACTTGATCAAAAACAACTTGGGAAGGAAATGGTTTATTTCATCTTATACTATACAGTCAGTCATTTAGGGAAGCCAGGGCAGGAAGTCCTGGCAGGGACATGGAGGCAGAAAACTGAAGCAGAGGCCATGGAGGAACCCTGCTTACTGACTTGCTTCCAACAGCTTGCTTAGCCTACTTTTTATAGACCCCTAAGACCAGCTGCCCATGTCTGGGAAACATTTTTTTAATTAACCCAGCCTACTGCTACAAAAACTCATAGGTGAAAATACAAAATAGTTCTATTTACAATACCCCAAACTATAAAAACTCTAAATACATGTCAACAGATGAATGTTTATATAGACTGGCACTCACATACACATACGCATGCACACATACATAACACACATGCATGTGCATGCACACACATACACTGGAATATTTCTTAGCAGTGAAAAAGAAGCATGTCAAAACATTCATGAGTTTTGAAAGAATTATTCTAAGAGAAAATAAATGCACAAGATTACATACTCTACAGTTTCCTCTCCATGAAGTTCTACAAGTGGATGAGGGAAACAGACACATCATCACAGGAGAGAAGTATTCAGTGATTGACAGGAGGATGGGGGATTTTATTGGTCGCAGAGGAGCACAGCAGCTCCTCGAAGTGATGGAACTCTTTTGAGTCATGATGCTGCAGGTGTCAACACAACTATAGAGTTATCAGATTTCATTGCTTACAAACTGCAAGTTAAAAAAAAAACTGTATTACATTGTGCCTCAAAGCCAAATGTATTTACACATGCATACATTATTTCAAGCGCAAGTCTTCAGTGTGGAAAAGATTGCACACCTTGCATAATCCAGTTCTCTCTGTCATTGACAGCGGGTTACCAAGCCTTGGGAAGAAACTATGTCCAGCTTTTCCCTGAGTCCCTGTTATTCTTCCTCCTGCTTCTCTGAGATCTTAAGAGGAGGAGGGAAACACATGGTCTAAAGAGCACGAGAGGCTCCCAAAATAGGTCCAAACCAGCAGTGTTGTTATGATGGCACAGACCTGCAGATGGACATGAATCCGGTGCCCCTGGGCAAGGACTCGGGAAACATTGCTGCCAGATCAAACAGTTTATCAAAATACGTTTTTGCTGAAAAATCAGGCAGTCAACCTTTGGGACTCTTGGATGGGGAGGGAATTGTTTGGCTAAAGCTCCCAGTGTTTCTCCTGAAGTAAAAGCCCATGGACATCCTGATAAACATGATGCAATAGCCACACATTTCAGGGTAGAGGGCAGAATAAGGGACAAATTCCTCTGTCAGGGGTCTGTTGACTTTGAATCTATTGATTCAAATAACTGTCTAGAGGGCAATCGTGTCCATGCCTAACACTGTGAAGGACATAGTGGATGATGCCAAGGAACATACTTGTCACATACAACATGCCTTCAAGATCCCTTAAATTCTTATGAATTGGCAACTTAATAGACACAACTAAGACAGCAAACAAATAACAAAAATAAATATTAAGTTCCCAAATTGCCAAGTTAGGAAAAGAACAGAGTCCTCTGAAGAAGGCAAGCATGTAAATTCATAAACACTAAAGTTGAAATCATAGAGTTTATAGAGAAAGCAGCAAACAAAGGAAGAGATAAATAAATCCAAAAGTTGAGTCTTAGACAGAATGAATTAAAATAACTATTGCTATGTTATCAAAAATGAAGTTAATAAAAAATTAGAGCATTCATAAAAACATATTATGAAATAAGATATGGAAAACAGTTTCAGAAACAAAAGATAATAAAAGGTTCCTGAAAGCCCCCCATAATAAATCTAAATGAGTCTGAAACCTTTCAAATTCATTGTATGACTTGAGCATAACATTAATTTACAAAAAGGTTGTTCATTATGTTATATTCAGAAATCCTGCATAAGTGATTGACAGCAATAAAAGATGGTGATCCTAAACAAAAGGTTAGCATAAGAAAAAGATGAACAACATCGTTAAGGACCATGTATTTAATCAAATGGGATTTCTTTCAGAAATTTGAACAATTTCAGGGTATTTTCATATTATAAAATATATGAATAAAATTTGCAATTGTAGACCCAAAGCCTGTTAGATGTTGCAAAGATATTGGCATTACTTATGGTATCGTGTAGGGACTCAGTGATGTCCTGAGTGACTGACTGTTTATATGGGCATGACCATGTAAAGAACAGAGTGCTTCAACCCCATGGAAATGGCAAAGTCTTTCACAAGTGAGCCTCAGAGGGATGGCAAAGCCTCCCTCAGGTTTGCCTGTTGACAGAGCATGTAGAAAATGTCTACAGCAGCTTTCTCTCTCCCGGGAGAGGTTTACAGTCTAAAGACTGCTTACCCATTGAGACTGCTTCTACTGAGATTAGTCAAGCCTTTCTCCTTGTTCAGCTGTATGTGATAACCCTGCTTAACCATTCAACTCTATGAACTAAACACGTTGAGCTTGCTGGTACTGTGGCATCTCCGTCAGAGAGACCAGACCATTAGATCCCAGCCTTTGTGCCCATGTGTCTCTTGTTTCTTTAGTGTCTTTCATTTCTTAGTTACCTCACTTCCCCTAGTCAGGGTTCTGGGCCCAAAGCCATAGAAGGACATGACATTATTAAAATGATAAAAGATACTTGGTAAGATTGGCATGAGGAAAAACCCTCCATACATATACATATCAGGGAAAAAGAGTGTGTGTGCCAAATAAACCCAATGCCCAGTATCATTCTAAAATGGAAAATGCTAGGAGTATTTCCTGTCCTGTACAATTAAAAAAATTACAATTTCACCAGCATCATTCAATATAATGCATTGCTAGCCTGTGGAAGCACATAGGAGCTGTAAAAGAATGGAGTGATAAAAATGAAATGACCACTATGTCTGACATGACTGTATACCCAGAAAATCCAATCAAAGCAACAGGAAAAGATTTTCATTCATGAAAGAATTTGATGAGGCCATAAAGGACAGAATTAGATGTGGAAATCGGTGGCTTTCCTAGGCAAACACCAGTAGGTAAGAGCAAGGACCAGAAGACCCTCAACCCTAGCCAAAACGTCACAGCAATTCCAGGAGTAAATATTAAAGTGATATGTGGGAGGACTTCGCAGAGCCAAACCAGCTCCTGAATAACAAAAACAGGGGTTAAACAAGCGATGACACAAACCATGTCTTTAAGCAAACCCAACACCAAAACCACATCCACCTTTCTAGTTTATGAGGCTATGGATAGTGGCCCCTTCTGTGTTCCCCATTCACTGATGACCAGAGCATAAATTGGTATGAGCTTACGGAAGGCAATTTGGTTAGTGGCATTTATTAAAATTAGAAGCAAGCACACTTATTGAATAATGACACATATTCCATCTGTCTCAGGGACAAACATGTGTAACACAGTACATGAGCAAAGACATTCACTGTGTCTCTATCCGGCAAAACTGGAAACACCTGATGTGTCTATCCAAGGAGCCATAAATTACAGCCTATCCCTGCAGTGACACATGACCACAGCTGTAAAATTACAGAAAAATGAGAGTAAGTGCCAGAACACTCTAAAAAGTGATGTTGTAAACATTTATCATTTAGTGGAACAAATACTCATATTTCCTCGTATGTGCTCAGAAAAGGTCTGGGTAGAGGACAATGCTGTAAGGAAACAGGAAGGAGGAAGCATTTTCAAGACAGACATCTCAGCAGTTTAAGTTTTTGATCCATATGAGTTCATTACAATTTCAAATATCACAATCAAAGCTTTAATAGAGTTAGGTAGGTTAAATAAGATATAACAAATGTTTACATTATGAAACAAAAGACATTTAACTGAAAGAGGAGATTAAGAATGTAATAAAATGCCCCAAATCACCAAGTGTTTTTATGTGTTCTATCTTGGTAGAGTCATTTTACACATGAGTAGGCGATAAGAGAATGGGAAATGGGTAAACAGAGACAGACTGTTCACATGGCCAGAGTCACAGTGATGCTGTCTCCAGATGCCTGTAGTTTTAGTGAGGCCACCTCCTGATAACATCTGATACACACCACACACACAAACATACACACAACCACACACACACACACACAAACATACACAAAACCACAAGCACACACATACACACAAACACACATGCAGCCGTGACAAAAACAAACTCCTGAACTTCAGGATCCCACTTCATTTACTAAGTGTGTAAGTTAGAAAAAGTCCTTCAAAATGTACAGTTTTGAGTGTTTGATGGTTTTGATTATATTCTACCTGTCTCTAGAACTTTCCAAAGAGATCACATATTTTTGTGTGTAATAGAAAACCATTAGGGAAATCTGGAATTTCAATACATGCCACAGGACAGAGATTTCAAGGATACCAGAATCCATACTGAGAAACAAGGGTGGGGGAAGAGTGGAGAAGTCAGTCTTGCTATATATTGATTTTTCTTCCCAAGCCTTATTCTGGACTGTTGGGGGCTGAGGACCCCCAGACCCTGAATTTCCTGTAAACAACTTGTTATGCTTGCAGCTGCTCTGAGCAAAACAACTTGTTTTTCCTGTGTTTGCAGCTGCTCTGAGCACGAGACCCTCAGGAGTTCCTGATGGCAGGGGAGTGGTTTCTGGTGGGTTTGGCTGGGGCATGGCTATTGGTTAAGGATCCCTATATAAGCTGCCCTGGAACACAATTAAAGGGGGCATTCTTGTTTCAAGGATGGCCTCTGTCTCTGTGTGTTTAAATCTCTAGGCCCCTTTTCCAGCTCACGGACCGTACCGTAGCACGGACAGTACATTGGACAAATGTTATTCTGGACAGAGCTAGGGACTCTGACTATAATAAATTAATATGCATCAAAGGAAGGAAATTATACACACAGGTAAGAGAAAAAATGGTAACTTTTAAAGAAAATACCAATCATTGCATCCAAGCTACAAACATTACAAATAATGAGGAGGAGGAAGGTACCTCCAGCCACAGCTCAACATCTGGAAGGAGAAGCCAGTCCTACAGTCTGAGAAGGCGACTTCTGGGAGCGAATTGGTGACTGTCTCTAAACTGATCACCTTGAAATGTTAGATGGGTTTTTGCCACACAGGAGCCTCAGCTCTGCTGCTCTGAGAGGGGGTGGTATCCCCAAAGGGAGACTCTTTGGACAAATCTAGCAGAGTGATGTCAAGGTGTCATTTGCTTTTAAGATATATACAATAAGTCTGCCTAATGCTGCTTTGTGCAAACACAAATGTAGGCTCCCACCCTTGGCAGATGTCTGTAACAAGGAAGGGTGACCAGAAATAGACTTCTGATTTCCCCTTTCCTCCTACCCTGTTACACTGTCCTGCTCCCCCACCCCAGCCTCCCTCAGGAACCCATGATGGCTGCCAGAATACAGCCCAAGGCTTCTACACCCAGAACCACAGCCTGCTTTGCCTTACTCTGTATCAGATTTTTTCCTTTGGGGCTACCAACCAGCTCCCAAATCATAACATGGAGACTTATTATTAGTTTTGAATGGTCAACCTAGCTTAGGCTCATTTCTGGCTATCTCTTAACTTAAATTAACCTGTTTCTCTTTATCTACCTTTTGCCTTAAGGCTTCTTACTTTTTTCTATACATCTTACTTTCAATGCTTCTCTTGTCTGCTGACAACTGCCTGGCTTCTTGTCTCCTCCTTCCCTCCTCCTCCTTCTTTCATTCTACCCCTTGAGCCTAGATTTCTCCCCCATTTATCCTTTCTGCCCACCAGGCCCTCATTGTTTCTCTGCCTAGCTATTGGCCACTCAGCTCTTTATTAGACCAATCAGGTGCCTTAGGCAGGCAAGGTGAAACAAATGTCACACCTCTTTACATAATTAAACAATTGCAGCATAAACAAAAGTAACACATCTTTACACAATTAAAGTAATATTCTGTAGCATAAACAAATGTTTGCCTAGTTAAAATCATATCCCACAACATTATTCCAAACCATGGAATAATGTACTGGTAACCAGTAGACTCTCATAGTCTAACAAGCCGTGAGGAAAGTATTTGGTGCTCCATGTCCTCTCTATGTCTTTCCTACTTATTCCCATCGCTCAATCCATAAATAAAACCTACTGACATTTTTGTTCTCATTAATTCAACTTGCTATATGAATACCAGTAACCCCGTATGGTCATTACAGTCATGAAGGCTCCCATGGGGATCTTCCCCTCAGGTCCACACTATGAACTGGAAGAAATGGTTACTTACATTCTAAGGATAAGGAAACACTAGCAAGGTTAACCACTCAACCTCAGGACTGATAGTGAATTTGAGGAGGAGCTGGGTTTGCTGAGGTCTTTTGGATCTGATAGTTTGAGACTCTCGAATGTTGATTAGCCTGGTCTCCAAGTTTCCCCCATCCTTTAACAGCTTGTGGTACCTGAGATGCTGCACCCTTCACCAGCCCAGGAGTTCTCAAGGGGAGAAACACAGCACTGGACCTGACTCTGATAAGGTCACCTCGTGCTCTACTTACTGCAGTGGGGCAGCTAGCCTGGGACCCTCCAGGCTGCAGTTACATCTCTATGTACAACGCCCGCATTGGTTATTATGTCACTCATTGAGAAAAAATGGAAACAAAAGAGATTATTTTTTTGCCCCCAATTCCTCTTCTGAATTCTCTGAATTTTGGTTATTTTCCTCTAAAAGTTACTGATTCAAAAATCTGACCAGAAGCCACATGGGATCAACTCTGTATCCAAACAAGGGGACCCCATGGCATAAAAGATAGGGTGCATGACTCCAGAATCATCACCCAGGACCTGCTCCTCAGAGGCACAAGGTTCCTCATGCAGTGACCCCAACACACACACACACACACACACACACACACCACCTCATATGCACATCCAGTTCCCAGGGAAATCTAGATTCAGCTACTCCATGAATGTTTGTAGAGAAATTCTAGAGGCAAAGCATTGCTGTAGATCCTGGGAATATGGGAAATCAACGAGGCAGACAACCACCTGCCACCTTAGCTTCTCTCACCATAGGTGCTCATCTTCCAGAGGACCCGCATTTGGTCCTAACACTCATATCAGGTGGTTCACAACCAGTGTGGGGCGGGGCAGGGCGGGGCGGGGCAGGACAGGGTGGGGCAGGGCGGGACAAGGCGGGGCAGGGGAGTCTAACATCTTCTTCTGGCCACAGCAACAACTGCACTCACAGACATGTACCCATATATAAACACTCACTCATACCACAATTAACAATAAATTTTATATTGTAAAGATATTCCCTATGACCTATAGAAACATACTAGTGATGCAGTTTTAGTTCAGAGCTCTCAACAAAAACCAGAGTTTCTTCTATAATCAGCTCTCTCTCTCTCTCTCTCTCTCTCTCTCTCTCTCTCTCTCTCTCTCTGTTTGTCTCTCTCTCTCTCTCTCTCTCTCTCACACACACACACACACACACACTTTGATTTGGTTTGGGATGGGCAGCTCTGGGGACACAGAAATTGAATGAAGCATCATAGCTCTCTTGGCTTTTGAGGGGTTTCTGGGGAGAAGAGCA
>PVIU01000823.1:0-38370 GCA_004026605.1 Ondatra zibethicus
ACCACTTCCTAAATAGAACCCCAGCAGCACAGACACTGAGAGAAACAATTAATAAATGGGACCTCCTGAAACTGAAAAGCTTCTGTAAAGCAAAGGACACGGTCAACAAGATAAAACAACAGCCTACAGAATGGGAAAAGATCTTCACTAACCCCACATCAGACAGAGGTCTGATCTCCAAAATATACAAGGAACTCAAAAAATTGGACACCAAAAGAACACATAACCCAATAAAAAAAATGGAGTACAGACCTAAACAGAGAACTCTCAACAGAGGAATATAAAATGGCTGAAAGACACTTAAGGAAATGTTCAACATCCTTAGTCATCAGAGAAATGCAAATCAAAATAACTCTGAGATTCCATCTTACACCTGTAAGAATGGCCAAGATCAAAAACACAGATAACAACTTATGCTGGAGAGGTTGTGGGGAAAAGGGAACACTTCTGCATTGCTGGTGGGAATGCAAACTGGTACAACCCCTTTGGATGTCAGCGTGGCAATTTCTCAGAAAATTAGGAAACAACCTTCCTCAAGACCCAGTAATACCACTTTTGGTATATATCCAAAGGATGCTCAATCGTGCCACAAGGACATGTGCTCAACTATGTTCATAGCAGCTTTGTTTGTCATTGTCAGAACCTGAAAACAACCTAAATTCCCCTCGATCGAAGAATGGATAAAAAAAATGTGGTACATTTACACAATGGAGTACTACACAGGAGAAAAAATAACGACAGTTTGAATTTTGCAGGAAAATGGATGGAGCTAGAAAACATTATTTTCAGTGAGGTAACCCAGACACAGAAAGACAATTATCACATGTAATCACTCATAGGTTGTTTTTAAACATAAAGCAAAGAAATCCAGCCTATAGACCACAATCCCAGAGAACTTAGACAATAATGTGGACACTAGGGGAGACTTACATAGATATAATCTACATGGGAAGTAGAAAGTATAAAAAAACAAATCTCCTGAGTAAATTGGGAGCATGGGGACCTTGGAGGAGGGTTGAAGTGGGGAGGGGAGAGTTAGGGAGGGGAGCAGAGAAAAATGTAGACCTCAATAAATATCAATAAAATAAAAAATAAATAAATAAATTAGACCTAAAACGGGGTGCACACTTGGCAGGCTGGGTCAAGAGGACTGAATCAGATTCAAGGCCAGGCCGGGCTACATAGCAAGTGTCACAACAGCCAGGGTTACACAGCAAAACTCTGTCCTTAGAATCCAACAACACAGGGCTGGAGAGATGGCTCAGCCTACAAGAGAATTTGCTGCTCCAAAGAGGCCCTGGTTTGGTTCCCAGCATCCATGGAGTAGATTACAATCTGTAACTCCTGGGCCAGGGAATCTGTAGCCCCCTTCTGGCCTCTGTGGGCACTGCATGAATATGTTGCACAGACAAATATCCAAGCAAAACATCATATACAAAAATTAAAAATAGGTTAAAAACAAAAACAGAACAACAGTAAAAATCCCATCTACTGTTTAAAGTTAGTTTTAATTTTTTAAAAATGGTCATAAGTTAAGTCTAGAACTGTCTCTTTTGTACACCACCAGACTCCTTAATCTAACAGGAAGTTGAATCTGTCATCTGGTTTTTGTTTTGTTTTTGAATTTGGAGTTAGGGTCTCATACCTGTGCCCTAATCTAGCCTAGAACCCACTATGTATGGATACTGGCCCTGATCTCTAGGCCACCCTCTTTAATTAGACACTTGAGGGCTGGGATCACAAGCATGAACCACTACACCAGGTTAGACCCTTCTGTCTGAAAAGGTGTCTTACCTTTAGCAGCAGGACTCAACGGAAACTCCATTCCCAGACTCTGAGCACCAGACCTCGGTCAGTGTGGATCTATTAAAGGCAGCAACTCTCCGCAGCGCGAATCCAGCTTCAGGCAAGCCAAGTCATCTGACCTAGTGGGTCCAATGTTCAGAATGGCAATGGGGAGCTTCTTCTCCCGGGCGGTGAGGATGAACCGGTAACCGGAGTACACCTGCCCAGATGGAAGACAGACTCGCTCTAGATCCAGGAAAAGAACCACCTCACAACCTCAGAGACAAAACACAACAAAAAAAAAAAGATAAGAGGGAGAAGAGGGGCCAGTGAGATATCTCAGCAGCCACGCCAGATGGTGTGAGTTCAATTCCCAAAACCCATGATGAAAGGTAGATAGGTGAGAACCGACCCCACAAGTTGTCGTCTGACTTACAGACAATCAACCACCAACCAATCAGTCAATCAATCAAACAGTCTACAAGTCTACAAAGGGGTGGTGGTACTCGAGAAATGGTTCATTGGAGAAAGTTCTTGCTGCCCAAGTGTGGGAACCTGAGATCAGATTCCCAGCATCCATGTAAACACTGGGTTTGGTGGGAATCGTGTGTAAACCTACTGTTTACAGAAGGAAACCACATGGTTCCTAGGAGCTCACTGACCAGCCAGGCTAGTCATTCCAGGGCCTCTAAGTTCAGTGAGAGACTCTCACAAATTATGCCAGGGATTGGAGAGATGACTCAGTGGTTAAAAGCACTCGTTGCTCTTGCAGAGGACTTGGGTTCAGTTCCCAACACCCAGGGCTGTTGAAACCCTGTCTCAAAACAAAAAGAAAAACCCTAAGGTAGGCAGTAACAGAAGACACCCAACATTGACACGTCTGCATAAACATGTGCACACTCATGCATACACACACACATACACACTCACACTCACACGCACACATGAAGACTAAAAAGGAAACCCAAATAAGAGCAAACCTCTAGGACTTCACACCCTATAAAACGGGCAAGGGCCACTGAAACCCTGACAGAGTCAGGTACCTGCAGGGATGATCCGACCACCAGTAGCGAATCAGCCTCTTTCACGCGGCTGTGCACAAAGTCAACCTTGTCTGGGTTCACTGTGTCCCCAAAGAAAACGACATCTGGTTTCAGAGGACCTCCGCACCGATCACAGGACGGGACCTGAAAGCTCCGGACCTGCTCCTCAGTGAGGAACACATCACCGTCGGGGGCGACGCCCTGCGCCTCAGCGCTCCAGCTGGGATTCAGGACTTGGAAGCGTTCCTGCAGTACCCTCCGGGGAGTCTGTTCCCCACACTTCAGGCACAGGACTCTAAAAGCAATATGAGACCTGCTGAGTATAGTTCCTGGGAGGGATAAAGCTGCCAAAGTAGCCCCAACCATTTTCAACCCCCAACAAAAAACAGTCACTTTCTTTTCCTAGTAGGACATCCATTTTCTTTTTTTTTTAATTTTTTTATTACTTTATAAATAATACCAATCAAAGTTTCCACTTCCTCCCCTCCTCCCACTTCCCTCCCGCTCCCCCACACACCCTCCCCCACCAGGACATCCATTTTCACTTTCGTGTTCTCCTTTGCCTCCTTTGCAACCTTCTAGAACAGTGGTTCTCAACCTGTGGGCCGCGACCCTTTAGGGTTGAACAATTTTTTCACAAGGGGTCGGATATCAGATATCCTGCATAACAGATATTTATGTTATGATTCATAACAGTGGCAAAATTATAGTTATGAAGTAACGACAAACATAATTCTTTGACTGGGGTCATCACAACACGAGGAACCAACCGTATTAAAGGGTCGCAGCGTTAGGAAGGCTGAGAACCACTAGGCTAGAACAAGGTCCTTACTGATGCTTATTACTCCATTTGCACCGTTTTGTCCGTAATACATCAACATACGCTCTACACTCTATTGCCTTAGTACTCAAACCTGTGCCCCTCCGCACTCTCGTCTGCCCCTGCGGTGCCTGTCACTACACTCCCTGTGGAGACACTTTGTGAAGGGTGGTGGCGCATGCCTTTAATCCCAGCACTGGAGAGGCAGAGGCAGGCGGGTCTCTATGAGTTTGAGATCAGCCTGGTCTACAGAGTGAGTTATAGGTTACTCAAGGCTACATAGAGAGACTCCATATAAACAAACAAATAGGAAGAAACAAGAAGTAACCATGTTAGGGAGTTAATTCCCCAACAGTGATGCTGGACCACGGTGGGATTAGTGATGGTTCATTAACACCCTAGTTTTCTTCACTTTTGGTGAAATAATTCTGTTTTTTTCAACCCAAACTCAGGGTTAGCAATACTACTCACCACCCCCCGGTGGCTCTTTCTGTACAGTTGTGATAACTGTGAACTACAGTCTAGAATGGGGGTCCCCGCGGTGCAGCCCCACTCACGCTACAGTCTAGACTGGGGATCCCCGCGGTGCAACCCCACTCACGCTACAGTCTAGACCGGGGGTCCCCACGGGGTGCAGTCCCACTCACATTTTTCCTGGTGCTGGAAAACTGAACCCGGAGCTTTGCACATGCGAGCAGCGCACCACACAAGGCAGCCTGCTCCCTTCCCTGTTTCTATCCCTACTTCCCCTCTCAGTTCTCTAGGCTATCTCCAAAGCCAACAACTTGCTCAGGAAGCTTTTGCTGTGGATCTAAGACAACCTGGTCAAGACAGCCAACCGCCCTTCTCCTGGGGAACCACACATCCTTTTACGGCCAAACCCCGCAGACTCCAGACTCCGGCACCTGTGCATGCATCCATGGAGCTCTGTCAGCCGCTGGTTCCCCGCCTTGGCGTGCAGAGCATCCACATTCTGAGTCACCAACCAGTGCAGCTTCCCCAGTTTCTCCCAGTTGCTCAAGGCCCAGTGTGCTGGGTTGGGTTGGTGAGAGGAGAACTGAGGCCAGCCCACAAAGTTTCTGGCCCAGTACTGCTGACGAACTGGAGCGCTGCGTATGAAATCGATGTGCTGGATGGGTCTCCGGTCCGTGCGGGCGTAAAGACCCACCTTTTCCGACCTGTAGTCTGGGATCCCAGACTCCGTGGAGATTCCTGCGCCAGTCATCACTAGAAGTTTCTTGGAAAGGGTAATGAAGCGCTGTAACTCTTTGATCTTCTCAGGGTCCAAAGGAGGGCTTGGCGGCACGAATAACCCAGCAGGTCCATGAGAACACGGCCGGCTGAGGTTTGCCATCCAATGGGCCTTTGTTGACCTGAAAGTCAGTCCACTCATTCTCCTTCTAGAGAAAAAGAAATCCATGAGAGGAGCTGGGTTTTACCAAGAAAGTTAACCACCAAGCAAGGAATGCATAAACAAAATTGTCTATCCACTGCGGGTACACATTCAGCTATGAAAATTTGCCATGGTGGTCCATGCCTAGAATTGCAGCACTTGGGAGATGGAAGCAGGAAGGTTAAGGGCTATCCTCAGCTAATGAGAGAGTTAGAGGCCAGTCTGGGCTAAACTCAAAAGAGAAAAATCGAGGTGCTGAATGGATACATACAGACAGGTGAGTGAGTGGCCTCGAGGCCAGATGGTCCTGGGGAACTGAGTACAAGCCCCCTCCAACTCCCTAAGCTTTTCTGGCCATCCAGCGGGGTGTTTCCTGGCTGCTGGCTTTCTTTAGCACGTCCCAGCCTGCCCCTAAGCACCCCTTTTCATCTGCGAGGTCCTTGGATCCCCCAGGTTGGGGAGCCAGCAGGAGTGTCCCTGCTGCTGGAGCTTCTTTGTACCGCCCCACCCTGCATCCCAAGCCCGCCTTTTCATCTGTGAGGTCTTTGGAGCCCAGCAAGAGGCCCTGCTCCTGTGCTGAGCGGATACAGACAGGAAGAGAAGGGCAGGCGCCAATGCAAGAGTTCCTCCAACAACCTGAAAAGCAACATGATAACACCAGAATCCAGCGAACATGCAACAGGAAGACTTAAACACCCTAACCCAGAAGAAGTAGAAGAAATCGACTTTAATTGTAACCTTATGAAAATTATGGAGACCCTTAAACAGGAAGTGAAAAACTCCCTTAAAGAAATGGAAGAGAAGACAAACAAAAAGTTAGAAGAAATTAATAAATCCCTCAAAGATACCCAAGAAAACCAAGAAAAAGCAATCAAACAGTTAAAGGAAACAATTCAAGATGTGAAGACCGAAATGGAGGTAATAAAGAAAACACAAACCGAGGGATGGCTGGATATGGAAAATCTGGGTAAATGAACAGGAACTACAGAGACAAGTATAACCAACAGAATACAAGAGATAGAAGAAAAAAATCTCAGGTGCTGAGGATACAATACAGGAAATAGACTCACTGATCAAAGAAAACAGCAAATCCAACAAATTCTTAACACAAAACATCCAGGAAATCTGGGACACCATGAAAAGACCAAACCTAAGAATAATAGGGGTAGAAGGAGAAGAATTCCAGCTCAAAGGCCCAGAAAATATATTCAACAAAATTATAGAAGAAAACTTTCCCAACCTAAAGAAGGATCTCTTAGGACTGGAGGAGGAGGCGGGAGGGTGAGTGGGGGAGCGGGAGGGAAGTGGGAGGAGAGGAGGGGAGGAAGTGAAAATTTTGATTCCTATTATTTATAAAGTAATAAAAAATTACCAGAGGAAAAAATTTGTACCAATAAACCAAGATCCAGACCAAAAAGAGAGAGAGAGAGAGAGAAATTGAGAGACAGTACATGGTGGGGGGTTGTGCTAAATGTAAGAAGTCAGTTACAGGGTTGGAGAGATGGATCAGAGGTTAAGGGCACTGGTTGTTCTTCCAAAGGTTCTGGGCTAAATTCCGGCACCCACATGGGGGCTCACAACCATCTGTAACTCTAGTTTCAGGTGATCAGACCCCATCTTCTGGCCTCTGCAAGCACTGGGAGCAAAGGTGGTACACAAATATATGTGCAGGTAAAATACACGTAAAATTTAACAAATTTTAAATATTTTAAAAACAAACTTTTCTTCCCTCCATGGAGCCCTGCCTGTCCTTGAACTCGCTCTGTAGACCAGGCTAGCCTCGAACTCATAGAGATCCATCTGCTTTCTCTACCTCCTGAGTCCTGGGATTGAAGGTGTGCAGCACCACATGGGTCTACTTATCTGTATTTTTGTTAATATTATCCATCAAGGGACTATTTGTTCTCTAGCCCTGCTTTGTTTAAATCAGAATTATTACTTTTTCTTTTCTTTTTTTTTTTTTGTTTGTTTGTTTTTCGAGACAGGGTTTCTCTGTGGCTTTGGAGCCTGTCCTGGAACTAGCTCTTGTAGACCAGACTGGTCTCGAACTCACAAAGATCCGCCTTCCTCTGCCTCCCGAGTGCTGGGATTAAAGGCGTGCGCCACCACCACCCAGCTTACTTTTTCTTTTCTTTTCTTTTCTTGAGACAGGAGGATGCCTGTAGCCCAGGCCAAGAATACGGGGCACACCCAGCTAAACCCTTGTTTCTCCATGGGATATTTGAATTCTAGTATGTTAGGGGGTTTTTTTATTCTCATTTTCTCTTTTGTTGTTGTTTGTTTTGGTTTTCTACATGGTGCTGGATACCCGCAACACTATGTAATCAATCATTCTATCACCGAGCTATACTCCAGTCCAACATGGCAGTTTTCAGGACGTTGATCTGATCTTTCAGGCTTTTGGTTTTATTCGTGTCTTCACATGCATACTTTAAATTCCTTCATTTCCCCCATAATATCTGTTTACTGTGCTCTGTAAATTCTGCTGTTTGGACACAGAAGACAACACGCGCGTGCGCGCACACTTGCCTGTCAGGTTTTCTAGTTTTAAAGCCAAGCATTTGATATATCCTTTGATGTAAAGCAGAAATTACCTAGTGACAGGCTTGGCTTTTCTACACATAAGGTCAGGACCCGGCTTTCTCCATGGCATTCCACAACTACACGTGAAAGCTAAACAGACAGTCGGGTTTGTTTTCCTCCGTGTCCTCTCAGGAACAAAGAAGACAAATGAAATCCCCTGCAAAAAATGCACAGCTGGAAACCTAATGCCGAATCAGAATACTTCCACAATTTTCACCCAACAGCTTGCTACCTACGTGTGCATCATGGGAAGTGTAGTCCGTGAAGCAGGCTTAATTGGAAAGAAAACTACAAGTCCCACAAGCCTTCGTGTCTCCCACACGAAGTCCTACCGCATTCCTCCCCTGACTTCCGTCTTTCCTGGTCAGCTCAGTTAAGGTTCCGGGTGCGCTGCCGACACCTGGGATTATGATTGCCTTTTTGGGGTTTTGTGTTTGGTTAATTGGTTGGTATTTCTGTATTATGTTGTTTTTTTTTTTTTGAGACAGGGCCTCATGCAGCTGACTCTGACTCCAAATTCCTGATCCTCCTGGCTCCACTTCAAAAGTGCTCGGATTACAGGCTAGTGCCACCATGCCCGGCAGAGAAGTGGTTAATACTTCCAAAGTCCTGTGTGCAAAATAGCACCTAAACAGCCCTACTTTAGGAATTCACCCTATTTTTTTGTTTTTTGAGACAGGGTTTCTCTTTGTATCCTTAGCCTGTATAGACCAGGCTGGCCTCGAACTCAGAGATCTGCCTGCCTCGCTCTGCCTCTTAGTGCTGGGACTAAAGGCGTGTGTCACCATACCCAGCCATAAGACACTAATAATTTAGAATTGACTTTTTTTTCTTTTTTGTTTATGTTGTTGTTCGTTTGTTTTTGTTTTGTTTTTTGAGACAGGGTCTTACTATATAGCCTTGGCTGGCCTGGAGTTTGTTATGTAGACCAGGCTGGCCTCCAACTCAGAGATTTGCCTACCTCTGCCTCCCCAGAACTGCAATTAAAGGCATGTGCCACCATGATTGGCAGAATTGACTCGGTTTCCTCTACGTATATTCTCTTCCATTTCAAAGTAATTAAATGTCCTGCTATGAGTTAAATATGGATTGGGGCCTGCCAAGTGGCTTAGCAGGTAAAGACTTACTCCACAGGCCTGGCAGCCTGACTTTGATCCCTGGGACCCACAGGAAGGTGGAAGGAGAGAACCAACTCCACAAAGCGGTCGTTTGCTTCACATGTGCACACATTTTTTTATTCTAGAGAGAGAGAGAATTATAGGTGCTAGAGAGATAAGACTCTGCCTCAAAATGAATAAAGTAGCCAGGTGGTGGTGGTGGCGCACACCTTAAATCTCAGCACTCAGGAGGCAGAGGTAGGTGGATCTCTGTGAGTTCGAGGCCAGCCTGGTCTATAGGGCAAGTTCCAGGACAGGCTCCAAAGCTACAGAGAAACCCTGTCTCAAAAAGACAAAAAAAGGCATAAAATAAGAGTAATAGAGAGGGATCCCAAACACTCCTCTCTGACCTCCACTGGCTCCCCTACACATATGTACACACACACACACACACACAAAACCAATATGCATTATGAGGAATATATCCATAAACTTGAAAAATGGATGATTTTGAAGTTAATATGAGCAAAGCCAAGTAAAATGTATAGAGATTTGTACACTTACTCTCTTGACCAGAAAGCATAAAGGTACACCTGCCTCTGCCTCCTAAGTGCTAGGATCAAAGGTCAAAGGCTCAGCTACTGTTTGATTTTTTTTTCTTTTTGGTTTTTCAAGACTGAGTTTCTATGTGTAACAGTCCTGGCACCTGCTCTGTAAACCAGGCTAGCCTCCAACTCACAGAGGTCCATCAGCCTCTGCCTCCCGAGTGCTGGGATTAAAGGCATTGAATTTTAATAAGTAGCAAAAAGTCAAAATAAAAATGGAGAACATCCCTCAGGAAAGAAGTTCAGACACAGGTTATGAACAGCTTTCTACTCGCCAAAGTAAAACAGGCAGAGGAACTTATTTCACATTTTATACACTGCAGCATTTCTGGGGAATAAAGCCACTTAACCTCTCCAACCTTGGGTTTCACTTTTTTTTTTTTTTTTTTGTAAAAAAAGTCCTGATTGTCTAGGAACTCACTTTGTAGACCAGGCTGACCTTGAACTCACAGACAGAGATCTACCTGCTTCTGCCTCCCGAGTGCTGGGATTAAAGGCATACGCCAGCACCCAGCTTGGGTTTCATGTCTTACAAAGGGGTGCCATTGGATGTGATGGCCTTTAATCTTTGGCACTGGGGTGAATTCAATCCCTGGGACCCACAGAGTGGAAGGAGAGAATTACCTCCCACAAGTTGTCCTTAGACCTACACACACACACACGCACACACATGCACACGCATGCGTGTGCACGTGCAAATAAATGTAATCAGAAAACATTTTTCATTGAAAACAGGAACCCAAGCTGATACTTGTACACCAATATCAGCATTATTTGTATTAGATAAAAGGTTCAAACAAACAAGCCAATGAGGTTCATTGAAATCGCCATTATTGCTAATTGAAGAATAAGTAGCTAAATAAAATTACTGAGCCATAAAAAGGCATGAGATCTAGATGAGTATTACAATATGGATGAGTCATAAAAGTGTTACAGTAGGCCGGGCAGTGGTGGCACACGTCTTTAATCCCAGCACTTGGAAGGCAGAGGCACACACACACAAAATTACAATAAGGGACTGAACAGAGATGATTAGCGGTTAAAGCACTGGCTGCTCTTGTAGAGGATCTGGGTTTAGTTCCCAACACCCACGTGGTGACTCACAAACTTGTGTGAAACTCCAGGATCTGATACCTTCTTCTGACTTCCATGGGTACCAGGCATTCCCATGAGGCACATATGTGCAAGTAAAACACTCATACACATAAATAAATCTTAACAATGATCCATTCTTCCTTCCTTCCTTCCTTCTTTCCTTTCTTTTGTAAACAGGGTCTCTCTGTAGTCTTTGCTGGCCTCGAACTCAGAGAGATCCACCAACTACCTGCCTTTACCTCCCAAGTACTAGAATTAAAGGTGCGTGCCACCACGGCCAGCTTAAAAACAATTCTTACAGCAAGAGAAACACAGACATTACCTGTTTTCAGCTTTGTAAAACATCTGGAGTGAGAACGGTGGCCAAGGGCTGGCCATGAAAAGGGGCCAGGGAGGTCAGAGTTTAACGCCTACAAAGTTTAGTTTGGGAAGATCAAAAGGTTCTGGAGATGTATGTGACTATATTCAACGACACTGAATTTACCCTTAAGATAGTTAAAGCTACATTTTATGTTATATAGACTTTATACACATATTTTATTGTGTTAAAATCATAAACAAGCCTCCTTACAAAATGTGGTGACACGGAGTCAACGGAGTAACTCACGCCCGTTCCGCCAATCGCCGCTTGCACTCTCGGAACTGAGTAAATTAGCATGTTTGTTCCCATAGTGCTTTGCTGCATGTCCTCACGCAAACCTACTGAAATAAAACAATAATCTCCCTCCTATGCATCACACCGGGAGCACCATAAGATTGTACCAGGCGCTCAAATTTTCAGGCGAACAATAACTGAAGGTTCTTCCACCCGACTTGAAAATCCCCCTTCCTGAAACAGGACGCTCGCTTCCTAGGGGAGATGCGCAGGGGGCGTTGCTTTCTAGCTTTGCGCAGTGGCAGTATCGTAGCCAATGAGGTTTATCCGAGGCGCGATTATTGCTAATTGAAAACTTTTCCCAATACCCCGCCGTGACGACTTGCAATATAGTCGGCATTGGCAATTTTTGACAGTCTCTACGGAGACTGAATAATGCGGTTTGAAAAGAAATAATTATCGTGTTTAGCCTTAGTGAATATTTTTCACTATTCAGTTAGTGTTCTTTTGATTTATATTTTCTATTTCAGTTTCTTTGTTCCTATTGCTTTTACACTACACCTGTATCTCATTATTATTCGTTATTATTTATCTTCGTTTTTGTTTGTATTTTGTCTAACGCTAACCTGTGAACGTTTTCTGCTCGCGATCTCCAGGTCTTAACCGGGTTTACGTTTGAGGTTTTCTTGACGTTTCTCCTCCCTTCCTCCCCCCGCCCAACCGCCCGTCGTTTATTTAGAAGGAATCTCGGTTTTATTGACAAAAAGCATCTATCCCTGGATAGCTGAGGACTCGCGGCAGTCCTCTCGCCGCCCCCACCCGAGTCTTTCGGTCCCCTCGAGGTCTGTTTGTCCTTACCCGCGTCCTCCCGCCGCGGTCGAGTCTCCACCCCGGCCATCGCGATGACGTTATCCTCATTTGCATAAGAGTCCCCCCAGCATCCTAAGCGACGGCTCCGCTGTTTGCAAATCACGAGCGTCCGGACGCGAGATGACCCACCGGCAAGAATCTGTCCACGCAGATGACTGGGATGGAACCGCTGGGCTTGGGTCCGTCGCGTGGCGGTCGCGCGTGGGCAGGGGCTCACCGTGACTGTGACGCGGATCTTCAGCCCTGGGAGGCCGAGCGAGGACGTTCGACCGTCAGCTTTGCGCAGTGGCAGTATCGTAGCCAATGAGGTTTATCCGAGGCGCGATTATTGCTAATTGAAAACTTTTCCCAATACCCCGCCATGACGACTTGAAATATAGTCGGCATTGGCAATTTTTGACAGTCTCTACGGAGACTGAACATTAAATGTTGAAAAGTAAGATAATCTGGCTTAGAATTGTTTTGTGACTTACTGCACCTTCCCGCTATCAACCCTCCTGGGTAAAGCAGATTTTCCTGAGCAGTCTCAAGCAGAGCCTTAGATGTCTCTCCTTTGGGTGTGACTGTCACTAATGTTTCTCCAGCCAGTCCTGTCAAGTGTCATCTACCATTGACACTCCTGTGGCCTGTCTCTGCAGACTAATTTAAGTGTGCTTATTGTCCGTGTAGAGGACCAGGGTTCGGTTCCCAGCTCCACATCAAGTAGCAGTTCCCCCATTGTGTGGCTGCGTGCGTGCGTGCGTGCGTGTGAGAGAGAGAGAGACAGAGATCCCAGCACGTGGGGAGAGGCAGGAGAATCAGGAATTTGGATGCCTGGGCTACGTGAGGTCTTCAACAAACAAAAGACAAGCAAGTATTAAAAACTATTAGAACTTGTGCTATCCAAGTATATCAGTCCTGGTCTGGTATGATGGCACATGCCTACAATCCTAGCTACTCAGGAGCCTGAAGGCAGGAAGATCACAAGTTCAAAGTCAGCCTGGGTAACTTAGTAAGCGTGCTTACTAAGTGCTTACTTAGTGTCAGACCTCGTAGCCTGAGTTCCGTCCTCAACTCCCATAAGGTGGCAGGAGAGAATGACTTCCGAAGTTGCCCTCTAAGCTCCACATAAGCATTTAACACAACAGCTCCTGCCCATATGCACACACACAAAATAAATAATTTTATGCTTAATTTTTTAAATCTGAAGTAAAGAACTTAATGAACAAATAAAACAAGCACTGGTTATGGTTACTTACACTACAAATGGCTTCCATAAACACCAGAGTGGCAGCCTCGCTTGAATATTTGCCTTTATCAGTGCAGCTCTGAGTTTTAAAAAAAAAAAAAAATTCACAAGCCTCATTATGTAGCCTTGGCTATCCTGGAACTCACAGAGATCCGCCTGCCTCTGCCTCCCCAGTGCTGGAATTGAAGGCGTGCGCCACCACTGCAAAGCTTAAAAAAAAAAAAAAAAAGATTAAAAAATAAAAAGACCCCGGGCAGTGGAGGCACATACCCAGCACTCCCAGGCAGAAGTAGGAGGTTAAAAAAAATAAGAAAACAGGGCTGGAGAGATGGCTCAGCGGTTAAGAGTATTGCCTGCTCTTCCAAAGGTCCTGAGTTCAGTTCCCAGCAACCACATGGTGGCCCAAAAAAACCATCTGTAATGAGGTCTGGTGCCCTCTTCTGGCTAACTGTATACATAATAAATAAATAAATATTTAAAGAAAAAAAATACCTTGGAGAGGAATTGGCAATGTCACTGAAGAACCCACACAAAGACTCAAGGGGTACATAATTTAAGAGGACGACTAAAAAAACCTCAGTGATCAGATAAATAATATTTTAAGTGAGATGAGTCAAGGAAGGCGAGGGCTAGATATGAAGGACCGGATGAGATCCCTCCTTGAGACGGTCTCGCTACGCACCTTCCTCAGCCTCCCAAGCACTGGAGTTACAGGTGTGTGCACACCTTTTACAGTTGTCCCAAAGGACACACAATTTAGGCAGCAGCAGGAAATGATCAGTTAGACTTGGCCTCACGGTCCAGCTCATGCTTCTTGATGGCGAGGGAGTTGCAGGAGCCCTCAGCGGCACAGATGAGCTCATCAGCAAAACACTCATTCCTGAGAGACCAGGGGTGGGGCACCTTGCCGAGGGATGGTCTGAATCACTGGGCGGGGACACACCCACCGCCTGCAGCCTCCTGTCCCTGCCCATCCAAAGCCTGTTGAGACTTCCCCAGGGACAACGGTTGATGATGGCATTCACCAGGACCTACAGAGGGTTTTTGCCAGTGAGCGGGTGATCTCAAAGGCATGCTTGACTATGTGCACCGTCATGAGCTTTGTCATGGAGCTAGGGAGGAGCTCGGGATGGGGCACTGCGCTCTGCACCTCCCTGCTGTGCTGGGCAGGGGCGTTTCCTCTGCAATGTAATCGTGAAGGGAAATACACATCATCAGAGCTCCGTTTCCCCGACAGCGCCATGTCTGAGGTCTCTGACACTGCGGGTGTAGCGGTCTCCCACTCAATCATTCTGAGAACACCGCCACCTGGCTTAACTTACTATTAATTAGAGCTCAGCCTCTAGGAAGTTCGGGCTATACTAATGAAGATCGAGAATTCCAAATTACTTATATCCAGAACAGAACACTTCAAACAATGTGATTTCATTTTATATTATATTGTTTTTGTACAGGGCATTAATTAATTTTTGGGAGGTGATTTTTTTTTTTGTCTTGTTGCTGTTTTATGAGCTTTTAAATGTTTTTCCTCTCTCCTATTGTGCTGGCTAATTTTGTCAACTTAACACAGGCTAGAGTGATCTGAGGGGAGGGAACTGGGGGGAGGGCCCAGCCTATGGTGGGTTGTGCCATCCCTGGCCTGGAGGGTCCTGGGTTCTATAAGAAAGCAGGGTGGGGCTGGAGAGATGGCTCAGTGGTTAAGAGCATTGCCTGCTCTTCCAAAGGTCCTGAGTTCAATTCCCAGCAATCACATGGTGGCTCACAACCATCTGTAATGAGGTCTGGTGCCCTCTACTGGCCTGCAGACATACACACAGACAGAATATGGTATACATAATAAATAAAAGAAATATATAAAAAAAAGAAAGCAGGGTGAGCAACTCATGAGGAGCAAACCAGTAAGCAGTACCCCTGCTGCTGCCTTCCAGGTTCCTGCCCTGTTTGAGTTCCTGTCCTGACTTCCTCTGAGGATGAACAGCAATGTGGAAGAGTAAGCCAAATAAACCTTTTCCTCCCCCAGTTGCTTTTGGTCATGGTGTTCATCACAGCATTTTTTTAAAAATTGTTTAATGATTTATTTAACTTTATTTTATGTGCATTGGTGTGAAGGTGTCAGATCTCATGGAACTGCATTTTCAGACAGTTGTGAGCTGCCATGTGGGTGCTGGGAATTGAACCCGGGTCCTCTGGAAGAGCAGTCAGTGCTCTTAACCACTGAGCAATCTCTCCAGCCCCATCACAGCATTTTTTCTCGTTTCCTGTCTTTCTATTTACTTATACATAATCTCTTGTCTTCTGGTTTGCTGAAACATTAAGTTAGACAACACTTGCCATAGTAATGTCTGTCAAGTGGCTGCAAGAACTCCAGCATCACATGCATCTGAAGGCACTCTCAACCAAGGAGACTAATTTTACCATTTTCATCCACTTTATAGTATTTCAACCTTTTCCTTATTCTTCGTGGGAAGGTGTAAGACTTTTCTTGGACCTGACTAAGACAGGGTTTCACACTCTGCCAGCTGCCTACCAAGCACAGGGCTTTATTATTATTGAATTACAGATTGCCCAGTAGGCACCAAGGTGCCATTCTTGAGGAAGGGGTTAAAAGTCCCTCCGACATTGATACTGTCATTGTACTCCTGCTCTTTCCCCCACAGCAGCATGGTCTGACTGGAAGACTCTTTTATGTGGTCCTCAATAACCTTGATCTCAAATCTCTCTCAAGTTCTGGGATTGTCAATATGGGCGATATTTGTTTTTCTTGTTTGTTTTGTTTTGTTCTTCATACTAAGTTTTGAGAGACTAGGAATTAGCAGACTCTCTGTTAGACAGACAGACAGAGAGAGGGGGGCGTTGCTAGGTAATAAGATGGTGAATTTCCAAAATGGCCACTTCTTCCTTAAGAAGACAAAAAATCCAGCAGTTTTTGTCTCCCATCGGCAGGGGGCTGCTGATGACCTGCCTCCACACGTTTAAGGACTGAACAGGAAAAGTCACACAACAGTTCGGACGCAATCAACCATTCTAGCTTTCTTCAAACTCAGGAACCCTCTTTCGAGGCTTTAAAACCCCCAGTTCTCAAGAAGAGACTAGATTTTCCGTCAAGATGTTCCATCTTTCTCGGGTCCCGAGTGTCCATCCCGAGTCCCCTGTCTGCTTTGCAAAGGGTCTTTCTCTGTGTGTCTGCTGCATGTGTGCGGTTCCTCTCCCCCACCTGCCGCATATGCGCGGTTCCTGTCCCCCACTTGTTGCGGGTAACTGCTGATTCTGTCTGCAGTGCTTGAATTTTCTCTGTTGCTACCTATTTCGCCATAGATTTTTTTTTTTTTCTGCTCGAACAGTTTAAATACCCTGGTAGTAAAGCCACCACCGATGTAAGCAGTCAGATCAGTCAAATTAGTAAATCCAGGTTTAACCCGGGCAGAGCAAAGCAACTCCTGGGTGACCTTTGGGAACTAGGAGAGGATTTACAGCAAATATGGCTACCAGGTTTTATATAGCCTGTAGGTGTGCTCTGGAGCAGCCCCAGGGAGGGCCTAACTTTTGGTGGGCTTTCTCAGTTTTCAGGTGGACGCTCCATCCAAGCCCCTCCCCCATCTCTCTGTAAACCCTGCCGCATCTCAGAAAGCCCACCAAATGATGACCCCTTCCCTCTAGCTCAGGAGCCGGGTTTGGAATGGGAAGAGTGAGACCAGAGCGTGGAATGGGGCCCCTAGCTGGAGATCCCCAACATCCCAGCCTTTTTGGGTATATATGGACGGCGCTAGGGCTTTTAATTCTTTAACTGGCAAAGGAAACAAACCGGATCCAGACCCCCTAGGCTATCATTTCAAGAACCCTAAGCTGTAGCTGTATCAGTTTCACGATGTAGTTCTAGCTGGCCTGGAACGCACAGAGATCTTGCCCTACCCACCCACCCACACTGTGATAAAGGGAGTATACTACCGCACCTGGCAATGACCGGCTTGTACATGTTTTACAACTTACATTTTCCTTTTTTTTTTTTTTTTTTTTTTTTTTTGGTTCAAGACAGTGTTTTTGTGTAGTTTTAGAGCCTGTTCTGGGACTAACTCTTGTAGACCAGGCTGGCCTCGAACTCACAAAGATCTGCCTATCTCTGCCTTCCAAGTACTGGGATTAAAGGTGTGTGCCACCACCATCCAGCTCAATTTACATTTTCTTTCCACCAAACAATGTATCTTGGACGTATTTTCCATGTCAGCAACCCGTTTGGCTTTCTTCTTGTGTGGCCGTATCCTGCCAAGGTTAATCCCTTCTGTTGATGGACATTTTGTTTGTCCAATGGGAGTGCTGTAAGTAACGCTAGCTACAGTAAATAGTCTCCTGGCTACATCACTCCTGTGAGTCAGTTTGTCTGTCTCTCCCCTCTCTGTCAGTTTAATGTAGCCTAGGCTAGCTTCGAACTGTGTGTAACTAACTGTTGATGGCCTTGAACTCCTGATCCTCTTATACCCATCTCCCAAGTGCAGGAAATAAGTGTATACACACCATGCCCAGCTTCCTTGTGGGGCATTGTGTGTAGAAATTTCTATAAATGAGATTGCCAATTTAAGGACAGTGTACACTTTGTATTTTAGGGGTACTTCCAACTTGGCATCTAAAAGCTTGGTGATGTATTTGGCCCAAAACGCATGAGTGGAGAGATTTGCAGAGACACAAGCGTGTACACACACACACACACACACACATGCGCACACGTGCACGCGCCTCGCACACTGTCTTCAGGCTCGCCTGGATATGCTGACTGGCTCCAGGAAGTGGAAACGGATTGACTCCAAGGCTACCTCAGCAGAGAAAGGACCCACCAGCCCCCAACAATCTGCGCAGTGTTTAAGTCACCACAGGATGTTTGCAAGAAGTACCAGCTCATAGGTTAAAAATATCTCGTGCCGGAGGGGCCTGAGTCTGTCTCAGAACAGAGCTGCCCCACAGTCCCAGGCTTCTCTGTCACTAGGGGAATTAAGGAGACCAATTGATTCCTCTCCTACCCCCACAGCCCCATCCTACTTTGAAGTCAGACTTTCTGTGTTCCAATCTGACTCCATTATTCACTGGCTGTGTGACCCTAGGCCACACAATTAGTGACTCTGTGTCTTGGTGCCCATGGCTATAGAAGGGGAGTCATGGCTTTCTCTCAGAGGTCATGGACCTTCACCCTGGCTGCCAAGTGCCTGCAGAGCTAAAAAAATAAATAACTAAAATAAAATAAAAAGTCTGATACACTGAAGAAGAGGAGGAGGAGAAAAAAATCCTAATGCCCAGACGGCATTCCAGATCAATTAAATCAGAGTGTCTGGGGATTGGGTCTGGGCAAACAAGATATTTAAAAGCTTCCCAGGTAATGATAATGCGCCTCCAGGGCTGAGGCGCGATGTGCTGGTGAGGTTTTGTGGGTTTTAAACAAGATAATTTGAGGAAGAAATTTTCATGATGACTGGCACAGGGGTGAGGTTGAGCAGCCAAGAATTCGGTCCCGGTGGTAGTCAGAGCTTCCCGGAGGAGACGGTAGGCAGGCTGTAAGCTGAAAAGAAGAGGAAATTACCAGGACAGATGTTCTAGGAGGGTTTTATCTCCTGCGGAGCCAGAAGCGTCACCCCAGCCCCGGGCATCCATATACCCAAAGAGTCTGGAAAGTTTGGTTGGAAGTTCCATCCCAAGCCCCCTCCCCTGGGAGTGGCTTCAGTCCAGACTCCACCTCCGAGAAAGCCCGCCAAACGATGACCCCTCCCCAGAGATGCTCAAGACCACTCCCACAGGGTATTTAAATTATACCCCCGAGAACACACACTTGGTTTTCCGGTCTTCTTCCCATTTCCTCTCTGGGAGGCTGGAAGGCCACCCAGAGCGATGGTAACCACTAAACCTGGGCTTTTTCTAATTCGGTTTGATTTGGTCTGATTTGGATTACTGCGTTAGCGGAGAGGTTTATCGGGGTGCAGAAACTTTTTATGGAGACTTTGGCTCTGGGAGGAGCTCCGTTCCTCCGTACCGGCTCTAGCTCAGTGGTGGAGTGCAGTCCTCAGGTGTCCAAGCCTCTGGTTCAGACCCAGCCACCCCCCAGTCCCCCCGAGACTGTAGGTAAGATAGAAAGAAGAAGGGAGACGGTGGGAGGGGGCACAAGGCCCCAGATCATCTCCTGAGGTCAGAGGTCATTGGTGGTTACTGAGATTGTTCTGGTATCATCGGGGTTAAAATGAGGCAGTGATATAGACCAGGGTTTCAGGGGAAGTCAAGTCTTTCCCAGGTGTCCCCTGTGAGACAGCCCAGTTCTCACAGCTAAGTGACTGCGGCAGGGGATTTCTACATGAACCTCAGGTTCTCAGTATATGAACTGGATGTAATAGCCCATGCCTGTGGGAGGCACAGAGGTCCGTGTGCTCACAGATAAGCACTAGGGGAACCAGGAATGTTACACACACAGGCTTATCCCTTCAAAGGAAGGGATGTATAACCTGTTTCCACCCAGAAGGCTGGGAACAGACATGGTTAATAATCCGGTGACCTTTGCGCTATTTGTGTGGGCAAGACCCCACTGGGCCCTCCCCAGACTCTTATGAGCTTCTCAGTCTATAGAGCCCATCTTTATGGAAGATATCATACATATACTTTACAAAGAATTTCCATTTAGTCATGTGTGAAGCTTTGTTGTGCACACACGGGATTGAGTGAATTATCACCAGGGAAGTTTTCACCCAATTGTGCTGTACCTAAATATGCCTATAATAAACTATTTGGGGTCAGACTCTCAAAATTAGACCCAACACCACCTACTTTGTCAGGTTGACCGAACTGCCTTCTTGCCTCCCTCAGATCCTCCCTACTGGCCATGGTGATTGCAAATACAGAGCTCTGAACGTGCCTACGATCCAGCACTTTGGAGGCTGAGGCAGGAGGATTGCCATGAATTTGTGGCCAATCTGGGTACATAGAGAGGCTATCTCAAGAACCCCCTCCAAGAAACAAACAAAAGATACAAAAGCTCTAGTAGATTTATTTATGCATTTAATAACTTGCTCGTTGACTGATTTTTTTTAAATGTGTATAGGTGTGTTGTCTGCATGTGTGTCTATGCAATGTGTCTGTGCCTATGTGCCGTTAAAGATCAAAAGAAGGCCTTGGATCCTCTGAAACTGGAGTTACAGATGGTTGTGAATTAACATATAGGTGCTGGGAATCAAACTCAGGGCTTCTGGAGGAGCAGCCAGTGCTCTTAGCCTCTGAGCCATCTCTTGGGGGCTGATATGAATGCTTTTGCTTGTTTAAACAGCTCCAGGTAGCTTCTAATTTGTGTAGAGAAAGATGACTTTGAACTTCTGGTCCTCTGCCTTTACCTCTCCCCTAAGTGCTGAGATCACAGGTCTGTGCCCCCATGCCTGGTTTTTGTGTGGTTCTGGGGATCAAGCCAGGGGCTCTGTATGGCAGGCAAGTATTTACTCTACCAACTGAGCTCCAATTGAGTTACATCCCTAGCTGGGATAGGCTTTTGAGGTCTTTTTTTTTTTTTTTTCTCCTGAGACAGGGTTTCTCTGTAGCTTTGGAGCCTGTCCTGGAACTAGCTCTTGTAGACCAGGTTGGCCTCAAACTCACAGAGATCTGCCTGCCTCTGCCTCCCGAGTAATGGGATAAAAGGTGTTTGCCACCACCGTCCAGCAACTATGCCATCTTTGAACTCACAGAGATTCCTCTGCCTCAGTTTTGCAGCTGCTGGGATTAAAGTCAGGGACCAGCAAGTCTGGCTTTATTAGGCAAACCTTCCAGGCATTCTGTTCTGAATACCAGCCCCTCCTTCTGGAATGTCCTTCCCACAGCCTCTGCTCCAAAAACCAAGGTCAGAGTTAGCTCTTCTTTCTTTCCAGGATATTATAATTTTATTCTCTCATAACAAAATCAGCTTAGAAATATATCACTTGGCCTTTACGCTCTCTCTCTCTTTAGAATATTTATTTTTATGTACACTGTGTTTTTTTGCCTGCATGTCTATCTGTTTGTGTGTGAGGGTATCAGATGCCCTGGAGCTGGAGTTACAGACAGTTGTGAGCTTACATGTGGGTGCTAGGAATTGAACCCAGGTCTTTTGGAAGAGCAGCCATCCCTCCAGTCCCTCAGTCCTTTCTCTTATCATGCCCCAATTTAAAATGCTTGAATGTCTCTCATTTATTTTATGGTATGAATGTTTGGCTTGCATGCGTGTATATGCATCCTGTGCGTGCCCAGTGCCTGCGGAGTCCAGAAGAGTGTGCCTGATTCTCTGGAATGGGATTTACAGGCAGTTGTGAGCCACCATGTTGTTGTTGGGGACAGCCAGTGCTCTTAACCACTGAGCCTTCTCTCTGCCCCAGTGCTTGCATCTCTTAGATCTGAGGTGGGGTTCCACACACTCCAACCTCAGCCCAGTCTCCTTTGTAGTTTCAGATAGATAGATAGATAGATAGATAGATAGATAGATAGATAGATAGATAGATAGACAGACAGACAGATAGATATTTATGCATACTTTGTTTGCAGGTACATCAGCACCCAGAAGACAGCTTCAGATAGTTGTGAGCTGCCATGTGGGTGCTGGGAACTGAACTCAAGACCTTTGGAAGAGCAGTGAGTGCTCTTAACCACTGAGCCATCTCTCCAGCCCCAGATGATAGATAGATAGATAGATAGATAGATAGATAGATAGATAGATAGATAGATAGATGATAGCTAGATAGATAGATAGAGGATAGATAGATAGATACATAGATACATAGATAGATAGAGACATACATACATATACAGCACAACATATATACATATACATACATCTAACCACACACATATATAATTTATTTTTATTTTTACGTGCATTGGTGTTTTGTCTGCATGTGTGTCTGTATTAGGGAGTCAGCTCCCCTGGGACTGGAGTTACAGGCAGGTGTGGAGGTGGAAATTAATCCCATGGTCCTCTGGAAGAGCAGCAGTGCTCTTAACCACAGGCCATCTCTCCAGCCCCTGGTTTCAGCTTTCCGAGGAAAATGGTCTCAATCCGTCCCCCATGGCCCCTCTGCCTCCTGCCAGAGCCCAGCTTTCCCTGGGCAGACAGAGTCCTTGTTCTTACACTGTGTCACTTTGTGGGCCTGGTACTTGCCACATTTCTTGCAGACACCCCAGCAGGTTTTAGGAACATTCCCCACGTACCCCCATCTTCAGGAACACTTTCAGCATGGAAAATAAGAGTTCTATAGTTTCTAGAAAAACACTGCCTTTATCTATGCTGTTCCACCTGGCTCACGTTCCCCCATCTCCCTCCCCCCCCTCCCCCCAGGCCAGGAATTGAACAGAGGGCTTCGTACATGTTAAACATGCCCTCCCAGAGATCCATAACCCATGACTGGGTGTCATTTTAAAAAGACAGTTTAAATTTATCTTTAAAGTATAAATTCATTTTGGGAACCAGTGAAATTGCACCTGCGGTTCACCGTGGGCCTGGTGGCCCAGCCGGTGATCTCAGCGCCCAGAGAGCAGGAGGAAGAGAATCTTCAGATCAGGAGCAGCCAGGGCTCAACAAGATTCTGTCTCACAAGTAAAGCAAATGAGAACAGAACAAAAGGTGCCGAGTGAAGACTCTTTCCTGCTTCTGACCCTGGGCCATCCTGTCCCTAAGTCCTCCCAGGTGACTCTGATATTTCTGCTCTCCTGGCTGGGCCATCTTCCAGTATGCATAAGCCTCTCCTATTTCTAAACTCTTCCCCGCTTTCTCTCCCAAATGGCTTATTGCATACCCTACTTGCTTTATTATTGTTTTTATTTTGCAGGCTGTCTCATTTCAGAACATAATAACCTTCTTGAATCTTTCTCTTTTTTTAATATTTATTTATTTATTATGTATACAGTATTCTCTCTGTGTGTATGTCTGCAGGCCAGAAGAGGGCACCAGACCTCATTACAGATGGTTGTGAGCCACCATGTGGTTGCTGGGAATTGAACTCAGGACCTTTGGAAGAGCAGGCAATGCTCTTAACCACTGAGCCATCTCTCCAGCCCCTTGAATCTTTCATATGGATGCATTGTTTTACATGTTGAAACTATATGTCATTTATTTGGCGATCCTCTAGGATCCCCTAGTGATGGATATTTGGGTTGTTTCCATTCATTCATTCATTCATTTATTTATTTATTTATTTATTTATTTATTAGGTACACAGTGTTCAGCCTCCATGTATGCCTGCAGGCCAGAAGAGGGCACCAGATCTCATTACAGATGGTTGTGAGCCACCATGTGATTGTTGGGAATTGAACTCAGGACCTCCGGAAGAGCAGTCAGTGCTCCCAACCTGTGAGCCATCTCTCCAGCCCCCATTCATTCATTTTTCTGAGGCAGTCACTTATGTAGTTCACGTGGACTCCTCCCTCAGCCTTTGCTATACTGAGTTATGGGCCTGTACCACCATGTCCAAGTTCATCCATAGTTCTTTTTTTGTTTTTTTGTTTTTATTTATTTTATTGATATTTATTGAGCTCTACATTTTTCTCTGCTTTCCTCCCTGACTCTCCCCTCCCTGCTTCAAACCTCCCCCAAGGTCCCCATGCTCCCAATTTACTCAGGAGATCTTGTTTTTTTATACTTTCTACTTTCCACGTATATTAGATCTATGTAAGTCTCTCCTAGTGTCCGTATTGTTGTCTAATGCCACACCCACAGCTGTGTCGCCTGTGTGACAACGATGCCTCTGGCTCGGGGGACATAGGCTGGGGGGTTCGTGTAGTTCGCGGATAGGTCTCCAGTGGTTCCTTGACATTCAGTTCAGGTCATGAACTCGAATGGAGGATTGTGTTCTCACCGCTGTCATAGATGGTTAGCTGCCTCTACTATTCTTTCCGGTTTCCTGATAATGTTCTTTGCTGTACTTGGCCAAATGCATAATCTTACCAGAGAACCCCTTGATGTTCCTGGGAATGATAATTCTAATAATGATACTAAAACAGTGCTCTAGATGGCACCAGTGGTTCAAGCCCTTGTGCAAATTCTGGACGAAAGGCAAAAAAGAGATCAGTGAGGGGGTATTATGGAGGAGTTACAGCAGTGGGAACTTTCCCTAGAAAAGAATAAAGGGGCTGGAGAGATGGCTCAGCGGTTAAGAGCATTGCCTGCTTTTCCAAAGGTCCTGAGTTCAATTCCCAGCAACCACATGGTGGCTCACAACCATCTGAAATGAGGTCTGATGCCCTCTTCTGGCCTCAGGCAGACACAGAGACAGAATATTGTGTACATAATAAATAAATAAATAATAAATATTAAAAAAAAAGAATAAAGAAACCAGGAAAAAATCCCTTGCAAGATTGCCTCCCCTGATGCTTAATCAATAGGGAAGAAAGAATAAATATATTAAATCAACTTAAGAAAGCCTCTGCTAGATGGGACAAAGACTTTGGTAGTTCTCCAGATTATAGGTATAATAAATTTCTTGAAGCAACAGGACATCACGGTCTAGGATAAAGAATAGCTCAGGCTTGCAACCAACACAAGGAGGGAGTAGATATCAACAATAGCAGCGATAGAGGTAATTCTTAAGAAGCAGATGGCGTGACCACAATCATAGCAACGAATATGTTAGTTTCTCTTTTGCCTGAAGCTGTTTACCTTTGATTCATGTATAAAAACCCTGGTCTGGGGCTGGAGAGATGGCTCAGAGGTTAAGAGCATTGCCTGCTCTTCCAAAGGTCCTGAGTTCAAATCCCAGCAACCACATGGTGGCTCACAACCATCTTTAATGGGGTCTGGTGCCCTCTTCTGGCCTGCAGGCATACACACAGACAGAATATTGTATACATAATAAATAAATATTTAAAAAAAAAAAAAACCCTGGTCTGAAAAAGTAAAATTGCAGCAGATTCAAAACGCAATAGTGTGTTTGTCTGTCTGTCATCGCCGACCTCGTGCCTTCCTGAGTACCAAGACCCTGCTTCTCCCATGGTCTGAGTGGCTCCGCTGAGCCGGTCCGTGGCAGTGTAAGTTCTCTGGGATTGTGGTTTCTAGGCTGGCTTTCTTTGCTTTATGTTTAAAAACCACCTATGAGTGAGTACATGTGATAATTGTCTTTCTGTGTCTGGATTACCTCACTCAAAATAATGCTTTCTAGCTCCATCCATTTTCCTGCAAAATTCAAGCTGTCATTATTTTTTCTGCTGTGTAGTACTCCATTGTGTAAATGTGCCACATTTTTCTTATCCATTCTTCGATCAAGGGGCATTTAGGTTGTTTCCAGGCTCTGGCTATGACAAACAAAGCTGCTATGAACATAGGTGAGCACATGTCCTTGTGGCACGATTGAGCATCCTTTGGGTATATACCCAAAAGTGGTATTACTGGGTCTTGAGGAAGGTTGTTTCCTAATTTTCTGAGAAATTGCCACACTGACATCCAAAGGGGCTGTACCAGCTTGCATTCCCACCAGCAATGCAGAAGTGTTCCCTTTTCCCCACAACCTCTCCAGCATAAGTTGTCATCAGTGTTTTTGACCTTGGCCATTCTTACAGGTATAAGATAGAATCTCAGAGTTGTTTTGATTTGCATTTCTCTGATGACTACAGATGTTGAACATTTCCTTAAGTGTCTTTCAGCCATTTTAAGATTCTTCTGTTGAAAAAAAAAAAAAAAAGATTCTTCTGTTGAGAGTTCTCTGTTTAGGTCAGTACTCCATTTTTTTTTATTGGATTATGTGATCTTTTGGTGTCCAATTTCTTGAGTTCTTTGTATATTTTGGAGATCAGGCCTCTGTCTGATGTGGGGTTAGTGAAGATCTTTTCCCATTCTATAGGCTGTCATTTTTGTCTTGTTAACCGTGTCCTTTGCTTCTGCAAGCATACATGCAGGCAGAACACTGTATACATAATAAATAAATAAAATCTTAAAGAAAAGGTTAAAAAAAAGAGGGAGAGAGAGATGGATTTAAAAAACAAGTAAATAAAGCCGGGTGGTGCTGGTGGTGCATGCCTTTAAATGCAGCACTCGGGAGGCAGAGGCAGGTAGATTTATTTCTATGAGTTCAGGACAGCCTGATCTACAGAGCTAGTTCCAGGACAGCCAGACAACCAGTCTCTAAAAACCAAATAAATAAAGAAAAAAAAATTATTTAAAAAAAACAGGTAAATAAATGTAGGACATAATGTCAGACGACGAAAGTAAATAAACCAGGATAAAGAACTAATAAAGAGCCAGGTGGTAGTGGCACCACCTTTAATCCCAGCACTCGGGAGGCAGAGGCAGGCGGATCTCTGTGAGTTCGAGACCAGCCTGGTCTACAAGAGCTAGCTCCAGGGCAGGCACCAAACACTACAGAGAAACCCTGTCTCAAAAATAAATAAATAAAAGAAAGAAAGAAAGAAAGAAAAAAGAGAACTAATAAAGAACACAGACAAGGGCTGGAGGGATGGCTCAGGGGTTAGGAGCACCGGCTGCTCTTCCAGAAGTCCCGAGTTCAATTCCTAGCACCCACATGGTGGTTCATAACCATCAGTAATAAGATCTGGTGCTGCCTTCTAGAGTGCAGGCAGAACACTGTATACATAATAAATAAATTAAAAAAAAAAGAACACGACAAGAATCTAGAAATAAACCCGGTGTGGTGTCACATGCCTTTAATTCAAGTACTCAGGATGCAGTGGCAGGTGGATCTCCGTGAGTTTGAGTCCAACTTGGTCTATAGAGAAAGTTCCAGGACAGCCAGGGTTTTTACACAGAGAAACCCTGTCCAAGAAAAAAAAATCCACCAAAAAATCAAACAAAGAAACAAAACAACAAAGATACCTTTAATCCCAGCACTCAGGAGGCAGCAGAGGCAGGAGGATCTCTGTGAGTTTGAGGCCAGCCTGGTCTACAAGAGCTAGTACCAGGACAGGCTCCAAAGCTACAGAGAAACCCTGTCTCGAAAAACCAAAAAGAAAAGAAAAGGAAAACCAAAACCAAGCAAACAAAACAAGAAAAAAAAAAAAAACAGAAAAAAAACTAAAAAACTAGAGATACAATATCTAGGATGCAGATGAAAGGACATGAACAACCATGCATGCATGATCTGTAAAGAACATTCCAGAAAGAGAAGACCCAAAGCTCTGAAGGCCTGAGTTAGAGCTAGGTCGCTAGGCTGAAGCAGGAAGATACAAACCTGGGACAGGGCTATAGCTCAGCCGTGAAGCACTTTCCTACCATGCGTAATGACCTAGATTCAATGCCACAAAAAACAAAACACAAAAAGGGGGCATAAACTTGGACCTTTGGTCATTTTAAACTAATCTGCAGGGTTCCCCCATTAAAGAATGCTGCTGTCTGGTAGGAGAAGCATCATGAGTGCGTGAGGACTAAAGGCATTGCTATGACTCACGCCTGGAGTCTTCAGAGGCGAACAGCACCCTCTACAACAGGTCCCTGCCAGGATGGACCCAGAGCACCAGAGCAAAGTAAGCATACAGTGAAGCTTCTGGAACCTTCAAGAGACCCCGGGTGTCACTCAGCACCGGTCACTGCTTCTCCGAGCTGCTCCCGAGCAGAGGAAACTGTGGTCCTGAATCCTATGACTGTGAACTGCTAAGTGTGTGGTAACACAACTACAGGAAACGAGTCAAAGGAAGGGATTTGAGATGTGTTGCAAGGGAAAAGAGAAGTAACTTGCTGTGTTTGGGACGTCAGACAGAATGCTGAGCCAGGGAAGGCTGTATAAAGACCAGACGTGAGGAGAAGAGTTGGGTTTTGTCCCAAATGTAACAGGAAACTAGCGGAGTGCAGCTGACAAGACCTAATTTACATTTTTAAACATTACATTTTAAGTCAGTTGTTCCACTGTTAAATATTTATCCAAGAGAAATGAAACCGTATGTCCACATGAAGACTTCCAAACGCCATAGCAAGTTTATTCCTAGCAGACCAAGCTAGAAAAACAGCCTCAATGTTCATCAACAGTATACGCAGCAATTGGTTCTGGCACATCCACACAACGGAGTACTACTGAGCAATTAAAAATGAGCAAATTACTGACACCTAATGTAGATGAAGCTGTGCCAAAGAAAGCAAACCTCCCCTGTGCACCCTAGAAAAGAGTACCCACCCCCTGAAAAAAGAAAAGAAAATGCAAAGTGAACAAGGTGGTCAATTGAAGATAGAGAGGCTGCAGAACCAAAAATTCAAAGCCATCTTTGGCTACCTGGGGAGTTTTGAGGCCACCCTGGGCTACATGAGACACTGTCTAAAAAGTGATAAAACAAAAATCAAAACCAAAACATTCAAACTAATCTGTAATGACAGAAAGCAAGTCAATGATTATATGGAGCCTGCAAAGGGGCAGCAGGGGGAAACGGAATGTTCTAGGCTTCGACTGAGAGTTCATACTCAGGGCTATCCATCTCACTGAGCCTATGACACCCAGAATTCCTGATGGTTTTGAGAGAGGATCTCACCTTATAGTGGATGCTGTCCTCCAAATCCTCCTGAATCATCATTACTGCATTTACAGTATTACGGCACAAATTACTGCATTTCAACAGGTGCAAATTATACCTCAATAAAGTGGCTTTTAAAAAGGTAACATTGGAGCAGGGAGTGGTGGCCCATGCCTGTAATTCCAGCACCCAGGAGGCAGAGGCAGCAGGGACTCTGAGTTTAAGGCCAACCTGGTCTACAAAGTAAGTTCCAGGGTAGCTAGGGCTACACAGAGAAACCCTGTCTTGAAAACAGCAAAAATAAGCAAACAAACAAATAAAACTTCAAGCCACATGGTGTGTCAAAGCCTCCCTCCCCGTACTCACACCCCCACCCCACCCCCGCCCAGCACATGGGAAGAAGTGGCAGACAGATCTCTTGCGAGTCCAGTCTATACAGGGTAGTTAGGGTTAGGATTAGCCAGGGTAACATAACTGTAGCTAGTCTTTCTCTGTCCCACCAGCCCGCTCCCAAATCATGACATGGAGACTGATTGTTAATTATGAAAATTCAGCTGATAGCTTAGGCTTGCTTCTAACTAGCTCTAATAACTTAAATTTAGCCATATCTTTTAATTTATGTTCTTGTTTGTTTATTTTGTTTTCTTTTTTGAGACAGGGTTGCTCTGTGTTACAGCCCTGGCTGTTGTGGAACTCTCTCTGTAGACCAGGCTGGTCTCGAACTCACTGAGATCCACCTGCCTCTGCCTCCCGAGTGCTGGGATTAAAGGCATGGCCACCACTGCTCAGTTTACTCTATGTTCTTTAGCGTGACTTGGTTACCTTTACTTTGTAATGCCCATGCTGCTTGTTCTGCATCCCCTGGTGTCTCCCCTTTATTCTTCCCAGCATCGGCAGTGCCTGGAAATCCTGCCTAGCTATTGGCCGTTCATCTTTCTATTAAACCAGTCACAATGACATATCTTTACACAGTGGGATCAAATATCTTAAAATACACAGTGAGACTCTATTTAAAAAACAAAACAAAGCAAACAAACAGAAAACCTTTAAAAAAAAGAAAGAAAGAAAGAAAGAAAGAACTATAATGCTGACTTCTTGCTGGAAGCTTCCAGTTTACTTTGGAGGTTAGTTAAGTAGTTACTCAGGCAAGACGAGGGTAGAATGGTTGGAGGAAGAAAGAGAAGGTAGCGGTAGGAATGCAGGGGCGGGCGTGGGAGGCTCCTCTGTACAGGTGGGAGGTGAGTAGTGGGAGGGCTTAGGGATGACTCATGGGGCCCCTCTGTGCTATGGAGGCAACTGAAGACGGGTGTTGAAGGTGAGTCACCTCCCCACCCAAGGAAGGACCACATAGTCTCTGAGGATCAGGCCAGGGATGCGGATGGAGTTTAGGGTTTTGGGCATACTAGGGAAGCATGCAGTACCTAGCGGCCAAATATACCGCTGAGCTATGCCCAGGCCCCTTATGGATAACTCCTGACACAGCACTTCCGCCTGTCGGAACTGATGATCTTCAGGAAATCATGAAGGATGCGCTCCAAGATTTAGCTACCAGGACGGTCTCGGCCTTGCTAATTATGGTGAAAGCGAGGAGATAATTACGTTTAGCTAAGGCATCGGTTAAATAAATGCTGGCTCAGGTATATGACTCAGCACTGCTCGTGAGGCTTTGGGATGAGTGGCGAGAGAAGAGAGTGTGCCGCGTGTTATAAAGGCAGATTTCAAAGCACTGCAAGTCACAGTTTAAGCAGGGCGTGTGTGTGTGTGTGTGTGTGTGTGTGTGTGTGTGTGTGTGTGTGTGTAAGAACAGTGGCTCTCAACCTCCCTGATGCTGCTACTCTTTTCTTTTTCAGTTTATTTATATTTTATGTATGAGTGCCCTGTGTGCCAGAAGAAGGTATCAGATCCTCTTACAGATGGTTGTGAGCCACCGTGTGGGTACTGGGAATTGAACTCAAGACCTCTGGAAGAGCGGCCAGTGCTTTTAACCACTGAGCCATCTCTCCAGCTCCATGCTGCCGCTCTTTGACACAGTTCCTCATGCTGTGGCGACCCCCAACCAATCATAAAATTATTTTTGTTGCTACTTCACAACTGTAATTTTGCTACTGTTATGAATCATAACGTAAATATCTGTGTTTTCCAGTGGTCTTGGCTAGTCCTCTGAAAGGGTTGTTCAACCCCCACAGGGGTCATGACCCACAGGTTGAGAACCACTGCTCTGGATACATATACAACTAGAATTGAGGGTCGGGTGTAGCTCAGTCAGGATGGTGCTTGCCTGGATAGCGTTTATGGAACTCTGGGTTCAGTCCCTAGCACTGCACAAAAACAGGCATGGAGGAGCACCCCTAAAATCCTAGCACTCATGAGGTGCTAGGTCTTCCTTGGCTACAAATCTAGTTTAAGGCCAACCTGAGATATCGGAGACCCAAAACAAAATAAAACAATAACAAAATAAGACAATAATAAAAAAAAATCTACCAATCACTTTGTTGGATTACAAATATTTTTAATTTAATCTCTTAGTTAATTAGTATTTTTTTTAAGATTTATTTTATGCTTAGGCCTTTAATCCCAGCATTTGGGAGGCAGAGGCAGGTGGATCTCTGAGTTTGAGGCCAGCCAGAGTGAGTTTCAGGACAGCCAGGGATATACAGAGAAACCCTGTCTCAAAACAACACAACAACAAAGAACAGAAAAAAGGATTTATTTTTATTTATGCATGCTTGTTTTGCCTGCATGCATGACAGTGTACCACATGCATGTAGTGCCCACAGAGGTCAGAAGAGGACGCCAGATCCCCTGGAACTGGGATCACAGACAATCAACAGCCATGTGGGTGCTAGGACTCAAACCCAGGGCCTCTGGGAAGAGCAGTTAGTGCTCTTAAGTGCAGAACCTTGTGCCTCCAGCTCCGTCATCTGTGTTGTTGAAACATTTTCCCCACAAAGAGTAACAATTTTGCAAGCAAGCTCCAGGACTTTACTCTTCCAAACTGTTTTGTCCCCATAATTCCCTTTTTCTTCCTAGAATCATTTAGCACATCAACAATAAAGTTATCCATCTGCCCATTTTCTTGGAGACAAGGTCTCACTGTGTAGCCCTGGCTACCCCAGCACTTACTATGCAGACGGATCAGGCAGCATGTGTTTGTGTTGCTTTTTCTGTTTCTCTTTCCTGTGCTGGGGTTACGGGCAAGAGGATCTCTGTGAGTTCAAGGCCAGCCTGGTCTACAGAGTGAGTTCCAGGAGAGCCAGAGTTACAGAGAACTGAAACTCTGTCTCAGGAAAGAAAAAAAAAGAGTATTCTGCTCCGATGGAAAGCCACACACCCATAATATATGAGCAGCAAAAACTGGACTAGGTGGGGGAAAAAGAAGAAGAGGACCCAAAGCTGGTGTGTGGGGAAGGGGCGGGTGATGGATCTGGGAGGAGCTGTAGGAAGAACGAATATGGTCAAAACTCACTAAATAAAATTCTCAAAGAACAAACAACACCTCCGTGAGATGAGTGTTGAAGGGGTTCTCTGAAATCCATTGTGCATCTACACAATCTAAACAATCCAATATACAGTTACAACATATCTGACTACATCAGGTCACAAGCTGTAGCCACGCCTTTGTCCAGTGGCTACACACTGCACTGCAGTTTTGTTTTGTTTTGTTTTTTTCAAGATAGAATTCCTCTGTGCAGTCCTGGCTGTCCTGGAACTCATTCTGTAGACCAGACTGACCTCAAACTCACAGAGACCCTCTTGCCTCTGGCTCCCTAATACTGGGACTAAAGGCGTGCGCCCCTACTGCCTGACTCAGTTTGATTGATTAAGAAAGTCTTACTGTGTAGCCTTGGTTAGCCTGGAACTCACTATATAGACCAGGATGGCCTGGAATTCACAGAGATCTGTTTGCCTCTGCCTCCTGTGTGAGGGATTAAAGGAGTGTGCCACCACACCTATGGTTTTCAAAGTTAACTGTTGTCATTATCTGTGGGGTTTTGTTTGTTTGTGACCTGAGCTTGCATGTAGACTAGAATGACTGAATTTCTGGTCCTCCTGCCTTTGCCTCCCAAATCCTGGGAAGCAGGTGTGCACCACCACTGCTGGTTCTGGTTCAGGGTTTTCAAGCCTAAAATCATTTCTTCAGAAAACCATTCTTTGACCCCTGTTTAAACTTTTTTTTAGAGCTGGACGCGGGGGTACACACTTTTAATCCCAGCAGGAGGCAGAGGCAGATGCAGGCAGATCTCTGAGTTGGAGGCCAGCCTGGTCTATAGAGTGAGTTCTAGGATAGAACCCTGTCTCTGAACAAACAAACAAGCAAGAAGAAGAAGGATAGGAATTAAAAAAAAGAGCCAGGCAGTGGTGGCGCATGCCTTTAATCCCAGCATTTGGGAGTCAGAGGCAGGCAGATCTCTGAGTTTGAGCCCAGCCTGGTCTACAGAGCTAGTTCCAGAACAGGCTTCAAAGCTACACAGAGAAACCCTGTCTCAAAAACAAAACAAAACAAAAAGTAAAGAAACAAAAAAACAGAAAGGAAAATGTTCTATTTTTTTCCTCAAGACAAGGTCTTACAACAGTTCAGACTGGCCATGAGTTTGAGGCTACCCTCCTGCCTCAGCCTGTCAAATGCTGAGGTCACAGCCAGAATGCTCACTTTGTCATTTGACTTAGAAACAAAAACAAAACAAAGAATGATTAGCTGTGCGTGGTGGTGCAAACCTCTAATCTCAGTATTCAGGAGTCAGATGCTGGTGGATCTCCGTGAGTGAGATCTCTTCTATACAGCCAAGGTCCAGGACAGTCAGAGCTATACAGCTACAGAGTGAAACCCGAAACTCTATCTGTTGTTTTTTTTTTTTTTTTCTTCCCAGTTTTTTCAAAACAGGGTTTCTCTGTGTTGTAGCTCTGGCTGTCCTGGAACTTGCTCTGTAGACTAGGCTAGCCTTGAACTCATAGAATGTCCACCTGCCTCCGCCTCCCAACCGCTGGGTTTAAAGGTGTGTTGCCACTATCCTTCCGGCCCCCATTGTGGCTTTCATTCTGTGTCTAGTGGATGGTGTTAAATTTCTGGTGCTCCCTGGGGATCTGGGATGTTACTCAGTGGTACTGTACATTACCAGCTCTAGTGCCGTGGATCCCACAGTGGGCAGTTCACAGCCTGAAGGGGTCCTCTTGGCTTTTGGTTCCCAGGCTCTCTGCTGGGTTGCTCTATGTTTGTGGGTTCTGAGTTTCTACTTGCCTAATCCTATTTATCCCCCCCCTTGTCTTTCACAGGCATCACCCCTAATTTGATCTCTACATCTTCTTGGAGAACCTGACCTGGCACAGAAGACTTGGTGGCTTGGGTCTTGAGAAACAGGGAAAGCTGAAGTTGTGTGTGCAGGAGTGTTTATATGTATCGACAGACTGCCGTCACCCTAACTACCTCATGGTAACTTAGATAATAGCTACAGTATGCATGTATCCAGACACTTAGTAAATGACAGTGTCTATCTATCTGACAGTTATCTATTTATCCATCCATCCATCCATCCATCCATCTACCTATTTAGCTATTATCTATCTACCTATCCATCAATCTATTTAGCTACCATCTATCTATCTATCTATCTATCATCTATCTATCTATCTATCTATCCATCAATCTATTTAGCTAAATATCATCTATCTATCTATCTATCTATCTATCTATCTATCTATCTATCTATCTATCATCTATCTATCGATCATCTGTCTATCTATCTACCTATCTATCTATCATTTGTCTATCTATCTATCATCTGTCTACCTATCTATAATCTATCTGTTTTTATCACTTGTCTTAGTTATTTTCCAATTGCTATGACAAAACACCATGAACATGGCAGTGAACAAGGCAGATTATTGGAAGCCTGCAGTATCAGAGGGTATGTATCCATGATCATCACGGTGGGCAGCATGGCAGCAGGTAAGCAGACAAGCATGGTGTTGGAGCCATAACTGACAATTTAGGTCTTGACCCACAAAAAGAAAGCAGAGAGCGAGGATGGTGTGGGCTTTGGAAATCTCAAAGCTTGTTCTCCAGTGACACACCTCCTCCAACAAAGGCCACACCTCCCAATCCTTCCCAAACAGTTCCACTTGCTGGGGACTAAGTATTCAAATATATGAGCCTTTGGGGGGGCATTTTCTTTTCTTTCTTTCTTTCTCTTTTTTTAGGGGTGAGTATATTGGAGATTAAACCTAGGGCTTCTTCTAGACAGGCACTTTGCCACTGAGACATAAAAAAAGGTTTTTTGGCTTTGTATTTTTGAGACAGGGTCTCTCCATTATGTAGCTCTGACTGTCCTGGAACATAGGCTGACCTTGAATTTACAGAGATTCTTCACCAGTCTCTAATTCCCAGGAGCTGGGATTAAAGGCATGTGCCAATGCCTGGTGAAGAGTTCAAATTTTTATCTATTGGTTATTTTAGATAGATTCTTTTTAAAAAAAATTTATTTATTATGTATATAGTGTTCTTGGCACCAGATCTCATTATAGATGGATGTGAGCCATCATGTGGTTGCTGGGAATTGAACTCAAGACCTCTGGAACAGCAGTCAGTTCTCTTAACCTCTGAGCCATCTCTCCAGCCCCTTTTAGATAGATTCTTATATAGACCAGGCTCGCCTCATATTCAGTATGTAGCCAAAGACTATTGTCTTAATTAGGGTTTCTGTTGCTGTGAAGAAACACCATGACCACGGCAAGTCTTTTTATTTTTTTTACTGAGAGGCAAGGTTTCTCTTTGTAGCTCTGGTTGTCCTGAAATTGGTTCAGTAGACCAGGATGGCCTTGAATTCACAGAGATCCACCTGTCTCTGGCTCCTAGAGTGCTGGGACTAAAGGTATGTGCCACCATTGACCAGCTCCATAGCAAGGAAAACATTGAATTGGAGTTGGCTTATAGTTCAGAGGCTTAGTCCATTACCTCATGGTGGGAAGGAAGGCAGTTTACATGGTGCTGGAGAGGTAGCTAAGAATTAGATATCTGGATCCTTGGTAGGCAGCAGGAAGTGACAGTGACACACTGGCCTGGCTTGAGCTTCTGAAACCTCAGAGTCCACTCCCTGTGACACCTGTCCTTCAACAAGCTGTGCCTCCTACTAGTACCACTCCCTATGGGCCTGGGAGGGGCTACTTTCATTCAAACCATCACAGTGACTTTGAATTCCTTACTCCCCTATCTCCACCTCCCAAGGACTGAGTCTAGAGTCTGGCAGGATTTATTTATTTATTTTTAATTTTTTTATTTTTTTGGTTTTTCGAGACAGGGTTTCTCTGTGGCTTTGGAGCCTGTCCTGGAACTAGCTCTTGTAGACCAGGCTGGGCTCGAACTCACAGAGATCCGCCTGCCTCTGCCTCCCGAGCGCTGGGATTAAAGGCATGCGCCACCACCGCCCGGCTATCACCCAGTTTCTAAGTGTAGGGGACCAGAGCCCCCTGGGCAACTGTGCCATGCTCTGGGGATGACTTTTTTGTGGTTTTCGCTTTGCTGTAATGTTGGGTATCTCTGCCCTATGCAGAATTTTGGCAGTTTCTAGGACGGGTTAAGGGGGAAACACGGTAAAATTAAAAGTTTCATACTGGATCTGGAGCCAGAATTTGTCGCAGACAACTCTAATCTCAGCAGTCAGGGGGCCCGGGTACAAAGGTCACAAGTTCCAGGACGGCTGGGGCTAGAAAGAGACCCTGTATCAGAAAAACTGCATCGGGTCACTGCTCTGCCATTGGTCCAGAGGGCAACCCAAGGCTCTAGGTCTTGCCGATTTAATCCTCCTGGGAGGTGACCTACCGGGACTTAGATGCACAGGTGGACAAATCCGATTCTGACTGAGTGACACTGACACTTTCGTACGTCGGTCTGAAGGTCTATCGGACAAAAAGACTTTGAGAAAGTAGGACTGAACTTAGGGGTTACGGCCTGCAGACGCCTCCAGTCCACTCAGCCGCAAGGGGGCGCCACCACCACGCCCATGGGTCGCCCCCCGCGGGACTGGGCGTGCTCGGGGTCGGCGGCGGGGCGTGGCCAGCGTGCGCGCGGGGGCGTGGCCATCCCGCCGCGGGTACGCGCGGCGGCGGCAGTGGTGGTGGCGGCGGCGCGGCAGCGGGTTCCGTTCCGGGCCGAGGCTGGAGGCGGAAAAGTTGCGGGGCGGCGAGGAGCAGCCCCGAGACGGTCAGCGAGGGCGACAGCGAGCCGGGGTCCGGCGTCTGCGGACCGGCCATGGACGACCTCGGTGAGTGCGGGAGGCGGAAGGCGAAGAGGCCAGGGCCCGGCGGCCGCGAGCGGGCTCTGGGGTTTTCGATCCCACCCTGGCGCCCGGTTGGGTTGCGGTGCCTGCGGCCCGGGGCTGTGCGAGCCGATCTTAGCTGCGTCTCCTGAGGACCCCGACCCCACCCTGGGTTCAGGGACCCCGCCCGGTCCGCCACGGGGGACGGCGCCTCGCTCCCCGGGCAGAGGTCCTCCTCAGCTGCGGGACCCTCACTTCGCTTCCCCACCCCCACCTCCGCACGGCTGCCTCCCGGACTCGGTCTCGGAGGCTGTTCCTTCTCTCTCTGGCTCGCTTCTGTTCCCTCCAGGCCACCTCCCACTTTGCAGACACCCCCCCCCCGCCGTGTCAGGGATATAGCCCCTTTCGAGAGCCCACCCGTTTCACATCCCAAGCTACAGGAACGCTTGTGAGGACCACACCCCCACTCGAATGACAAGTGTCCCAGGCTACTGCATAGACCCCCCCAACCACCACCACTTCAAATCTAGTCACCCCGTTTTACAAACTGTGTTAGTGACCAGTATGGACCAGCCCTTTCATTCACAGACCAGCCCTTCCCCTTCAAGTCTAAACTTAGAAAGGCAAGTTGGGGGTGGGTTATGACTCCCGCCCCTCACCCACCATCCCCAGACCCGGGTGAAATGCCAGAGGAATGAGGAGGGGAATGGACCGCAGGATATGGCCATCCCTGAACGTGTCCTAGCTGGCAAGGTCCCCCACCCCCAACGTCAGGTCTGCTGGAAGCCTCCCTGCTAAGGACAGGATGCCCAGAACAGAGTTTCACTGTCCTCATGTTATTGGAGCCTGGAGGGTGTTCTTTTCAGTTCACTCTTGGTCTGGTGTTAGGACAGAGGGAAGAAAGATTCTCCTGGAAGTTGATTCTGAACCCATGGGGATTGATGCAAGGGTTCTAGGAATGCCCCAGGCCCTGTCTTTCCTCCTAGGGCCCCTCAGTTGAGGAGGCATGTGTGGGTAAGTTTGCCTCTCTGTAGGAGCCTTGTCTTCTCTCTCCGGACTGTGGGCAGCTTGTGTGACCACTGGTGCCATCGGTGTCCCTGGCTCTGGGGAGCAGATTCACTAGATAAGACTGAGGGGCCTCTCTCAAGCCGCACAGCGCTGGAAGATGGATTATTTGTAGGACTTCACGGCCTCCCTGCAGCTGCCTGGTGGGATCAGGGAGCCCCTGAAACACCCTGGAGCTGGGGGATGGTGTTGGGTCCTGTTTGTTTCGCAGAGTGGGATCGCTGCCAGGCATAGTTATGCCTTTGGGTCAGGCTTGGCATCCGCATTCCCATCTCACTCAAGGTTGGCATAGCTTCCAGGCAGGTATTTTTCGTTTTAATTTTTCCACATAAAAATACCTAAGCTGAAAGGAGGCTGGAGCGATGTGCTTTTGATGAGGCTCCTGAAAGTCTCAGTGTTTCCCAGTGGGAACTGGGGAGCCTGAGCCCAGTCCCAGCGACTCACAGGCTGGGGAGGGCTCCCTTGGTTCTGGACAGTCCCTGTGCTGTTTGAAGGACTGAGAAAGCCTTTGTAGAGTTTACA
>PVIU01000823.1:38470-178473 GCA_004026605.1 Ondatra zibethicus
CAAATTGAGGAAGCAGAGCCTAACAGAGGCTGTTTCTCTGACTCAAGGCTGCACAGCCAAGAAACACATCCCAGCCCAGTCCCTGTGCCGCTCCTGTGTGCATTTGTTCCCAGGAAGGGAGCAAGCAGGCACTGGCAGGAGGGGTGGCAGTGGGGACAGCCTGCCACCTGTGACTTCTGCTGCCTTCCATAGACTCTCCAGTTGCTTGATCCATGCTACCCGACTTCCTTAGTCTAAGCTCTCAGGGGGCTGTTCACGCCTGGCTGACCAGAGCTTAGGGTTGGGGGAACGGGTGTGCAGGAGGGCAGAGGAATTTGCTTCTGAGCCCAGGCGGTCAGCTGTCTGGATGGCTGCTCAGCACACTGCCCGTCAGCTGTTTTCCTAAGTTAGGATGGATATGATGGCCAGCCCGCTTGTTTTTGTTTCCCAAGAGAGATCTCAACTGTGACCATCCTGGTCGCTGAATATGGGGGATAGTTTAGGGTGGTCTCCCTGTGGCAAAGCCACAGGGGCATAGCTTCCATGATAACTTTGTTCTTTGGCTTAAGGGTAAAAAAAATAAATAAATAATTTGGAGCACTCCTCTCCTCCCCATAGTGGCCAGTGAGAGAATCACCTTGTGCTGTTTAATAGGTTACAAATTTATAGCTCTTTGGGCAAAAAAACATAAACACAGTGTGTCCTGCCCTTCTCTGTGTGTTCTCTGTGCCTTGTGCTGTCGGGTGGCTGGTTGGTGGCTTTTCCTCATTAGAGCTTAGATGCTGGTTTGGCTGGGAGCTCGTTCTCTTCGCGTTCTGGCCGGAGTTTCCTGGACAGAGTTCTCACAACACAGACGCACTGATTCTGTTCTCTGCCCTGGCTCTTTTCTCTCCGTGTTCACATCCTTAATGTATTTGGAGAGGCCGTGGCCACAGTATGGCCTGTTGTTGGTGCCTCGTGCTTCACGGGGGACAGGCACTACGCGCAGCACTTTCTCTCGCTCTCTCTCTCTTTCTACAACTGTTAAGAATAAGTTGTTATTATCTCTGCTTCACAGATGGAGAAACCTGAGCTGGGAAGTTATGTGACAGAGCTGGGGTTTGAACCTAGACTGATCCAGTTCTGGAGCAGATTGTCTTAATTATGAAGCCATAGGGTTGGTTAATCATGGGGCGGACTCAGAGGCCTGCGAGGAACTGATCGTTACCTTTGAAATTTCTGCTCCGCCAGCCAGGGAGGTCCCTAGGAAATGACTTGATAGCATTGCCTTCTCATCCACGAATGTGGGACGCAGCCAGCTGTTGGCAGTGTCCAGTCTGCTGGAATCTGCTCATGTCTCCTTTTAACTTCTTTGCAGTCTTGACCCTTTGGAAAACAGTGCTGCATTGTGTTTGGGGGCGATACTGGGGGGAGGGAGGGAGTAAGGGATTTTCCTGTAGCATTCTGGGCTACAGAGCTGCCCAGTTACCATGGAAAGTCTGGCCTTAGGGCTTGCCTGTATGTGGTACCTTTGTGTGTTAGGCCTGGGCCAGGTCACCCAGTCACTGGGCTGTGGCAGAGGCAGCATCTAACCATGGAGCAGTGGTATCCTGGTGGATGGATGTTTTGCAAGGTGCTGGTAAGGGCTTCAGCTTGGATTTGAACCCTGGGTTGTGTTTGATTGTTAGGCATGTGCCTTTCTGGTAAGCACAACATGGATGGAATGGAAAGTTGTGGGCTTTGGGCAGGGCATGGCCCTATCACGCTGTGAGTGGTGGCTTTAGGAGGGAGCATAGCAGTGTTCTCTCTTTCAGCTTCTTCAGCAATAGCCATGTGTTGGAGAGACTGGGCCAACCATTGGCTGGGGGCGCCTAACAAAGGTCAAGAGATACTGTCGAGGCACTGAATGACCTCTCCACGTCTCATCATTCGGGGAGCTTCTTGTAGGTCTGTAGCAATGAGGCGTGTGGGCCTGCTTTTGGTTTCAGCGGCCAACCGGCTCCTGCCGCCCGGTGTCTGGCTAGCTTATACCCGAAATAATTACACGGAAACTGTATTCATTGAAATACTGCCTGGCCCATTAGCTCTAGCCTCTTATTGGCTAACTCTCACGTATTTGTTTAACCCATTTCTAATAATCTGTGTGTCACCACGAGTCGTGGCTTACCGGGAAAGATTCAGCGTGTGTGACCTGGCAGGCTTCATGGCGGCAGCTCTCTCTGGCTCTGTCCCCTTCCCAGTATCCTGCTCTCTTTCCCTGTCTATCTAAGTCCTGCCCTATCAGAAGGCCAAGGCAGTTTCTTTATTAACCAATAAAAGCAACCCAAATACAGAAGGACCCTCCTACACCATAGGTCTTTACAACTTATTTATTTATTGTTTTTTTTTTTTTTTTTTTGAGACAGTGATTCTCTGTATAGCTGTGGCTATCTTGGAACTCACTGTATAGATCAGGCTGCCCTTGAATTCAGAGATCCTCCTGCCTCTGCCTCCAGTATGCTGGGATTAAAGGTGTGCCCCTTTTTTGGGAACTGCCTGTGTTCTGGAGGGGCTGAAGGGCATTGGTGGTCATGTCTGCTGGTCAGTAGAGGGCTCCGTTCTGCTCTCACGAGCCACCTGTCCAGTCACCTGGCAGAGCTGCCAGAAGTATCCCTACATGGATGCATCCTTAGCTTCATTCGGGTATATGCACTTTCTGTCATTTGAACAATGCCATTTCTGGTGGAGAAGCTGTTAAAATGTCAGGGTAGACTTCATGTGGTGGTGCACACTTCTAGCCATAGATTTCAGGAGGCAGAAGCAGGCAGATCTCAGCTTGGTTTACATAGGGAATTCCAGCCATCTGGAGCTACATGGTGAGACCCAGCCTCGAAAAGAAAATGAAAATGTTAAGGAAGAGAACGGAGGGCGGTGCCCTGTAGGGGTAGGAGAGAGAGCAGGGGGAGGAAGAGGGGATTAAAAAGCCGAGAAATGTTGGTTAATCAGCTCATTAAAAGGAAAGGTCACCAAGCAGAAGCACACCCTCCTGTCAGGCCTCAGTATACATTCAGCTCCTGATATATTTCTGACTGACTGATTGCCTAACCACTGGGGCTTAGCACTGTCCTCCCTAGGGAGGCTTTGGACACTGAGCCAGTAGCAGGCAGATGTGCTGTTGGGAAGGCCTACCACAGCCCCAGTGGCCAAGGCTTCCCTTGAAGATGGCCCTAAATGCTGCTTTCTGGTGTGATGTGGTATTGTGGTTTATGGGAGAAGAGTGTCTTTCCTGGGGCGTGGGAAAGTAGGAGTGAAGTGTCACGAGGCCTTTAACATTCACTCACTCATTCATTCATTTATTTTTTTGGTTTCTTGAGATAGGGTTTCTCTGTGAAAGAGTTCTGACTGTCCTGGAACTCACTTTGTAAACCAGACTGGCCTCGAACTCACAAAGACCCATCTGCCTCTGCCTCCCAAGTGCTGGGATTAAAGGCATGCACCACCACAGCTGGCTTTAAATAATATAGTAAAAAACAAAACAAAAATCAAAACCCAAACCAAAAAGTCAGATGTATCCCTTGGTGTCTATAGGAATTGATTGGTCCAGCACTTCCCCGTCAATAGATTTTAAAGTCTTACATATTCGTTTCCCTGTATACAGAACTTCCTATATGCTTTTTCTAAAAATAACCTTTTTGCATTTATTTATTTTATGTGTATGAGTGTTTTGCACACATGTATGTGTGTGTATCCTGGAACTGGAGTTCGGACTGTTGTGAACTGACTTGTGGGTACTGGAAACTCAGTGTGGGTCTTCTGCAGGACGGCTGGTACTCTTAACAGCTGACTCACCCCTGCAGCCCCCAATGACCTTGAACTCCTGCTCCTCGGCTTTCACTTCCCTCAGTTTATGTACACAGTGAGGGGTCAGACTTAGAACTTTGTACAGTTAGGCAAGCATTCTGCCAGCTGAGCTACGCCCCAAGCCCTTCCTGTCAACTTTAAAACTGAAACCATCTCAGGCTGGGGAATGGCTCAGTGTCTGCTTTGTTGGATTCACAGCCGCCATGTGACAAAGAGAGTATGGTGGCCCACATGAGGTGCAGAGACAGGCTGGGCCCCAGAACTCACATGGAGTGAGCTCCAGATTTAGTGAAGAGACCCTGTTTCAAAAAATAAGTTGGTAGATCTCTGTGAGTTCGAGGCCAGCCTGATCTACAGAGCGAATTCCAAGACAGCCAGGACTGCACACATAGAAGCCCTGTCTTGAAAACCAAAACATAGAAAGATAGGGGCTGGTGAGATGGCTCCGTGGGTAAAGGTGCTTGTTGCCAAGATCTACACCTTGAATTTGTTCTCAGGCCTCACATGGTGCAAGGAGAAAACAAACTCTCAAAATTGTTTTCTGAACTCTGCACATATGCTCTGGCAAGTGCCTCTGTACCCCTCCCCATAAATTAAAGTTCAAAAGACACTACTCTTCAAACTCTGGTCTCCACATGAACTCAGACCCTTACACATATGAACATGTATGTGCATACATGGACCCACACGCACACAAATTAAAGCGTCCCTAGCTTACTTAAAACATCCGGTATGCCCAGCACTCCAAAGGCAGAGGCAGGCGGATCTCTGAGAGTTCGAGGTCAGCCTGGTCTACAGAGATGGCTCACTGGTTAAGAGCACTAGCTGTTCTTCCAGAGGTCCTGAGTTCAATTCCCAGCAACCACATGGTGGCTCACAACCATCTGTAATGAGATCTGGTGCCCTCTTCTGGCATGCCGGTATACATGGGGGCAGAATGTTGTATACATAATAAATAAATAAATCTTTAAAAAAAAAACAACAAAACCAAACCATGCAGTATGATGTAAATGCTTGTTATTGTGGCTCTCCTGCATTGTTCGTGTACTGAAGGGGTCTGCGCTTATCTTTCAGAGCGATGTGGGGTTTCTCCGGTCTTCCACTGCTGAATCTGCAGGTGTGGAACCTCTGCGTGCCATACGTTTGCACTGGGTGGCAGAGTGTTAAGTGGAAGGTACACGTTTCCACTGTTGTGGTTTTCAGTTTCAGAGAATGTTTGAACACTCTTATGATAATAGGTATTGAAAAAACAGTTCAAGCCCTCCTTTTCCATGGTGGGCTCCAAGCTGTAGAGCCGGGGTGTTGGCCTGGGACGGCGGGTGATGGGAAGACAAGCAGATGGGAGGTAGGAAACAGCGCTGTGACCTGCGCAGGTAAAAAGAGACAGGATTAGAGAGACAGCGCACTTCTGTAGGTGTCAAGTCGGTGGGGTTATTTTGGCTGATGTGGCATCAATCAGACAGGGTCAGGACACGAGAGGTGGTTGGAGTTAAGGGGTTGTCTGGGCCAGTGGGTTTCAGAATAGGAATGGCTATCTTTAGGCATTTTGAGCCCAGGGAGTTGGGGGCTGGGGCGGGTGGGTGGGAGTTTGCCTCACATCTCATAAACTTTCCCTGGCCAACATCTTTAGCCGGTGGGCAAGGGGCCATGAGCTGTCCCTGCAGATCTGGCCCTTCCGGTTCCCCAGTCCTTTCAGCTCTTCTGGAATCGCCATTCCCTTGGTCCTCACTTGCATAGTGGCGTGCTGAGTCAAAACTGGGCCATTTGGGCCTCCAGCTTTGGTGGTGGTGGGGGATTGACTTAGTCTAGTACTGGTGGCCCTGGGCTCAGGCAGAACTGAGGGCCCTTGTGCCTAGCAGAAATGTTTTGGGTTGTCAACAGGCCCTCCGGAAGTAGGTGCTTCATACCAGGAGGGGAGAATCTTTAAGCTTCAGGTTTGTCCATCAGCATGGCTGCTTGTGAGGGGATCATGGAGGCCTCCTAACGAGGTCTGGAAGTGGTATGTCAGGGCCTCCTTATGCTGCCTGTCTGAAAAGTAGTCTGATGTGTGTTTTATGGGGGAGGGGATGGGGCCTGGAGGAAGCTTTATGTAATTCTTGGCTGGAGCTCAGGTAATTGTTTTAATGAAATGGAATGCAGCTTATTCAGAACTCGCTTGGCAGAAACAACCATGTTCTGGTCCGTTTTCTTGTTGAGGAGCTCAGGGTATAACGTTTCCAGCTGTTTTGAATCAGAGGACTCTGAGTGAGTGGAGCAAGGTGGATGGAAGCCACTGGGGACCTCCTTCCTCATGTAGACAGGGAGCTTCATTCAGGCTGCCCCATCTCACCTGCACTCAAGTGTCTCCTGCTGGGGACCAGCCTGTGGTCTCGCCTGTGCAAAGCATGCCCCTGCCACTGGGCTGCCCTACCCCAGTGCTGTGTTTCCTTTTGAATGAGCCATGGAGCTTTGGGCCTAGCAACAGAAACCCTGCTGGAAGCAGGCTGTGAGAAATGTGGAGATGCTGAGCACACAGCAGACCGGCGCTCAGGATGAGGTCGGTTTACTTCATCCTCACAGCCAGCCCCCTCCCCCCTTTTAAGCAGGTTTATTATTATTTTTATCTATTGTACACGTGTGTGCATGCTTGTCTGTATGTAACTAAGTGCCTACACAGGCCAGAAGAGGAGGTCAGATCCCTTGGAATTGGAGTATATGTCCTCACCACCCCATGTAATTGCTGGGAATTGAACCTATGTCCTTTGAAAGAGCAGCCAGTGCTTTTAGCTGCTGAACCTCTTACTGGCCCCTTCTCAGTAAAACGCCTTTAATTTTAAAAATTAGACTTATCTGTCTATCTATCTATCTATCTATCTATCTATCTATCTATCTATCTATCTATCTATCTATCGTGTGCATGTAAACGTGTGGAGTTGGAGGATACCTTGCCTAAACATTCCCTTTTCTTCTACCGTGTGGGTCCTGGGGATTGAACTCAGGTTGTCAGGCTGACCCCCTACCCACTTGCATCGGTTGAGTCCACTGTGACCTCATGGTCCCAGTCTGCTCCTATTCATCTCGGCCCTCTGTTCTTCCTTTTTAGTTTTTGACTCAGCCTGGGACATGCTTACACACTTGTCACCTTCCTACCCTAGTGGGTGTGTTTTCTCGTCCTCTCCTCCAGCTGCCCGTTTTCCTCCTAGGTGGGAGCGCCTCCATTTTCCTGAAGATTTCCCTGGGCTTTGCTATTTTTCTCCTGCTTATTTACTTTCATGACCTCTTTTAGAACTTTTGTGCTGGCAACTCCCAAGTTTCTGTCTCCATCCCTGACGTGGATTCTATTGTCCAGATTCTTCCGGTTTGCAAGCCAGCAAAGACCCAGCTCATTTCCTTTTTGCTGTCTCTTTAGGAGGCCTCAGCTATTGTCTGATCCCTGTGTGTGCACCCCCCTTTTCTTGGCCTATGTTTAGATAATGGACATAACTTTTGAGGTAGAAGACAGTTATCCCGACCTACAAATGAGGAAGTGAAACAGAAGCTCATAGAAGTTAGGGGAAGGGGACACACCCTGTGCCACTGCTGACCACAGTGAAGGAACTTTAACCTCGGTCTTCTGGTACTCAATCCAACCACCTTTTGAACCACCACTTCCCCCATAGCCCCCCTCCCCGGATGGGGGTTGGGGTGAGACAGGCTTTCATATAGCTCAGGCTAGCTTCAGACTTGCTCTATAGGCAAGGATGACTTTGAATTTATAATGTCCCTACCTCTGCCCTCCTGCTGGGATTACAACATGGCTGTTTTTGATTTTTCACACTGGACACCCAAAGGTGGGAAGTCACAGGCCAGGTTTTACCTATAAACCTCTGTTATTTGGCCTTCCTGATGTTCAAAATATTATTGCCAGTACTTAAAATACCAAGAGATTATGCCTCAAAACATTACTTCATTTCTTTTGAAAACTCAGATTTGGCCACACTGTACCCATATTCTCTCTCCAACAGTTTAGGTGACCCCATAGTCCCTGCCCTAATAGTTGAGCTGCACTTAGTTTAGTATTCCTCCATGTTCCTACCTGGCCCCTGCTTTCAGGGGTTCTCTGTAGCCTCTGTTTTATAACCAGCACATGGTTACCAACTCTAGAAGGTTCTTATTTATTTATTTACTTTGTGCACCCGTGCGTGGTGTGTGTGGCACATGTGCTGCAGCATAGTTGTGGCGGTCAGAGGACGATTTTGTGGAGTTGGTTCTCTCCTTCCACTCGTCTGTGAATTCCTGGGCTGTGCCCTAAATCCAGATGTCTGTCCAAGCTGCAGAAAATGGCCTCTTTCCCTCATCTGCCTCCCTAAACCTCTGCTTCTATTACGGTAGTGAGCCACTATTTTTTCCTTCTCAGAGACAGGGTCTCACTATGTAGCCCTGGCTGTCCTGGAACTCACTCTGTAGACCAGGCTAGCCTCGAACTCACAGAGATGCGCCTGCCTCTGCCTCCTGAGTGCTGGGATTAAACTGGGATTAAAGGCGTGCACCACCACCTGGCCCCGTGGACTTCTTTGTGCCTTCCTACTGTAAGCTGCCTGAGGAGGGTACACCTGTGAGCTAGCAAGTGACCGTGTTCTGTTCTGTGCTTGCTGCGGCTGCTCGATAGGTAGATATTCAGTCAGTGGTTTTTGATGATTAAAATGGGTATGAATTGTAGATGCCCACTGTGAATGTAGGCCTCCAGCAAACCATTTCCTCCTGGAGGAACTGAGCGAACCTCTCTGGGTTTGGGCTGCGAAAACTGCCTGTTGTCACAGGTGGACTCTAAGCTCCCCAGCCTCACCCTCACACCCAGAAAACAGGAGCTTCTCCTGAAACACTGTTTAGTCTCCACTGATACATTTGTTTCTAATTTTTCTCTTTTTTTCTTTTCTTTTCTTTTCTTTTTTTTTTTTTTTGAGGCAGGGTTTCTCTGTGTAGCCCTGGCTGTCCTGGAACTTGCTCTGTAGACCAGACTGGCCTTGAACTCAAAGAGATCCACCTGCTTCTGCCTCCTGAGTGCTGGGTTTATAGTTGTGCCCCACCGCCATTTGTCTGTTTCTAATTTTTTAAATGTGTGTGAATGTTTTACCTGCATGTATGTGTGTGCTTCATGCCTGCAGAGGCCAGAAGAGGGCATTGGATTGAGTCCCTGGAACTAGAGTTACAGATGGTTGTGAGCCATCGTGTGGATGCTGGGAATCAATCCCTTGTCCTCTGGAAGAGCATCCGGTGTTCTTAATTGCTGAGCCATCTCTCCAGCCCCCATTTTTGTTTGTTTGTTTCTTTTCTTTCTTTTTTCTTTTTTCTTTTTTCCAAGACAGGGTTTTTCTGTGTAACCACTCTGGCTGCCCTAGAGCTCGATTTGTAGACCAGGCTAATCTCAAACTCACAGAGATCTATCCGCCTGTCTCTGCCTCCTAAATGCTGGGATTAAAGGCATGAACCACCACAGCCCAACCTCATTTTTTTTTTTATTTTTTAATTTTTTTTTAATTTCAGGAGACAGGGTCTTGCTTTGTAGCTCTGACTGGCCTCAAGCCCTGAGTAGTCCACCTGCCTCAGCTTCCTGAGTCCTGGTGTTAGAGGGATACTCCACCATATCTGTTTAAAACACTCTTGGAGTGTTGGGTCAATGACAGTGATTAACAATGACTCTTGGAGTCATAACCAAACTCTACTCTAGGGTTTGGTTCTCCATGTCACCCTCAGTGTTTAAACTTCCACCACACGCCTGTGACCTTGGCAATGCGTAGTCTATGTCTGCTAGACTGTTTAGTTGCCTGGAGAATGTGATTCTGGTGGTTCCCTAAGAGAACATGATTTGACCACTTCATGGCCCTGTGAGCCTCTGCCGTGGAGTAATGGTCTTACTTCAGTGCTGGTAGCATAAGGTTGGGTCTCGTTGTGTGGTGTTTCAGTTCTCCTTTTCGGTAGCCTAGACAGGAAGGTAGTAGGGGCACGAGGTGTTCCTAGCTTGGCTTATACTGACCACTTACCAACACTCTCATCCCAGAGCTCCACAGTCAGCCCTGGGCTGTCAAGGATGCACTGTGGCATCCATGAGGCCTCCAGAGGAGGGAAAGGGAGAGGGAAAAGCCGGGGGTAATGGCATATACCCATTACCCTAGCATTTGGGTAGCTGAGGCAGAAGCATCACCATGAGTTCCAGGCCCGCCCAGAATACAGAATGAGACCTTATCTCAAAACAAAACAGGGTCTGGAGAGATGGCTGAGCAGTTTAGAGTACTTGTTGCTCATGCAGGGGACTCGGTTACCAGAACCCACATGGTTCCAGGTCTGGGGCATCCAGTATTTTCTTCTGTCCTCTATGGGCACTAGGAATGCATATGCATGTACATACATACAGGCAAAATACTCATACAAATAAAATAAATCTAAACAAAGAGAGAAAGGGAGAGCTGGGCAGCAGGAACGGCGGGGGTGGGTGGGTACAGCTCTTCCACGGAAGCTGGCCCCTCCCCGGGGCAATTGGTCTTAGATCTTGTTGGGGCCGCCCTGGGCTCTGTTCAGGTTTGGGGTGGCACAGCACCCCGAGCAGGCTTCTCCTGTCAGCTTCCAGGGACATTCCTCTCCTTGGGTGAAAATGGGAGTGTGCAGTGGCCCACACTGTTTCCTGTGGGCTCCTGGCCCCTGGGCTGGCCATGTGGTCAGGCCTTCTCATTGCAGGTGAGCTCCGGGGCAGTGGGTTGGTTTGACCTCTCGGGCTGCTGCGGTGCCGGGACCTCTAGACTCACTTCTTGGCTGTTAGCCGAAGCTCTGTTGGTCACACGCTGCCTGTCTGGGAAGGTTCTCTGCCTCCAGAAGTGGGTGTGTGGCTCTTCACCATCCCGAATGTCAGCCTTGCTACATGTTTGGGTTGAGGCAGCTGCTGGACAGCTGGTGACCTCTCTCTCCCTGCCCCTCTACCTCAGATGGCCTCTGCTGCCGTGTCCTGAGCTGTCCAAGAATTCCTTTAAGAGAAATCAGCACTTGAAGTCAGTCTGCTGAAGGGGCCAGGCAGGAACAAGCCTGTGTCACCTGGAGGTGGTTGTCATGGCTTCCTGTGGTCACTTGTGGTCATCGGTTTCCAAACATCCTGTTTGCCTCTAGAGCAGAGCGATTGTCCAGGAGGGTTCAGCTGTTCTCTGCCTCAGCCTCAGGCAGAGTGTGCGGCCAGGGTGTCAAGGTTCATCCGCTCACAAAGGTTCTTGGTTTGCTGTCTCTGGCTATGGCGGACATGGCTGATGATCGTTTAAGCGTGTCCTATCCTGGCTCTGTACAGTTTCCTCTCCCTGACTGCCTGGGACGTTTCCCCTGAACGTTCTCGCAGGTGGATGTTGACAGCCCCTCCCTGCTCCCAGACTTGGGCATCTCAGGGAGTCTCCAGCCTTTGCCTCCTTCAGTCAGAGCTCCTTAGCTTGCGCCTGTGTGTGTGTTGGGTTTCAGAAGGGGTTTTGTTGGGGTAGTCCTTCTGTTCTTCAGTATTCCAGGAAGGCCTGAATTTACTGTGTAGCCAAGGATGACCTTGAACTTCAGATCCTCCTGCCTCAGTGCTTGGGGTTGAACCCGGGGTTCCATGCACTCTAGGCAAGCACTTTACCATCTGAGCTACATTCCCAGCCATGTCTTGTGGCTTTTGGAATATTAAAAAAATAATAAAAATGCAAAGGCATTTGAAAAGAGGTTATCAAGTTCAGTCCCGTACTGCCGGGGCACAGTAGGCCCGAGTGTCCTCTCCTCCCTCATCTGTGGGTGCTTGGAGCCCTACTTTTCCTTTTCCTAGAACTCCACATGTGCCACGCGTAACCCTTCTCAGCCACTGTGCTGATGATACTGTTATTTAATTTCTCTGTCAAAGAAGATTTGTGCTTACTGTAAAGGCAAAGTGTGGAAGTGCAAGTCTATGTATTTATGCTCACATGAAAAACTAGCATTTGCCGGGCGGTGGTGGCGCACACCTTTGATCCCAGTACTCAGGAGGCAGAGGCAGGTAGCTCTTGAGTTCGAGGCCCGCCTGGTCTACAAAGTGAGTTCCAGTACAACCAGGGCTACACAGAGATACCCTGTCTCAAAAAAACAAAAAAAGGGCTGGAGAGATGGCTCAGAGGTTAAGAGCACTGGCCACTCTTCCAGAGGTTCTGAGTTCAAAGCCAGCCTGGTCTACAGAACAAGTTCCAGGACAGGCTCCAAAGCTAAACAGAAAAACCCTGTCTTGAAAAAAACGAAAACAACAGATAAAACTCCCTAAAAATAAAAAACAAACACCCGAAGAGGGGGCTGGAGGGATGGTTCAGTGGTTAAGAGTAGTGGTTGCTCTTCCAGAGGACCAGGTTCAATTCCTAGCACTCACATGGCAGCTCACACCTGTCTGTAACCCCAGTTCCAGGGGACCCAGCACATTTACGTAGACATACATGCAGGCAAAACACCAATGCACATGAAAGAAAGAAAACTAGCATTTTCGAAAAAATGCCTGTACACAAATGTTCCTATTTACCACTGCTAGCAGTTTGGTGTGTCTTTTCCAATAATTTTTATAGATTTAAAAGCATGCGTATACATATTAGCATGCGTATCAGACACACCTTTCATTTTTATTTATTTCATTTATTTTGATGGGGTCTTATATGCAGCACAGGGTAGTCTAGAGCTTGCAGTGTAGACGAGGGTGACCTTGAACTTCTGACACTCCTACTCCTAAATCTGGGGACTACGGACTTGGGCCACCACAGCTGGTTTATGTTGTTCTTGGCAGTGCTGAGAATTGAACCCATGACCTCACAGGTGCTAAGCTGGTGCTGGGGCACATCCTGGCACCCTTCGTTACTTTCATTCCTGTCTGTACGTGGGACCAAACACCTACCCTGAACTAGCTAAGCATTCTGTAGCTGAGCTAAATCTTCAGCTTTTTGTTATTTTCTCTCCTTCCCTTCCCCCCGTTTCAGACAGGGTCTCTCTGTAGCTCTAGCAGACCTGGAACTCTGCTCTGCAGACCAGGCTGACCTTGAACTCCTGCCTGGCTCTGCCTCCCAAGAGCTGGGGTGTTTCTTATTTAGATGAAATATACATAGTATAAAATTAACCATTTTAAAGCTATAATTTAAAAAAACCCTATAATCCAGTGGTGTCTAGTATATTCACAAGTTTGCTCTTTCTAACTCTTCTGTTTTCTTAGGCTTTCTGAGACATGGTTTCTCTGTGTAGCCATGGCTGTCCTGGAACTCACTCTGTAGACCGGGCTGGCCTCGAACTCAGAGATCCACCTGCCTCTGCCTCCCAAGTGCTGGGATTCAAAGTGTGCGCCACCACTGCCCGGCTAGAGATTGTGTTCTAACCTGCTGGCCCACACAGCCCTCTGGTCACACTGGACTCTGATTCCTATTTGTCATGAGGTTGGTAGAAAGTGCGTTGGGTGGCGAGCACAGTGTGAGGTGAGTGTTGATGTATATGTCTATTTTGTGTATGCAGAAATCATCTGTAGGTCATATTGGAACTTGGCAGTGCTCCTCTGCCTCTATGTGTGCGGGGTGGGTGGGACACGAGTCAAGTGTGAACAGTCAGGTGTGAACAATCAAGTGTGTGGAGGGGAGGGGTGTTTCCTCCCATGTGCCCATTCTTCATCCCACCCCATACCTCAGTGAGGAAGGCACGGCCTCCCGTACCCCAGACTAACAACAGCCTCTGTCTTCTTGCCAGTTCTTGAATCATTTACTTTTTCTCTCTGGCTTTCATTCTCTTTCCCTTTCAGTTCTGTCAGTTTTTGCTTCCTCTGCTTAAAGCCCTTTTATTGGCTCACATACATTTATGGGACGCTTACTTCTTTTTTGGTTTTTCGAGACAGGATTTCTGTGTGGCTTTGGAGCCTGTCCTGGAACTAGCTCTTGTAGACCAGGATGGTCTTGAACTCACAGAGATCCGCCTGCCTCTGCCTCCCGAGTGCTGGGATTAAAGGTGTGTGCCACCACCGCCCAGCGGATGCTTACTTCTTCAAGAAGATACCCTTTTATATTACAGAATGTCCCTTTTGGGGCCTGGACAGATGTCTCAGCGGTTAAGAGCACTGGCTGCTCTTCCAGAGGACCCGGGTTCAATTCCTAGCACCCACACAGCAGCTCACAGTTGTCTGTAACTCCAATACCAGGGATCTGATACCTTCACACCAGTGAACATAAAATAAAGTTAAAATAAATTATATTAAACAACAATAAAAAACACAAAACAAAACAAAATGCCCCTTTTGTTGTGGAGTCTTACTTTGTGTGTAACTAACAGAAACACTTTAAACTTTCCTACTCTTCTCCCACCCCTTCTGGCCATTCAGTTAAATAAGATAGTTGGGAGCTCCTGCAGTGGTGACCTCACTGGACGAACGCCTGGCTCGTGCAGTGGTGACCCCACTGGACGAACGCCTGGCTCCTGCAGTGGTGACCTCACTGTATGAATGCCTGACTTTGTGCAGTGCAGATGGGCATCATGTGTCCCAGAACCTTGAGGACAGTGGGCAGGGCCTTGATTGCTGACCCTCACCTGTAAACAATTCTACATCTTACAGCCTTTCTCATAGCAAGTTTCCTGAGATGTGGTAGGTTTCCAAACTGGTCCTTGAACTTGAGGCCATTCTTTTGAATCTCTGAACGAGTTAGCCCACATCTTCTCCAGGGTTTGCATTGTGGCCCATAAAGACATTCTGCTGGGTCAGTGATGGTACACGCCTTTAAAAAAAGAAAAAAGAAAGACATTCTCATTGGGTGAATTGCCATTCCTGCTCCCATGCTGTCTCCCCCTCCCCCAGCCAGAGTTTCACTGTAAACCCTGACTGTCCTGGAACTCACTCTGTAGAGCAGACTGGCCTTGATCTCAGAGATCTGCCTGCCTCTGTGTCCGAGTGTTGGGATTAAAAGTGTACGTGGCATGGCTCCCTGATTGACTTGTTCCAGGGTGTCAGTGAGGGAGCAGGCAGGAGCAGGCAAGGACAGTCTGTAACTCTCTGGCAGCTGCCGCTTGGTTGATTTCAAAGAGTCACTTTCACTTTTTCTTTTGAAAAGACAGGGTCTCCCTGTGTTGCTCAGACTGGTCTTGGAGTCCTAGGCTTAAGGGACCCTAAGTATCAGTCTCTCAGGTCATGCCAGCCCCACTTTGACTTTGGGGGGAGGGACAGTGCTTTCTACCACTGAAGCTACTTCCAGGCCTTTAGCCTTTTTAGCATTAGTGTTTTTTTGTTTGTTTGTTTTTTGTTTTGTTTTTTGAGACAGGGTTTCTCTGTAGCTTTGGAGCCTAGCTCTTGTAGACCAGGCTGGCCTCGAACTCACAGAGATCCGTCTACCTCTGCCTCCCGAGTGCTGGGATTAAAGGTGTGTGCCACCACCGCCTGGCTAGCGCTAGTGGGTTTTTTTTTTGTTTTTTTTTTTGAGCCATTGTATTGTTTATTTTGTCTTATTTAGCTATAATTCATTGGTTTATTATTTTAATGGTTTTGCAGGTTTAACCTCAGTTGATTTCAAATTTTACTATTCATGTTTAATATAAAAATATCTCTTAGTATAGTAAATTTTGATTTCCCCTCCTATGCTTTTTGTTGTCATAATTCTACCCCTGCATAAATTATAAAACTCACACAGTGTTGTCTGCCTTTTAAAATTTGTTATCAGTCGCCTAGTGATGGCACACATCTTTAATCCCAGCGCTTGGGAGACAGAAGCAGGCAGATCTATCTCTGTGGCTTCCAGGACAGCTATGTAGTGAGACCCTGTCACACAGAAAAGAAGCCCGTGTATGTGTGGTGAGCGCATGATGATGGTTGGGAGTGTAGTTCACTGGCAGGTGTGCACGTTTAGCCTTTGAATCTCCATCCTCAGCACCACAAACAAACAAACAACAACATTCTAGAGAATTTAACAAAAATGTGAGAATGACATTTTTTTCCCTCCTCCCTGGCTGGTGTCCTCATCATAGGCTCAGCTGTCTCCCTAACTCACCTGCACTTTGTCGTTCATCTCTTCCTGGGGCAGACATAATAACCAGCGGTTATTATCCCAGACTCTGGGCTGCAGAGTTGATGGCTGATGTTGTTCACACATTCCAGCCTTGCAAATGCCACAAAACACAGCTCATTGAGGGCTGGAGTGATGGCGCAGGGCCTGGGTTCAATTCCCAGCACCCACATGGCAGCTCATAACTGTCTGTAATTTCAGTTACAGGGGACCCGACACCCATAGCAAAAACATCAGTGCACATAAAATAAAAATAAATTGGAAAAAAATATCACAGCTCATGGTATTTGGTCTCCTCTGCTCCATGGGGAAAGGTGTGACCAGCTCCTCGGGACTCAGGCTACTGCTGGGTAGTGCACCACCCCCAGCACCATCCAAGGTGCTGCCCAGTGCAGGTCCTGACCCTGTCTGGTGCATTCCCTCCTGAGCAGAGAGCTCCCCTCTTCCTCTTAGAAGGAAACCAGGCAGGCCCACAGTGGGCTATGTTCCGGCCACAAAGTCTTGTAGAGTATTCCTTTGCTTTCTTTCTTTTCCTTTCTCATATTTTAGAGTTGGGGTAGTGTGGTTGGAGGGAGAAGGCAGTAACTAGGTTATAGTAAGTGGAGCATACCCTGGTGTCACTCTCCACCTTGTGCTCACGGAGGACCAGGAGGTGGCACGAACTGATGCTGATGTGGAGAGGCAGGGCTCTGCATGGAGGGCGTGTCCAGGGTCATTAGCTCCTTCTGAGCATCTATTTGTACTAGGCTCTATTCCGTGCTCACAGAGGCTGATGGGTATGAGTGCGCTGTTCCCTGCCTTCCCCGCGCTGTTCAGGAGCTGTGGGATCTTGACAGATAGTCCCCACTAGTTTGACATGTGCTCTCATCAGGGAAGAGCATGATGCTGTGGGAACGCAAAGGAGAAGGGGCCCTTAAACCCCGAGTCCAGAATGAGGTCAGAGGAAATGGTGCTTTTTACTGTTAAGTTTTTTTTTTAAAAGATTTATTTATTATATATCCACTGTTCTGTCTGCATGTGTGACTGTAGGCCAGAAGAGGGCACCAGATCTCACTACAGATGGTTGAGAACCACCATGTGGTAGCTGGGAATTGAACACAGGACCTCTGGAGGAGCAGCCAGTGCTCTTAACCTCTGAGCCATCTCTCCAGCCCCGTTAAGTTAATTTTACTTAGAGCATGGACATTTAGAAGAGATACGGTGCCTTGGGGTGGCATTGCCATAGACAACATGGGCGTTTAGAAAGGCTTTGTCTTTGAAGTAGATGGCCATTCTGGAATCATGTTTGTGAGCCTCTCACAGAAGCGGCCCAGCATAAAGCCAACACATTCCTTTTTTGCTAGGTAGACAAGGTGAAAAGTGCTGGGATTAGAGGCGTGCGCCACCACCGCCCGGCTAAAGTAAGCCCTTTGATCCTGTGTTGCTGAAGAGGATACCTGGGTGTGTTGATTTCAATGGATAAGACAAGGTTTAACCCAGTAAAGAAGATTGGAGGGTGGTCTGTGGAGAGAGGTGGTAGGTGCAGAGACCTGGAGGGAGGAGGCACATGTATGTGCATGTATGTGCTCATGTTGAGCTTATTATTTGTGGTTTGGTATCCTGTTTCTCCTAATTGTGGTTTTTTTTTTTTTTTTTTTTTTGGTCTTTTCGAGACAGGGTTTCTTTGTAGCTCTTGTAGACCAGGTTGGCTTTGAACTCACAGAGATCTGCCTGCCTCTACCTCCTGAGTGCTGGGATTAAAGGTGTGCACCACCACCGCCCGGCTGTTTCTCCTAATTGGATTTTTCAGGAAAGTCAAACAGCCTGAACCACAAGGTTAAGGACAGTCATCAGTCTGTGCTTCCTCCATAGAGTAACCTTTTAGGGGTAGCCTTGATATGGCAGCTAAGTTGAGGCTGGGACACGGGTGTCTGCCAACCTCCAGTGTGATACTGAGTTCTGTCCAGGCAAAAACTCTGTAGGCTCAAATGTACCTGATGTCCCAGGCCAGTTCTGATGATATTTCCATGAGAGCAGGGGACCTGAGATGATGGCCCAGCAGTCAGCCTCAAGCTTCTGTAGTAGGAAGGACCTGGCTCCTCTGATAACATGCTTGGCTGAGCCCTTGCTGGAAGAGAGCTATCATACGTGGAGTTGACTGTGCCTGTGAACTGCTGAGACTGGAAAGGGAGCGCTGAGAGTCCCTAAAGCAGGACACATACAGCCTCTAGAATTTTCTGAGTCTTGGCAGTAGACTGACTTGTTTTCAGCTGAGGGGAACACTGGAGGTAGGGTACCGTATCATTTTTCAAACTGCTACTTTCCAGGCCCCTGAGAGAGTCATAGACTTGGGTAGTAAAAGAAAAGCCCTTGCCCCTACCAAACTTCTTCCCCTTCCTTGTCTTACAGTGTCCCTGCTTGTCCCTCTGGTCCCTGCTACTTTGACTCTGACCCCTCCCCCGGACCTGCTTCCTCCTATCTTCCTGTCTTAGCTAGTGGCTGTTCTGTCCTCCTACAGGACACGTGTGGGAGGCTTCCTCTTCCTTGTGTGTCCACTCAAGTACCAGGTCTTGTTGATTTTTCCCCCCTTGTTTTATTTACAGCATCACAACTTTTGTTCTTTATTCCAGTTGAGCTCTGCCTCCCTCCCATCCTGCCTGAATACATTGACTGAGCAATCTAAAAGGCAAGCCTGGTCTTGCGTTCCCCTGACAACCACTCTCTGTAGAAGCCCTGTAAGTCCAGACTCCCCTGCAGGCCCTGGGCCCTCGACTCCCCTCTACCAAGCTGGGACTTGCACTCTGAGCTCCATTCTCTGTCCTGGCCCTTTCTCAGGTTTTTTGTTTTTTTTTTTGTTTTTTTTTTAAAGACAGAGTTTCTCTGTGTAACAACCGTGACTGGCCTAAAACTCGCTTTGTAGATCAGGATGGCCTCGAACTCACAGAAATCTACCTGTCCTTGCTTCCTGAGTGCTGGGATTAAAGGCATGTGCCTTTACTCCCCTGCTCCCAGGTTGTTGTCCATAACTGCTCCTGGGAATCCCTGTCTTGGCCCTCTGCTCCTCCCCGCTCATAATAGACTCTCACTAGTTAGTGCTCTCTGCTGCAGAGCCTGTGTCTCTGGGGCCACCAGTATTGAGGCAGTAGGGTATCGCGGTATTGAGGCAGTAGGGTATCATCGCGGTATTGAGGCTACCTCCTTTGAGGGATGGTTAGACCTAGAGCAGGCGGGAAAGCTGGGTACAAAGTGAGACAAGGGAAGTGGGCTGGAGAGAGATGGCTCAGTGGTTAAGAGCACCGGCTGCTCTGCCAGGGGACTCACGTGGCAGCTCACCATTATCTGTAACTCCAGCTTTGGGAGTTCTGATGCCCTCTCATAAACACGCCTGCAGGCAAAACACCAATGCACATAAAATAAAAACAAATAATTTAAAGAAAAAGTGAGACGGGGTTTGTTTTGTACCTTTGACCTGTGGTAGCTCTGTGGAGTATATATTGCTGGGCACATCCCATTCTAGGAATTCTGTCACCTGGGGCTGACATGAAGCTGGAACAGCTTTAGCCTCAAGCACCACACTCGTCTTCAGAGGGAAGCAGTGAGCTCTGCGGTACAAGGCCATGCTGTCAGCTCTGACCCGGGCCAGCGGTTTGCCTTTCATCAGTTCTCTTCTCCTTTGCGCTGGGACTGTTGGGAGCTTTCTCTCCAGAGTAATGTGGTAGGGACCCAGACACAATGCGGTTCACAGATCTCCTGGAGGTCATTCACGGATGCCAGTTGATAGTATAAAAGTCAGCTTCCTTTGTGGGGATTGGAGGAGAATCTCCATCCTTTCTCTGGAGAGGGAGGACCAGGGAATGGCCATTCCTGCCCAGGATGGGAGTTGAGCTGAATCAGTAGGAGGAAGAGGATGGCAGGGCCAGGGATTGGCTACGCTCAGAAGGTCCATGGCCTCTGGGTGAGTCCTGAGTGAGCTGTGTCTTGAGGCCCCTCAAAGGCTGAACTTTGGAGCCAGGAACTGGAGGGCTTAGACCCATCCCTAGACACCTTCCTTGGTGCCAGCACTTTTGGGAGCAGATGTGTTTTGGGAGTGCGTTGGGCTGGGAGGCTGGCCTTGGACCAGATGCCCAGCGGAACCAGCGGCATCGTTCTTCCTCTTGGCCATGTGCACCAGGCTTCCACATCCTGAACACCGGGCTCTTGGATACTTGTACTTGGTGATCTTTCTAATTTGGGAATGGCTTTACCGTCAGGGAGAGAAATTGGAGTTTTAAGTGAGCCTTACAAACTTTAGTCCCATGTCCCCTTTTACCCCGACAAGGTCTCATGTAACTCAGGCTGGCCTTGAACTCTTAATCTTTCTCCTTCCACTCCCTCAAACTCTGGGACGATAGCCACAATGTCCTGCTAAAATATTTTTGACAGAGACCAGTGTTCTGCTACTGTGTCTTAACAAATAATGCTGGTGACAGTGTGGAGAGTCCAGCTTCCTAGCTGACACCTATCAGAGAGCCTTCTGTGCAGTTCATTCTTGCAGTACGAGACATTTGGTCACACCTGCTCAGGTGGGGCAGTCAGGGATGTCAGCTTTGTGGGTGGGACAGCTCTTCAGGTTCCACCCCATCACCTGGCATCACCTAGTGAGACTGGCACTGAAACTGTATAAGGACTGTGTGCTTTAAATTTTTACTACCTTTTAATTATTTACGTGTGAGTGTGTGTGTGTGTGTGTGTACACGTACGTCAGAGGACAGTTTGAGGGACAGTTTGGTTCTCTCCTACCACGTAAGTCCCAAGGAGTGGACTCAAGTTGTCAGGCTTGGGAGCAAGCCCTCTGTCATGCCCTCCCATCTCCTCAGCCGACTGAGGGCTTGGGACTCCGGCTCCGCTTTATGTCCATCGTCCTATCTGTTCCTTAGGTGGCTATGGAAGGCTCGGGAATCTGCGGGATGTAAGGGACCAGTATGCCCAACTTGGACAGGAGGGAACTGAGCTCAGAGGTGCTGTGCCAGCAAATGGTAGAGCTGGGACTTGAGGACCCACGGGCAAGTGGGTGATGTGAATGGTTAAGTAAACAAAGATGCTGCATCCAAAGAAGGCAGCCACACCACTTCTCGTGGAGAGTTGACCAGTTCAGACATTCCTTGCTGAGTGACAGACTTACATCCAGTAAAGGTATTGCCAGTTAAGCCGAGAACACCTTAACGCAGTCAGTCTACTGAACACCGCAGCTTAGCAGCCAGCACCCAGCAGGGTGCACTTGTTTACCTTCATGACTGGATGGGGTCATTGCTACTGCCTAACAGTTCAGGAGGATAGCACAGGAGAAGTGACCGTGCAGAACGTTAACATGGTTGCTGCCGAGTGCACAGGTGGCCTTTGCTCCACCGTGAGGTTGAAAACTGGCAGTGCAGCCACCGTTTGTCAGGGCCCATCTGTGTTATTAGCTCCTAGGAAGCCAAAAGCCTTGGTTTTCGTGTGAAATCTTGTAGTTCTCTCATATTTCTTTTTTAAACTTATTTATATATTATGTGTATTGGTGTTTGGCCTGCATCTATGTCTGTATGAGGGTGTTGGATCCCTGGAACAGGAGTTACAGACAGTTGTGAGCTGCCATGTGGGTGCTGGGAATTGAACCCAGGTCCTCTGGAAGAGCATCTGGTGCCATTCCCCCAGCCCCTTTTTTTTTTTTTTTTTTTTTTTTTGAGACAAATTCTCCCTATTTAGTTCTGGCATCCTGGAGCTCGCTATGTAATCCTGGTTGGCTTCGAACTCATAGAGCTCTGCCCACCTCTATCTCTTAAGTGCTGGGACCGTGCCTGGTTTGTGTGTGTGGGAGTGTTTGCATATCATGGCACATGTGCTGAGGCAAGACAACAACTTGTGAGCCGGGCGGTGGTGGTGCAAGCCTTTAATCCCAGCAGGCTGGAGGCAGAGGCAGGTGGAGCTCTGTGCGTTCGAGGTCAGCCTGGTCTACAGAATGAGTTCCAGGACAGGCTCCAAAGCCACAGAGAAACCCTGTCGCAGAACAGCTTGCATTAGTCTGTTCTCTCCTCCTGCCACGTGGCTCTAGGGCTTGAACTCAGACCATCAGACTTAGTGGCAAGTGCTGTTACTGCTGAACCATCTCATTGGCCCTCTTTGGATTTCTTAAGCACAAACACAGTTATTCCTGTGCAGACTTTAGACTGGCCTCTCTGCTTCCCCCTATTCCGCTTGTGAATCTGTCTCTGCTGCCTCTGGAATCCCCAGGAGGAGGATCAGAATTCATTGCTGAAAGAGGTCCTGGAAGTCTGTTTGTTCGAACAGTGGTTCTGTGTTGTTCACCAAGAAGGTAGAAAGGTAAGCGGACTGGAGAGATGAGGACCATAGTGTTGGGGACAAATGCGCTCTGAAGCCTGCAGTGTTGAGGTAGAGCGGTCTGGACTCAGGCCTCACCTCTGGCCAGCCCTCCCACCAGTTCTCTAGGCTCTGACTGTCCCAACAGCAGCTGGAACTTCCTGCCTCCCACTCCACCGCCCCCTCCCCACCTCTCATGCCCACTCTGCTGCCCTTGGCTCTTAGGATAACAGACACCAGTGTCACTGGTGACTTCTTTTTCATTTTCTTTGCTTTGTTTTGTTTTGTTGTTTTGCAGGGTCCTTTTGTGTAATGGCCCTAGCTGTCCTGGAACTCACTCTGCAGACCAGGCTGGTCTCGAACTCACAGAGACTTGCCTGCTTCTGCCTCCTCAGTGCTGGGATTAAAGGCATGCACCACCACCACCTGGCCTTTTTCATTTTTTTAAAGCATATATTACATACACATAATAATATGTTTCATTATGACATTTTCATACATGTATATAATCTTATCATATTTATTTTCTATTATTCCCCTTTTGCCCACTTCCACTGATCTTTACCCTTTTACTGTTTTTTGTTACTTTTTTGGTGAGCTAATGAGAGTTCCATTAGGGTGGCTTCCAGGACCGTGAGGAAGAGGTTATTTGCTGGAGTATGGATACTTTATTAACAGCTTTACCATAGAAGAGAATGTCTTTCCCTTTCCTAACCATATAGATCCTCAGGGGAGCATAAGAGTTCCCCCTGCCCTTCTCACTTTTGCAGAGGACCTGGATGCTAGGCTAGTGTTATGGTTGCTTTTTGTGTCGTGGTCTGAAATTTATCCTCGTGTAGAACAGGAAATCTTGCTTACGGTCAGGGAGATCGGACTGATCTTATTCCAGCTCAGGCTTCATCTAGGTATGTCTCAAAAAATGGAGTGGGCCCTTCACCAAGGAATAGCATCCATGCAGACAGGTATCACAGTGCAACATGGAGGAAAGAGGACAGAGCCTTCCCTTCTTCATAAAGGACAAATGAATTGCATCAGACAGGTCAGTAGTGGGACAGGTCAGCTCACTGACTTCTGCGGTGACCATTTCCTATCTGGACACCAAGATTGGCTGACGGTTTTGTTCCAGCAGAGGTCACTTGTTTAACCACTAGGTTCTCTGATTCACACAGCTGTCCCATTTGTCTTTACTCAGGAGTTCCTTAGACAGCTGTGCTCCATACATGAGGAAGCGCATGAACGGTAGGTATTTCAGGTGCTCTAGATTTACTCCAGCTGCCCCACTGTAGGTGAGCTGTCTGGCTCTTCCACATTTCTTCCTGAAGAGCACACTGCAGAACCTAGACCCTGTGAGTTGCCCAACCTCCTTCTAGAAGATTCTCTCTATAGTTCAAAATCCAACTTCTGAGCAAGCTTTGGAATGCTCCCTGTGTGTACATGGGGACTTCCTGTGTGATATTTCTGGCCTTGTGACCAGGCGCTTCTGTCGCCATCTGTCCCATTCTGCTGGGTTGGATCTCCTGAGCTCCAGACTGTCTCCTGCAATAAAATCTGAACTGGGGATGTGGTGGGTCCCACCCTGCTCTGCCCCCATTGGTCTCCTGTACCTCCAGGCAGCAGCCTTGGATCCCCTCTGCCTCCACGCCCAATGCAGATTCCCTCAGTCGTGTAACCACGAAGACTGGCATCTGCTTGGCTTGCGGCTCTGGGATTGGTGGGCTTCTTGCAGGCTGTTCACATGGTCTTTTTATGGTTGTATCTATTTTATCCTCCCCTGTTGCCCCAGCATGTGAGCCCTGTCAGCCAGACTGAGCCCAGTAGTCCCCGGGCACATTTTGTTTCAGGAAAGCATATTTTCTGTTTTCTCCTGTTGTGGTTTCCCTCTATGACTCTGCAGCCGCCATCTGCTTCCTCCCTGTCCAGGAAGAGGCAGATTTCCCACTGTGAGAATTGGAAAGGATCTTCAATTCTGGTGAAATTTGCTTTGCCCCTTCAGGACAGCAGCTGGAGGTGTCCCTTAGTAGGGAGGCATCGTTATCCCACCAGGGCCTCTTGCTGAGTTTGAGGGTTACCTGTGAGCAAGTGTGGAGTGAATGTGGGCAGGGGACTGGGATGAGACCAAGAGCTTCCGTGCGTGGGATGGGTTCCTTTTCAGGAGGTGCCAACTGTCTGCAGTGACACCAGCTGTCAAGGGGCCCCAGCGTTTCCTGGAGCTCTGCACTCAGCAGATGGCTTCCTAAAATTGTGAGACTGAGGAGGCCCAGGACTGGATGGCATCAGTGCTTCTAGGGAAGCACTGGAGGCCGGTGAGGGGCGTGCTGTGGCAGCTGGCTGGTCCTTTCACGGCTTGCTCGTTTCTTAGAACCCCTGGTCATCCGAGAGGAGTCTGTTGTGTTTTTTTTTTTGAAGATTTATTAATTTATTATGTGTACAACATTCCTTTCATGTGTGCCCGCATGCCAGAAGGGGGCACCAGGTCTCATGGCTGTGCGCCACCATCTGGTTGCTGGGAATTGAACTCAGGACCTCTGGAAGAGCAGTCAGTGTTCTTAACCACTGAGCCATCTCTCCAGCCCCCTGAGAGGACTGTTTGAGCTGATGCCGAGGGTGCGTGTGGGTCCTGTGGGCTTTGAGCTCTCCGCCTCCAACACTGCGGCTCGTGTGGGTGAGACTGATCATCGTGGAGTCATCTTGAACCCACCTCAAAGTAAAAGCAGATCATTACTCGACAGTACGCGATGATGACTGCTGGCCAGTGATGGGTTGTGCTACCTCTCATGATTGATCGCACATCAGGCTAGAGATTAGGGTCCAAGGATAGCTCTCGGCTGAGTCCTCGACCTCTGGGGCTGGAAACAGCATGGACAGAAGACAAACCTGGAGCTACTTATCTGTTTGGGGTGTGTGTGTGTGTGTGTGTGTGTGTGTGTGTGTGTGTGTATAGACCAAGTGCTTGGAGGATGCACTTGACTTTCCATTGGGAACATTCAGGTTGGCGTAGTGACTTGGGAGTTCAAGCCAGCTGTCTGTCTCATCCTTGTTTGGCGGGTTTGGTGTACATAGGAGAGCTCATCCGCCTGCCTGTGGCCTGGTCTGCAGGCTGTAGGTCTATGCCTGGGGGAATCCTTGCTTTGCTTGGCAGTGCTCAGGTGGGAGCAGCTGTGATATGATTAGAGGCCAGGAGGAAAACACTTGTGCAAGTTGACCTGGAGTACAATAGATTAGAACACGGAACCTTCTGGAAGGGAAGGATAGGAAAGAGGCCATGGGTTAGGGTAGGCAGTGGTAGCACACTCCATTGACTGCCTTCTTGGTTCCTCCAGGGGCTGCAGAGTTCACTTCCTGAGCCTCAGCCTCTAGGCTGTGGTCCAGGAAGCTTGGCTACTCTGGAAAGCTATTTCTCCCTTCCTGAGCAGCTGTCTCGCCATGCAGCCCTACCTGTCTTTGGTCCCTCTGTGGCACTCTGCCATCTCCCTGTCCTGGCCTTATTTCTCTGGGATCTTTGCTGAAACTTGGGCCCCTCTAGTTCAAAGTCACAGGGCCCATCTGCAGTGGAGATGGGAGTGATAATGCCCCTCAGCTTTTCTGTCTCACCTCTGAGTTGGAGGCTGCTCGGCTCAGCTGATATTCTCTGAGGAGAAGAGGGGTGAGGTCAGTGGTTTGCTGAGCGAGAAGGCCCAAGTTAGTGACGACCTGTCACAGCTCCCAGGATCCCTGGCCGCAGTCCCTGGCTCAAACTTCTTTCCCATCCTGTTCCAGGGGACATGAAAATCAGTGATGCAGATTTATTTATTGCATGCCTCCTCTGTGTTAGAGTGGGAGGCCCATGCTTACTTTATCACCAGCCACCATGATGGCTTTCTCCATGCTTTTCCTCCCATCACTCAGTGAGCTCTGTGAGGTGTCTGAGTAAGTGGAAGCTCATAACAATCTAGTAAATTCTCACCAGGCTGCTGAGCAGTGGATTTGAAGTCATCCGCTCCTCTGTTGGGAAGGCTGCTATTTCCACTGTAGGACAGTGCCCTGGGGGTGGAATACCAGAAGGGTATACAAAGAGCTAAGTGACTATCCCAGCCCCCAGTGACACCAGAGCAGCCAAATCTGAGATATGGACAGGGTGGCTTTATGTGTGGACAGTGGGGGCTTTGTGGTGCTTTGTAAAATTGTTCACCAAAGTCCCCGAGTGCCTGTTCAAAAGACTCTTGGAACCCTGTCTGTCCTTCTGTGTCCCTTGCCATCTCTCTGCCTCCAGAGCGCAGCCTTGTTTGTTTCAGACTCAGGCAATGATTTAAACTTCTTGCTTCTGGTCAGTTTGGTCTTCAGAAGGCTTTCTGGGTTTCCCCTAAGGTTTCTTGGGTTCCTTTGTCTCCTGGAGATGTGAGCACCCTGGTAACAAGCAGATGGAGGAGGGAGAGGTTTGGGGTGAAATGATATTGTTGGTAGAGAGAGATACACAGCTGGGGAGGGAATGGGGTGGGATGAAGTGGGGTGTCCTAGTCTTGCTAGACAGGAAGGTTGTGGTCAAGCGCTTAAGCAGGGAGTAAGGGCTGGTTTGGCTTCACATTCTAAGAGGCTCAAGAGTTCTGCCCTTTGACACTTAAGACAAAGAAGGCCTTTAGTGGGAGTGTTTGTCCCTCTTTATCTGTGTGGGTTTATACTTGAGGCTTTAGAAATATTTGGGGCCAGAAAACACAGCTTAGGCTATAGTTCTTGCATTGTGTGAGACCCTAAGTCCAGCACTGGGGAAAAATTATTTTAAAATTACGTCTACTGGAGAGATGGCTTAGGGGTTAAGTGTATATGTTCTGTTCTTGCAGAGCCCTGAATCTGGTTCCTGGGATCCTCCCTTACAGCTCACAACCCCTGTAACTGCAGCCCAGGGCTCTGCTATCCTCTGCTGACCTCCAGGCACTGGCACTCACATTGGCGCACCTACACACAGACCCAACACACACACACATTATTAAAGATAAACCTTTTCTAAATGTTACCCCCAGTGGCAAGTGGGACAGCTTAGCAGGTAAAGAAAGACACTTATGACCAAGTCTGGTTACTAAGTTTAACCCCTGGGACCCGCATAGTGAAAAGGTAGAAGGGACTCAGGTCTCCTGTTACAGGTGGTTGTGGGCCCCATGTGAGTACTGGGAACTGAACCTGAGTCCTCTGCAAAAGCAGTGCACACTCTTAACTGCTGAGCCATCTCTACAGCCCTTCAAGAATGTACATGAAAAATAGTATACAATTATATTGTACATGATGGTTCGTGCTTATGGTCCTGGCTCTCCAGAACACTGAGTCAGGATTGAAAATTGGTACCAGCCTGAGTAATATAGTGAAACAGTGTCTCAAGGCAAAAATCAGAACAAAGATGCGTGTATAGGAAGATGTACACAGGACATATGCAAATGTGTGGAGGACTGTATTGTGACTCTGCTCCTTTCTCACCACACATACATTTCAGTTCTGTGAGACACCCGAAAGGCTGTCTGCTGTGGGGATCCAGGAGTAGGGAGGAAGTTCCTGCAGAGAGCCTGCCATCTGGTGGGAGGAGCAAAGGTGAAGTGTGGGATCCGCGCAGAAGAGGTGGGCTTTTACAATTTTTTTCTTTTTCTTTTTTTTTTTAAAATTATTTATTTATTTAGTATACAGCATTCTACCTGCATGTATGCCTGCACACCAGAAGAGGGCACCAGATCTCACTACAGATGGTTGTGAGCCACCATGCAGTTGCTGGGAATTGAACTCAGGACCTCTGGAAGAGCAGCCAGTGCTCTTAACCTCTGAGCCATCTCTCCAGCCCACAGTGGGCTTTTACTGTGGGAGTGGTGGTGTAGATAGCCTAGCAAAGCCCAATGATTAGAGGCTCAGGGCCAACCTGAACTGCACAAGGAGCCACAACTTCAAAACAAAGCGTGTGTCGGGGGAGGGGCAGAGGGTATTTCAGGAAGCTCAAACCATTTTTATCTACTGGAAGCTGGGATAGGAAAACCAGGGAGGGGTCGGGACTCTGAGAAGGCCTGAGCTTGGTTTCAGATGCTAGACCATATTGTTTGCTGTGAGTGATAAAAAGAAAGGGTGACGTGTGACATGGGGAGGCCGAGTGACCTGAGGACAGTTACACGGAGGAGCTAGAGGAGGGAGTCAGGGGAGCAGAAGCTGCTTAACACAGGAGGACTAAGCCTTTTTCCAGTTGTTGTGGGCTGTGTTCATCGGTAAGAATTTGACTAGTAAGGAGTAGAGTTACTGGTGCCTGTAACTCCATAAACACTGGAAAGATTACAGCTCATCCCAGGAACAGGCAAACTTTTGAACTTTTTGTTCAGGTCTCTGTGGGGCCAGAGATGACTCACTGCTGAGCCCCTCCTAAGTTCTGTTGGTGATTAGCAGGGGTTGCAGCGGGGGACCCGCCCTGCTCTGCTGCAGACTCATGTGCTTGGAAGAACCCAGATTGCAGGAAAGGCCTGGAGTCGTGCTGGAACAGACCCGGGACATTTACTGGACAGGATTCTCTGGGCTCCAGGGTTCTTTACATGTGTGAATCAGCTTTACCCTCTGAAGGAACTGTGGGCTGGGCCTTCAGGAGCTCCCTGGACTTGACCTTAAAAGGTTTCGTGTTAGCCAGACATTTTTAATCTCAGCATTGGGAGGCAAAGGCAGGTGGATCTGAGTTCGATGCCAGCCTGGTCTGCAGCGTGAGTTCCAGAACAATCAGAGCTACAGAGAAACCCTGTCTCGAAAAACAAAAGAGAAAGGGTTTACAGTGCCCGAGTGAGCTGAAGCAGTGCTTAATAAGATATGACCAAGGAAATGTACCCATGGTAGTCTGGGGCCTGTGGGGGAGGGGCCCTGATGATGAGTTCTTAAAGTATGAAGTTCCTGCTTTCTCACTTGGGTGAGTTCTCACTGGGCTCTCATATCAGGTGAGCCCAGGCACTTTCCACTTCTCAGTACTGCTGTATAAGTTTTGGAACCCGCTCAGGAGGGACCTGCTGAGTGACTCCTGTGTGGGTGCTGAGTACCTAAAACAGAGGGGAGACCTGGCAAAGTTGGGCTTCTGCCTGGAGCTTCGGATGACTTCACGGTAGTCTTCCAGCCTTTATTTTCTCCTGTCTCAGCTCAGCTGTGCCCTGTGACCTTGGATACAAAGCCAGGCATCCAATAAAGAAAGGGGACCTGCTCACACACTCAAGTTGTATAAGCCTCTGGCATGTGGGAGCTGGGAAGGAGCCACTGTACCAGCCTCTTGCTGCTGCAGACTGGAAAACTCTAGAGCCTTCTCCCCTGGTTTCCTGTATGTCACTCCGGCCCACACTTCCTTCAGGGCAGTTCCTGTTGAGTGAGGCATGAGTCAGCTAGGGAAGCTTGGTGGCTGAATCTTCATAACCTGCAGGCATGGCTATTAAATATTTAAGTGACACTATGGTATTGATCCCATCTCCTGTCCCCAAGGGGAGAGCAGTCCCTGTCTGGAATTCAGATGAGAGCAGTATCTTAGATTTAGACAGAGTCCTGAAGAGCTCCCGGTGCTATGATCTCATCTGTGACCCTGTTTTCCATCCTTAGAACGTTCTCAGAAACGGGGGGGATATTAGATTGTGCCCCCTTTACATGATAGAGAAGACAAACAGGTAGATATCTGGTCCATAGCTGGACCCTCCTCTGCAGACTGGCCCGCAGCATGGTACCCCAGTTCCTCCTTTATACTGGCTGTTCTGTTTCTTTTCTGTCCTCCTCTTCCAGCAAGATAGGGTAAGGCTGTCAATCTCTAGAGCTTAGTTCTTGGAGGAGAGACAGTTGATGAGGGGGTAGAACCCAAATTGTGAGGGAAACCCCTCTAGAAGGTTGAGTTTCTAGTCAGATATCTTCATTGTGGATTGGCCCTTGCTGGCTACAGCTGCCTTCCCTGAGGACAGGACTCTTACCAGGATAAATATACCCAGATCCCCATTCCAGGGGAGTTACTCACTGAACAAAAGTACCCTGCTGTGGGTTAGATTACCTCCACTCTAACTGCTCTCTGCTCTAAGCTCAGCCACTGAGGACAGCAGCTGGGAGCCGCCGAGGGGGAAGGGCAGATCTGCCTTCCTACTCCTCCCTTTTCTAATCAAGAAGGTGGGCCCTCCCTGAGCTCAGCTTGCTGTTTACATGACTCCTTCCTTGGGAAGGCTGAGTCCCACTCACTACCTACATCACCCTGTCTGGCAGCCCTGAGACACTTTGGTTACCTAGGCTTCCCAGGTGCCCCACAGAGGACTGAGCCCTTTTCTGGGCATAACATAGTAGACAGGCTGCTTTGCTGCCTAGACATCCGCTGGATCCTACTGGATAGCAGGTACTTGTGAGTCTAGTGCTGCCTGTCTGAGATTCAGGTTTCACATGACACTGACCACTGGGAAAGTCCTCAGGTGGGTCAGTCCTTGCTGCCTGAGCACTCAGGCATGTGGCTGCTCTTGTAGATCCTAAGGGAGTTGTGCCAGGCTTTCCCCAGGCTGTGAGTTAAGTTAGATTGCAGAAAGGTGTTGGGAAGAACAGCTGTGGGCTGTTGTTGGCCAGGCCTCAGTTATACATGGCATGGTGAAGTGGGTCTCCCTGAGAACCTGAGGACCAGCTCTCTGCTAGAGCCTGGGGCCGTGGACGGCAGATCCTGGAGTGGTAAGGGCCCAGGCAGAGCAGCCTGCAGCTGGAAAGGGATGAGAAAGGTCCCGAGTTCAGAAGTAGAGATCTGTTGGGAGGTATATTAGTCAAGGTTCTCTAGATAACATAACTTACACAGTGTATGTATATTCACATATTCAAGGCCATATACGAAGTGGCTTACAGGCTGTGGTCCTGCTAGTCCAACAGTGACTGCCTACCAAATGTAGAAATTGTTTAGTTCACAAGGTTGGCTGTCTCAGCTGGTCTTAAGTATATACCAGTGTGGGGATCCTTGCTAATGCCCCAGCCAGCAGAGTAACTATCCTGTCTGTACGAGGCTAGAAGGAAATCTGGTTCACAACTTAGTTAGCCGGTGTTGGTTCAAACTTCGAGAGTCTGAGACCCCCCCCAGGCGGTTTACTTTAGACATATTTTAGTACAGTACCACTTTGGAAAAAACGTTCCTGGTGACAGTTACCACAATAAAGCTTAAACTACATTGAGACTCACAAAGTACATGTGGGCTCTTCCACAAACTTAAGGCCCAAAGGGAAGATCTGGTGTGACCTAGGTCATCGTAGAATTGTAGAGGTCACCAAGCTACAAAGTACCTGTGACATCTCCCATAGGGATGGGTGGTTTTAGTTTTTTTTGTTTTTTTCGAGACAGGGTTTCTCTGTGTAGCTTTGGAGCTGTCCTGGTATTTGCTCTGTAGCCCAGGTTGTCCTCAAACTCACAGAGATCTGCCTGCCTCTGCTGGGATTAAAGGTGTGTGCCAGCACCGCCCAGTGGGATGGGTTTTATTTACTGAAAAACAGTGATCAAGATAAATCTGGCAAGAGTCTGGGGGATTTGGGCCTGGCCATACAGGTAGCATAGATCACTAGGCTATTAACGACATAAAACAGGTATCCATCCCTTCCACTGAAGAAACAGCTTGCACATTCAACATTCTTAGTTTCCCTAGTGCTTATCTGTGAGCACAAGGACCTCATGTCTTCTGCACACCAGAGTCCCTAATGCCAGTGAAGGAATGGGCTTGCCAGCAAGAGCAAAAACGAGAGGGGAGGGAGAGAGCTTCCTTTCTCCACGTCCTTTATACAGGCTGCCAGCAGAAGGTGTGGTCCAGATTAAAGGCAGACCTTCCCACCTTAGAAGACCCAGATGAGAGGCTGGAGAGGCCCAGTGGTTAATAACTGCTCTTACAGATGGTGCTAGTTCAGGAAAAAAAAAAACATTCAAGCCGGGCGGTGGTGGTGCGTGCCTTTAATCCCAGCACTCGGGAGGCAGAGGCAGGCGGATCTCTGTGAGTTCAAGGCCAGCCTGGTCTACAAGAGCTGGTTCCAGGACAGGCTCCAAAGCCACAGAGAAACCCTGTCTTGAAAAAAAAAATTCAGATTGAAAGTCGATTTCCCCACTTCAAGTGGTTTAATTAAGGAAAAGTCCCTCACAGGTATTCCCAGCCCCTTGGGTGTTAGTTAATTCCAAACATAGTCAAGTGAACAAGGAAGAACAGCCATCACAAGTTTCCCTGCAGGCCCAGCACTAGATGTGGCTTTCTTTGTCCTCAGAGTGGGAGGTCCCTTCTTCCCTTGGTAGGAGCTCCTGTCAGCCCAGCACTTCCACTCACCGGCTGCCCAGGGCCAAGGAGTGCCTGTTTTCTTGTTTGACCCTAATCGTGGGTTTGAAACAGGGCACATAGGTGTTTGTGCCTCAGTTTTCTGAAACACCTGTTCAGCGAGCGAGCAGGTATTTCTCCAAATCCCTGCATGCCAGCTGTAACATCCACGCCTGAAAGGCATGAGAGGAGTAGCTCGAGGCCCAACGTCTCCCACATAACTCGAATCATCTTCATTAGACCTTTAACTCACCTCCCTTGGCACTTGGCCAGTGTCCAGACTCTGCTTTTTTGACAGTCTTGACCACATACCCAAAGTGTGGTTAGGGTCTGCCAGGAAAAAGGGGCCAGCATGTGAAAGAGCCCTGGCTTCTCTGCTCTAAGCTGGAGCTGGGGTGGGTGTGGGGAGGAGGTGCTAGAGACTGAACCCTGGATTGCTAAACAAGAGTTCTGCGGTCCTGTTTGACAACCTAAGTCCTTGGGGTCCATATAGTAGCAGAGAGAACAGAACTGACTCCCTGGAAGTTGGCTTCTGGCCTGCTCACCCACACCTGGGCATTTGAATGAGGGCTCTTCCCCCTCTTCCCCCTCCAGTAAATGAATTTAAACACAGAGCGGGGAGTGGGAACAGGGGGAATGTCCTGCTACTGAGCTGTGTTTCTTAGTCGCACTGATTTTCTTTAATCCATTATTGGGTGCTGTGTATCTGATCAGCTCGAGTCCTCAGAGGATAGTCTGGTAGACACCCCTCTTGTTGGGGGCTTGAGGGGACTCCGGAGTACCTGCACCTATGCCTGTGTGCTGGCAAAGGAACTTGAGGGGCCCAGCTGTAGCATTTGCTGAGGAATGTGGTCAGAGCAGTCTGGTGAGCCCCTTGTTAGCTCCTCCTCAGGTAGGTTTTGGGCCAAGTGGTTCCTCCCTTGCCTTCATGTGAACCCCTTAAGGGCTGCAGGCCTGTATGTTTCTATCTTGGTTAGTTACTAGAGCCTAGAAGGGTCCTTTCTGCTTTAATTATTATTGTTGTTGTCAGGCAGTGGTGGTGCATGCTTTAATCCCAGCACTCGGGAGGCAGAGGCAGGTGGATCCCTGTGAGTTCGAGGCCAGCCTGGTCTACAGAGCTGAGTTCTTTTTTTTGTTTGTTTTTTTGTTTTTCGAGACAGAGTTTCTCTGTGGCTTTGGAGCCTGTCCTGGAACTAGTTCTTGTAGACCAGGCTGGTCTCGAACTCACAGAGATCCGCCTGCCTCTGCCTCCCGAGTGCTGGGATTAAAGGCGTGCGCCACCACCGCCCGGCCAGCGCTGAGTTCTAAGACAGGCTCCAAAGCTACTGAGAAACCTGTCTTGAAAAACCAAAAAAAGAAAAAAAGAAAAAAGACTGCTGTTTGATAGTTTGTTTTGAGATAGGGCTGTGGTTGCAGCAGTCCTCCTGCCTCAGCCTACCGAAGACCACTTTGTCTTGACCTGGCCACCTGTACACTGTGTTATCCAGCCTGCCTTGGAACAGCCTCCTGGCCTGAAGCTGCTGTTGCTTTGATCTGTTGCTTGAGCCAGGCATAGCTATAAAATAGAAAGGGGGGTACCTGTGCCCTACATTTGCAGAGAGAGTAGAAGTGACTCAGTGTCCCCCTCTGCACCCATGGAGCCCCTGAACTTCATGCCACCTCCACATCTTCTGGTTTGCATGCCCAGGGTCTTGGCCCTCAAGCCACTTTACATGCCAGCTCTGTGGCTCTAACTCAGCCTGCTTGTCTTGGTACTGAAAGCTCTCGCTGTAGCTGGGGACTCCCTAGTCTTTTCCTGGCTCAGCAAGAAAATTCTGTGGTTGCTTGAGGTTACACGGGATGGCAGAAAGGTGATGGACCAATGGCTCCCTCTGGTGGTCAGCAGCAGATGGCCCACACCCTTACTCAAAGTGCATAGCACAGCCTCTGGCCAGCTGGGCACTTTGCACCCTGCCTACCTTCTCTTTGCCCTTCTGTACGCAGGGTTGCATGATCTTGCTCAGTGACCTCTGCTTTTCCTCTTCTGTGGGCTCAGGCTTTAGGCCTTGCATTTGAGTTGGACCCGACAATTTAGCAGTGTGGTGCTGAAGAACTTTGAGGCCTCTCCAGCTTGTGAGATGGGTGCAGGTAGTGGTGGGTCTGTTCTGATCTTTGTGCATGAGGTGAAGGAGTTTCCAGTACCCCTTGTATATTTAGAGCTAGGCAAAGGTCGTAGCCATGGCTGAAATCTGCTTTGTTGAACTTCTTGGCCCTGTTTACTTGAGCCATGGTAGGAGCTCACTGAGCTTGAGGAGGGGACTTTAGCCTTTAACCAGTTTGCTGGTTATGGGAAATGCTAGCCTTTACTGTAGGAATCCATAGCCCCAGGGTTTGTGTTTTGACTGCTTCCTATATTCCTTTAGCAACTTGTGGGGAGCTTTGGGGCACAAGGATTCCAAGTCCTAGTCAAGCCACCAGGCAGGACTAAGGGTGCAGAGAGGAGAGGAAGCCTTGTCAGAGCTTGTGCCTGTTCAGGTACCTGCTGAAGTTCCTCTCTCTCAGGTAAGCAGACATTCGGAGGAAATTGGGAAATAGTGTGCTTTTTCCTTCACACGCGCGTGCGCGTGCACGCGCGCACACACACACACACAGCATTTTAGATGCTACTTTTTGGAGACAAGGTTTCTCTGTGTAGCCCCTGGAACTCACTCTGTAGACCAGGCTGGCTTCAAACCAAGCAGATCCTCCTGCCTCTGCCTCCTGGGTGCTGGGACTAGAGGCTGCGCCACCGCTGCCCAGCTGACTGCTCCTTTCTGGTTCTATGGCTCTGGTTCAGGATGTCTTCACATCTTACCCCGGTTTTACTCAGAAAAGGCCAAGGGTCTTTTTCTGAATGTCACAAAGTAAATAGGTCTGCTGTCATGACCAATGCCTTTCCCGTGGGCCAGCCCTCATAAACCTCAATAATACTGCAGAGTAATAACTTCACAATGAGGGCCAGAGGGGTGGCTCAGTAGGTAACAGCGTTTGCTAGACAAACCCAACAGCCTGAGCTCCATCCCTAGCACCTGTGTAAATCCAGATAGACCCGTGTGTGCGTGCAGTCCCAGCACAGAAGCTGCCATGCAGTGCAGCAGTGCAGGCCCTGTCACAAAGCGGAAGGAACGGTTGGGTCTGTGATGTGTCCTCTGACTTCTGTACTCATGTGCACGTTCACAGAAATAAATCAGTCATGTAAGTCGGAAAATTATTTTATGTGTATGGGTGTTTTGTCTGCATATATGTAGGTGCACTAAATACACGCAGGGCCCACGGAGTCCGAGAGAGGGTGTTGAATTTCCCTTGTCACTATAGTAAACAGGTGGTTGTGAGCCACCTTGTTGGTGCTGAGGACTGAACCTAGGTCCTCTGCAAGAGCAGCCAGTGCTCTAATTGTGGAAGTATCTCTCCAGTCCCCCCCCTTTTTTTTTTTTAAGAAAAGAGGTTTGTTTTCTTAACAAGTTATCTCCAACACAGATACCAGAGTGGTTAAACTGGACTTAAAGATAAGTCCTAGAGCTGAGGTAGGCTTGAGTTCATGGCCTGGTCCTTCATCCACTATCCATACCACATAGAGCTCCTCTGGAAACTCTGAATGGTTCTTTTTTCTTGTACTTGTAAAGATTTCTTTTTGACTGTGTGTTTGAGGTTGTGTCTGTGTGTGTTTGTGTATGCGAGCACAGGTACCTACAGAGGTCAGAAGCTTTGGAGATCCCTAGAGCAGGTTGTAAGCTGCCTGGTGTGGGTCCTAGAAACCAAATTCGGGGCTTCTATGTGAACAGTATGTGCTCCTAACAACACCTGAGCTATCTATCCAACCCCCCCTTACCTTTTAATTTTTTTTCTTATTAATTTTTTTCCATTCAAAAATTGACACTTCCTCCCCTTCTCCCAGTCCCCTCCCGCTCCTCCACTAACCCTTCTCCCTCCCCCTCCATCCTTAAGAGAGGGCAGTGTACCCTGCCCTGTGGGAAGTCCAAGGCCCTCCCCTCTCCATCCTGGCCTAGGAAGGTGTGCATCCAAGTAAACTAGGGTCCCAAAAAGCCAACACATGCAGAATAGACAGGTCCCAGTGCCATTATTGATGGCTTCTCAGTCCATCCCCATTGGCAGCCATATTTAGAGAGTCCCGTTTGATCACATGCTCGTTCAGTCCCGGTCCAGCTGGATTTGTTGAGCTCCCATTAGATCAGGCACACTGTCTCAGTGGGTAGACCAACCCCTCGCAGTCCTGACTTCCTTGCTCATCTTCTCCCTCCTTCTGCTCTTCAACTGGACCTTGGGAGCTCAGTCCATTGCTCTGATGTGGATGTGGGTCTCTGTCTCTATCTCCATCCATTGGACGAAATTACCATGCTGATAATCAAGATATTCATCAGTGTGACTATGGGACAAGGCTAGTTCAGGCACCCTCTCCTCTGCTGCCCAAGGACCTAGCAGGGGACATACCCGTGGACACCTGGGATCCCCTCTAGAGCCAGGTCTCTTGCCAACCCTAAAATGGCTCTCTTAGTGTAGATATCTTCTTCCCTGCTCCAATATCTGCCCTTCCTCCATCTCTACCCTCCCACTCCCCTAAGCTCTCCCCAGACCTTCCCTCCTCCCTTCTCCTTCCCCCAACCCCAACCCCATTCCTGTCCCCACCCCTGTGCTCCCAACTTTTGCCCGGCTATCTTGTTTGCTTCCAATTTCCAGGAGGATCTATATATGTTTTTCTTTGGGTTCACCTTGCTATTTGTCTTCTCTAGGCTTGTGAACTATAGGCTTAATGTCCTTTGTTTATAGCTAAAGTCCACTAATGAGTGAGTACATACCATATTCATCTTTTTGGGTCTGGGTTATCTCACTAAGGATAGCGTTTTCTATTTCCCCTTTTAAATTTTTAAGTTGTATTTTATTTGGTGTGTGTGCTTGTAGTGGTGGTCAGAGGACAACTTGCAAGAGTTGTTCTTTGCTTCTACCATACGGGCTCCAGGGTCTCTCAGATTCAAGTCATCAGATGTAGAAGTAAACATGCTAAGCCATCCTCCCGGCCCCAAACCTCTCCATAAGTAGGAAGGAAGCAATCTGGGGCAGTGACTTAGTGGCTTGGGTGTGTGATGTGCAAACGTGAAGACCTGAGTTAGAGCTCCAGCACCCATGTAAAAGCCTAGTGTGGCAGTGTGTGCCTGCACCTCAGTGCTGGGGGCATAGAAGCAGGTGGCTCCCAGGGACGCAGTGGCCATCCAGTTTACTAAAACCCTATCTTAAAATGCAAAGTATTCACTCGGGAGGCAGAGGCAGGCGGATCTCTGTGAGTTCGAGACCAGCCTGGTCTACAGAGCTAGTTCCAGGACAGGCCCCAAAACTACAGAGAAATCCTGTCTCAAAAAACAAACAAACAAAAAACAAAAACAAACAAACGAACAAAAAACCAAAGTATTGAGGCCAGCCTGACTACATAGACCATGTCTCTCTCTAAAAACAACAACAAAAGATGGGTTGGTGAGATTGCTCAGTGGGTAAAGGTGCTGTAAGCTTGGTGACTTGAATTTAATACCTAGAACCCATGGAAATGTGGAAGAGAACCAACTCTACAAAATTGTCTTCTGGGCGGGATTGTGGTGATGCTCGCCTTTAATCCCAGCACTCAGGAGGCAGAGGCAGGCGGATCTCAGGTTCGAGCGTAGCCTGTTCTACAGAGTGAATTCCAGGACAGCCAGGGCTACATAGGGAAACCCTGTCTCAGAAAACTAAGCAACCAGCAAAATTATCACCACCCCCCCACCTGCATGCTGTTAAAAAAATAAAAATAAAGAATAGGAGCTGGACAGATGGCTCAGTAGGTAAGAGCACTGACTATTCTTTTAGAGGACCCGAGCTCAGTTCTCTTCTGGCCTGTGAACACCAAGCACACACATAAATATGCAGGTGAAAAATACCCCCAGACACATACAATATAAAGGAAAAAGAAAAAAAGAGTAGAAAGGCAATCTACAGAAACAAAGTGGCAAGCCAGGCGCACGCCTTTAATCCCAGCACTCGGGAGGCAGAGGCAGGCGGATTTCTGTGAGTTCAAGGCCAGCCTGGTCTACAAGAGCTAGTTCCAGGACAGGCTCCAAAGCTACAGAGAAACCCTATCACGAAAAACAAAAAAAAAAAAACAAAAAAAAAACCAAACAAAACAAAAAAACCCAAAGTGGCATGTGATAAAAGAACATATCTGATCCAGACTTCCAACCTCCACATAGGCTTGCGCATGCACGCACACACACACAAAAGAAAGAAAACAAATGTAAAAGGCTTATGGAAGCAGGGTATAGTGATGGAGGCAGGAGAATTGAGAGTTTGTGGCCACCTGGTTTATATGACAGGGCTGTGTCTCAGACCCCAAGGAGCGGGTGTAGTTCAGTGGTGGACATTGCTATGCACAAGGCTCCAGGTTCTATCTCTAGTACCATAAAAATAGAATAGAAAGAAAAATGAAATCAAACTAGAATTCAGCCCATAAACCAATAGAGCCAGACACAGCATCACACCATGGTGCAGGGTACGGGAACTTGGTGAGTGGGCAGTGGACCCCTGATTCACTGTCTAGCAGGGAAGGTTGTTGTCTTCCTTGGAGTGTTTGGAACTGGGGGGGCAGTGGGGACCTCAGGTTGGGCCTCTGTGGTAGTGTTGTTAAGGAGGATGGCAAGTTCCACAGGGGGAATTTCCTGGCCCTGGTTGTTGTTAAGGACTGGCCACGGCTCTTGCCAGCCCCATCAGGGCTGTATTTGTGGCCTGCTCTAAGGAGCCCTGCAGGGTTTCCCAGCAGGCTTAGTCCCTGGTGGAGGAAGAGGGGTTCCGCCTACTTTGGGTTGGGCCCAGAGGAAATGGACAGCAGGTGTACCTCTGGGATTGGCTTTAGACATTAGTTCCTTTTACGCCCTTACCTAGACACATAGATTCCCTGTAGTTCCGGTTTGTTGAAGGCAGGAAGTCAGAGCTCCTCCAGGGGACCTTGAGGGGGCGGGGCCACAGGAGCAGAATTTCTTCAGCAGTTGGGAGACTGGGACCCAGGGTCTTGACCTTGGAACTGCTTCTCTTCCTGCCACACAACAGGAGCCAGGGGTAGGTGTGCCCACCTTAGTGACGGGTAGTCAGGGCTGTTAGGAGAGAGCAGGACCTCATAGGCCTCGCTAAGGGCCTTGCTTCCCTCTTCTCTGCTCTCTGCGTGGGAGTGGGGCTGGGGACAGGGCGGCCAGCAAGGATCAGAGTGACCAGAGTGACAGTCTGACAGCTGACAGTCTCGAGCCCCTGGCTTGTAGGAAGTTGAGCTCCTTAGATTTGGTGTCATCTTGTCACCTTGTAATCATAGCAGCCTCCTGCAGACTTGGTGTCTGAGGCTTGTCATGTGAGCCTGCCCTTTCCGGCTTTCTTACCTGCTATAGGTACCTCTGGCTTCTAAGCCTACTCTCCTCAGCCCTAAAGAGAACAGTTCAGCCTTTTAAGTCGCCAGAAGGGGCAGTTGTGACCACGTGTGTCGATGCCTTGTATGGTGCCTAGTAGATGGTGATCAGTGTGGCCACTGCTTTTTTGATTGTCACTCATGAGGGCCCGAGAAGCTGAGAGTGAACAAGTCAGTGAGCAGTGCAGAAAGGAGGGTGTGGTGTTTGGGGCTGGACTTTACCCGGGCCATGGCGTTGTGGAGGGTCCCAAGACAGAACTGCCTGCCCCTCTAGCTGTCCCTTCCTGTCAAGAGCCTGGGCCCCTTGTTGGCTACCACATTGCCAGCAGAGTAATGGCAGTTTTGTCTTCGAGGGCTGACCCTACCCCCCTCAACCCCACAGTTAAAAGCAGAGTCCTGGGGCCCTGGAGTTTCTAGGGCTGGGCTGCCAGCCAGGCGTTGGCAGAAGCACTTAGCAGAGCATTCTTGCCCCCAGCTTGTTTGAGAGGGTGGCAACTGCTGAGCTGGCTTCATGCCAGCACCCCCCCCATACCTTACCCGTAGCCTGGGGCCTAGGGAGGAGCTTAGAGCGTGGGATTCTGCTCCTACCTGGAGGACAAGTGCTCCCTAGGGCCACTTCCTGTCTTCAGACTGAGGAAGCCAAGGTTCTTAGAAGTTCAGAGAGTTCCTGGCTCTCTCTACCCAGCCCCTCCCTGTGCTATGACTTGACGTGGGTCTCCTCCCTGCCCGGTTCTCCCAGTTGCCCTGCGGAATAGAGTTCCAGCAGACATTTCTTGCATACACCAGGCAGCAGCATAGCCTTATCAGGAGGACTGCAGAGCCCAGCGCCTAACCCCTGAGAGAAGAGGGGACAGGCCAGCCAGTGTGGGAACCCCAGGTCACTTCTGTTGATGCGGCAGATAGGACCTCTTCAGGTTCAGGTTCCCGGGGACAGTGCCCAGCAGGGCTCTCACTGGCGGATGCTTCTCTTTGCAGACGCCCTGCTGGCGGACTTGGAATCCACTACTTCCCATATCTCCAAACGACCGGTGTTCTTGTCAGAGGAGCCCCCCTACTCATACCCGACTGGAAACCACACCTACCAGGAGATTGCAGTGCCACCTCCTGTCCCGCCACCCCCATCTAGTGAGGCCCTCAATGGCACGGTCCTTGACCCCTTAGACCAGTGGCAGCCTAGTGGTTCCCGATACACTCACCAGCAGGTAAGGTGGGGTCTGAGAAGCCCTCAGGGCTCAGGGGTAACAGGAGCTACTAAGGACATAGTGAGTGGGATCCTGGGCTGTCCCAGCCATACTCTGCCCTTCCCAGCCACCATGTGAGGGGCCAGTGACAAAGTATTAATCACCTGACTAGCTGTAGAAATTCCCTGGTGAGACAGGCTGGTGAGCAATCACTGCCTGGGGGTGGCCGGCTGCTCCTGTCTCCTGTTCCCCTTTCTCCTGAGTACTCTTTCTTCTGCAGCCTCCATCCCCATCACCCGTGTACAGCTCCAGTGCTAAAACTTGCGGTGCCTCCAACCCTCAGGACGGCTCTCTGTGTTCCCGAGCAGGCGAGGAAGAGCACGTCTACAGGTACAGACCCAGCACCCCACATCAGCCCCACTTCTGGGAAACTCTAGGCCACTGGTTTAACTGCAGAGGGCCCCAAGGCCCTGTGCCTGTCCACTGGCTCCGCTCTGCTCTGTCCCTGCTGTCTCTGATAGGACCGGCTCGGCTGTTGCAGCATCTGCAGTTGAGGAACTGAAGCAGTTTCCTTCCTCCTCCCTCCCCACATTCCTTCCCTACCCTCCTGCCTTCTTGCTGAGGAAGCTTTGTGACATTCCACCGTGCCCTGGGCCTCGAGAATCTAGGGTTTTTGTGAGGCGGCCGGCCGGCAGGCCTCACCTCTCTCTTCTGCTTCTCAAAGCTTCCCCAACAAGCAGAAGTCGGCGGAGCCTTCACCCACCGTGATGAGCTCCTCCCTGGGCAGCAACCTCTCGGAGCTGGACCGGCTGTTACTAGAACTGAATGCTGTGCAGCATAATCCTCCAGGCTTCCCTGCAGGTATGAGTGGGTCTCTAGGCTACTTGGGGGCCTTTGGGTTCCTGGAGGACTGAGGAATGAGCAACCTTTTTGTCTCCTTATCTCCGAGATGAGTCCAATTCGAGCCCCCCACTGCCTGGAGCCTTGAGCCCCCTTTATGGCTTCCCAGAGAATAACAGTTCTCTGGGAGGAAAAGCTGGGCCTCTGATGAAAGAGAAGCCAAAACGAAATGGAGGCCGGGGCCTGGAGGATGTTCGGCCCAGCGTGGAGAGCCTCTTGGATGAACTGGAGAGTTCTGTGCCCAGCCCTGTGTGAGTATCCACCGGGCTCTTCCCAGGCTGGGGAAACTCTTGAAAATCTTAACCAGACAGGCTCTAGGCTATGGTACCTGTCAGTCAGCCCTGAAGTCACCTGTTCCCTTAAGTGTCTGTTACTTGCCCTGGGTGTCTTGTTGGGTACCCTCCCTGCCGCACCAGCTACCATCAGTGGAGTGCACGCAGAGGCCGCCTGTGGCTCAGACTGTTAGCACAGGTCTACTGATGGGTGTTTCACAGGTCTAAATCCTGCTGTGCCAGTTACTACATTCAGCTCTCAAGTCTATAAATTGGAGTAAGCCAAAGTGGGACATGGTGGTATGTGGTTACAATCCCAGCATTTGGGGCGGGGGGGGGTCGAAGCTTAAGGATCTCAGGTTCAAGGCCAATCTGGGCTACATAAGTGAGTTCCAGGACACTCTGGGCTATATAAAAGTGAGTTCTGGACTACATGAAACCATGATGCAAAACTATGCCATAAACTGTAAGAATGGTTAGGAAGACAAGGAGACTGGGGATCCAACATAGTAAACAGAGTGAGACCAAATAGTTTATAATGTTTGGGAGGCTTGGCTTGCAGCTGTGGTACTCATAGGAAGCACTAATAACGTCAGGTCTTGTTTGTTTATTTTGAGGTAGGGTCTCTCTCTATAGCCCAGACTGTTCTGGAACTCACTATGTAGTAATCCTCCTGCCTCAGCCTCCCAAGTGCTGTGTGTACAGGGTATGAGCCACCGCACCTGCCTATGTTAATGTTGGTGTTTATCGATATCATCATGTGTAATCTCACATCTGTGTAGAGTGTTATAGAGGGTACATAGTGGTACTTCGTTTGTTCACCGGGTAAGCTTGCCCCGTCTTCCTGTCGGTGGTGCTATTTGAGCCACCTGCCTTCTCTGGTCACCTCACCTCACCTCAGCAATGTTTCCTGGTTAGTTGCTCTTTCCCAGGGATGGGGATCCCTAAGGTGCAGGGTGCTGGTGGTCTTCTCTGGAGTCAGAGGCGTTGTTGGTCTGATCCCCTGTGGAGCCTGGGGCGCCCTGGGGCTCCACCCTGACACCATGCCTGTCCTGCAGCCCGGCCATCACTGTGAACCAGGGTGAGATGAGCAGCCCACAGCGAGTCACCTCCAGCCAGCAGCAGACGCGCATCTCGGCCTCCTCTGCCACCAGGGAGCTGGACGAGCTCATGGCTTCACTGTCAGATTTTAAGGTGCACTATGATCCCTTTGTCTTCTCTGCCTCCATCCATTACTCTACCTCAGTATGGCCTGCGGCTCCTCAGGGCCCTGGGGGAGGTGGGCTAGGCAGTACATGAGACTGAGCTCCTTAGCAGCCAGTAAAGGCAGAGAAACCAGAAGTGCTTTTAGCTAGGACATTTCCTCCCTCTCCTGGTGATCCCAGCCACTAGGTCAAGGGGATCAGGAGGCTGGGACACAGTGACAAAGAGCCCTCTGTTGATAGCTGCCCTTGGTTGGGGAGGTTGTACCCTGCTGGGCCCCGTGGGATCAGGATCCCGTGCCTGAGAGGTCACCCCAGTGCTCTACCTCCCACGCTAACTGTCCTCAGAACACCGCTTTCTTTCTGCCTGTGAGGATGGGATTTACCAGTGTCTCCAACCCTTCTACCCTCCTTGTTCTTTAAGGGCCTGAGTTCTCAGCCCTGTCTGTGGAAAACCTAACCTGCCAGGCCCCTGACTGGTCAGCATGAGGTGTTCCACCTTCCCTCCCAGGCTCTCCAGGCCTGCCAGTCCACAACGCTTTATTTAGAAGAGGTAGTGCCTTGTTAGGGATTAATACTGACAGAACTCTCCAGGAGTTGCTGACTTCAGCTCCACATGGGCCAGCCAGAAAGACCTGTGGGCACAGTTTAGGGAATATGAGAAGGGAGCCAGGCGGTCTGTCCATTCTTGGCCCAGAAGGTGCCTCCTCCTGCCTCCCTTCAGCTGGACTCATACTTGGAGCTCACAAGAAGGTGGGAGATTGGGTGGCGGGTAGAGTCCGGGCTGGTAAGCCTTGTTAGTAGGTGATGAGCAGCCACTGAGAAGCAAGCTGGGATCCAGGCACTGGCTGTGCTGGTGCCCATTCCCTGAGGCTGCAGTTGCTTCCTTAGACCTTCTAGCCCAGTGCCACAGGAAGGAAAGCTTTCTCTTGGAGCCCTAGAGGAAGGCCTTGAGGATATAGGAAGCCGGAGTGACCTGGGAGACACCGTGCGGTGGGTGGAGCATGGAGCTGGTACCATGCCTGCTCCCCTTGGTTAGCACCTGGAACCATCTCTGGAGCTCTCTCCCCATCGCACACCTCGTCATAAGTCTCCTTGATGCTTATTCTGGGTGACTTTGTAAGCATGACTTTGTGTATGCTTTCTGTTGCTTGGGCCTCCTAAGGTGCAAGGACATGAAGCTCAGGCAAGCATTTCTGGGGTTGGACTCTTTCCAAAGACTCTGGGTCTGAGTATTGCAGCCAGCGTAGATAGTGGATCTCTGAACACTCAGGCCATGCCCGCCTGTTGCCTCACCTCTCCCCATGTCTTTCTCTTTCCCTTTGTCTTTCTCCTCCAGACTAGTTCTTCTGCTGTGGTGCTGAGCTCCCACGGGCTGCTGCCCAGCTCTCCTCCATCTCCACCCCTCACCCTTCATCCTCCTCCCCTGACTAAATCCTTCCCTGAAGGCCACACCCCAGAGGTCCTCAGTAGGGAAGGAAATAGTCAGGTCCTTCTACCTTTGGTGGCTCCCAGAAGGCTTGATTTGGTCAGTCTCGAGGGGTCATCTGTCACTCAGAACTCAAGGTGTCCTTCTGTGGAGGGTTCTCAGCAATCATTTGGTGCTAAGAGCCAGGCTCAAGTTAGGTATGACCTCCTGGAGTCCATGAATGAGCCCTTTAGCCACACTCTACACCCTGCTACGAGCACAGGATCCCAGGGGCCACTGGCCAACCATATGTGTTCGGAGGAGATTGTGGCTCCCATTTGGAGATGGCCACAGGCTGTGTCAGCATCCAGGCCTGAGATTCCCCATGGAGTGGCTTACAGCTTTCAGGAAGGAACTGAGCCAGCTATTGTGGCAGTGGACCGGCAGGCTGTCCTCCCAGACACCTGGAGTCTCACCAAGGAATGTGGCCAGCAGGAGCAAGTACAATCAGAACCAGGGGGCCTGGAAAGCAGTTACCCTGCCCCAGCTGACAAGGAGCAGTTAGGTGGGAAGATTCCCTGGAGGGGAAGCCTGGGGGAACCAACCCAGCCACTCCAGAACCCAAAGAACCCAGGAGGTGCCACCAAAGCTGCTCTGGAGGCCAGGAAGGAAGAACCGGAGTTTCCTCGTGCTGTGGTCATGGGCACACCCACCACCTCGGAGAGGATTTCCACCGCTGGCCAGGCAGGCACCAGCTTGAGCAACCACTAGGCATGACCCTGGCAGAACTTGAGTGTGGGCCACTCCTTGCTAACTGCATGCAGCCCTGACAAATGTCTGCCTGGGTAGAAAGTGCCGAGGACGGTGGCCCTAAGGACATGCTCAGCAGTGATCCTGTGAGGCCAGTGTTGTTCCAGGGCCCTGCAGAGTAGCGGTGACACTCCGCCTCCTGCTTGCCTAAGACTTCCTTCAGGAGAGCTGTCCCAGTTTCACTGTACAGAATGGATACAGCCATGACTTTGGGAACCACTCAAACCCACCCACATGCCACTCTGGCAGCACCTGTTAAACATGGGACCTTGGGGAACCACCCAGAGGCTCAACTTTCTCTTTAAAATGGGAGTAATAATAGCGCATTTTCTAAGGTCATCCAGAAAATTGGATGAGTTAATTCCTGAAAAGTAGATGAAACAGTGCCTGGCTTTACTTCCTGCACTCCTGGCTGTCGGTCCTGCCTCAGCCTCCTGAGTGCTTGGATTATAGTTGTGTGCCTTCTTGCCTGGCTCTTACTTGATTCTTGTATGATTCAAACTTCATACCGTATCTCCAGCATCCCAACACTGCAGATGAGCAGGTTACAGTATAAACTAGGAAAACACTGGTTAGAAGATGGAAAGAAGCCAGGCGCTGGTGGCGCGTGCCTTTAATCCCAGCACTCAGGAGGCAGAAACAGGAGGATCTCTGTGAGTTCGAGGCCAACTTGGCGTTCAGAGCGAGTTCCAGACAGGCTCCAAAGCTACAGAGAAACCCTCTCTTGAAAAACCGAGAGAGAGAGAAGAGAAAAGCCTCTACTTTTCTATTTAAGTAAGGAAAGAAGGGAAGGGGCAGCAGGAACGTCAAATAATTGTTGTGATAACCCCATGAGGTTAGCCGGGAAGATGCTGCTATCCCATTTTAAGGGCAGAGAGACGAAGGTCCCTGGAAGTTAAGTACTGTGTCCAAGGTTAGAGCCAGCCCTACCTGCCTCCTGCTTCCTCCCTCAGCTCTGCTGCTCTCACTTCCACTGGGACACCCTACTGTGGCCCAAACAGCACCATGCTTTGCCTGGAATGGGATGGTGACAGCTTTGCCCTCCACCCCCAGATCCGCTCTGTGATTAGGAGGAGCCGGGAGACAAGCCACGTCCATCCCATGTCCCGGGAGCCCTCCCCTCGCCGCCGGCTGGACCCTGCCACCCTGAGCAGAACCCCATCCCAAGAACGGCTCATTGCAGAGCTGCAGGGCCGGCTGGGCATCCAGCTGGAGGCAGAGGAGGTGGCAGGGGCCTCTGCCCAGGACTGGCTGACTGAAGGCGTTGTCATCACTGTGCAGCCACGTGGGAGGCGGGCCGGGGGGCAGCTGGTAGAGAAGGTAGCCAGCAAATGCCGGAGCCAAGGTCTGGGAAGTGGGGTCTGGAGGTTTCCTCAGCTCCAGTGCTGGCTGAAAAAGATTTTGGGGTGGTGGGGTGGTTTCTGCATTTCATGGCCATATGACAAGGCTGGTCACACAACTCTGCCCTCTGCTGTCTGCTGTTGAGTTCTTGCCTTCCATATCTCTCTCCCCTCTCTTCTCCCAGGTCGTCTACCCTCCTGACTCTCCCATTCCCCTGAGAAGAACCCTATCTGTTGTGGCTCCTCCTCCTGACCCTTTCCTCCAGCATCACCCCGACACCTTGGCCAGCAGCTCACCTCTCCAGCCCAGCCTGCCCACTCCCTCCTGTCCAGGGCCCTTGGCTGGTGCCTGTGCTTCTCCTGGGGTCCAGAGTGCAGGGAGAAAGCCCCAGGAGGAGGACAGGCGTGGGTCTCCTGGCCTCACTCTTGTACCCCACACCGTGAGGTCTGTGGGCTGCCAGACCAGCGAGGACCCACTCTTCCGCCCGATGCAGGCAGGCCTCCCGGGGTCCCAGCCTCTGCCCTACCTGTATCATGCCTGAGCCACCTCAGACTGAGGGTGTTGTAGAAACGTGCATCCTCACATGCGCAGAGGGCTCGTCCTCAGCTCTGACAGGGTAGCTGAGTCCTTGGTGAGGCTGACCCGGGGCTTCCTGAACCTGATATCTAGGCCTGACGTCAGGAAATCCCCTCTCCGTCCCTTCCCTGGGGTACTTAAAAACACTGTTCCGATCTCCTGCCCCATGCCTTCTCTGTCTCTCCCCTCTGCCCACTCTCATTTTTGATATTGGCCAGCAATGAGAGATCCTCTGAACCTGTGCTCCCTGTGTGAAATAACCCACTGACGAGGCCTCAGTCCTAGTCTTTAAACAATGTCTTCTCCTCCTTTCTTTCCCATCTAAGATGCACGGCCTGGAACAGAGAGTGGATGGAGAGCGGCAGTGGGCAGCCGGCTGGCCCCCCAGCAGCAGGCAGAGCAGCCCTGAAGGGCAGGACGAGGGAGGGGTCAGTGCTTGGGCTGGGGGCTGAGTTCTTGCTTGGCATGTTTTCCTGGGCTTGGTCATACAGCTGGGTACTGGAAGCCCTCCTTAACCCCAGGACTGACTGCTGATGTCAATCCCACCCTGTACCTCCCCGCCCCCACCCCAGAGGATACTACCTTTTGTCTCAGTCAGCCCATCTGTTCAGGATGCAAAGGCTCATGGGTGTTCTGCTGTGAGTTGCCCACCCCAGGCCCTAGAAATCTGACTGCCTTGTCTGTGCCCACAGTTTATGGCCCAGGGGAAAACCGGGAACAGCCCACCCCCTGGGGGACTCTCAAAGCCTGGGAGCCAGCTAGACAGCATGCTGGGAAGTCTGCAGTCTGACCTGAACAAGCTGGGAGTGGCCACGGTTGCCAAAGGGGTCTGTGGGGCCTGCAAGAAGCCCATTGCTGGGCAGGTAAGAAGAGGGGAAGGAGGTAAGCTCTGGGATCTTTGCTCCTGTCTTTACCCCGAGTCACTTTGTATCTGTCTTTTCAGGTTGTGACTGCCATGGGGAAGACATGGCACCCCGAGCACTTTGTCTGCACCCACTGCCAGGAAGAGATTGGGTCCCGGAACTTCTTCGAGCGGGACGGGCAGCCCTACTGTGAAAAGGACTACCACAGCCTCTTCTCCCCTCGCTGTTACTACTGTAATGGACCCATCCTGGATGTGAGTGCACACACGGTGGGCGCTAGGGTGCTCAGTGGCGCACTCAGTCTTCAGAGAGAGTCAGCCCCAAGGCTCTCCCAGACAGGAAGTGATAGGACTGAGCCTGGCCCTGGTGAGTCACAGCCGCCCTGGTGCACGTTAGGTAGCTCTAGCTCCCTTCTACCTCCCATCCCGGGGTTCTGCTGCTGAGATGCCCGGAGTCCACATGAATCACAGTAAAAAGCACAGATTTATACGTCAGCATCTCTCAATACTTTGTGTTTGCAGTTAGCAGAGACCCCTTTGGAAGTACCCTGTTCTTTGGCTGTGAACAGGGCTGAGGTGAGAAGAGAACCTTGCCCATGATCCATCCCTTTTTCTGCCTTCACAGAAAGTGGTAACAGCACTTGACCGGACGTGGCACCCAGAACACTTCTTCTGTGCCCAGTGTGGAGCCTTCTTCGGTCCAGAAGGTATGGCATGCCTGTCACCCTCTGGGATGACCTCACTGATGGTGGAATCAGGGCGGCTCCTCCACATCTAGAGGCCCTAATCTGCCCCTACCTCACCCCCATCCTCAGGGTTCCATGAGAAGGATGGCAAAGCCTACTGTCGGAAAGATTATTTCGACATGTTTGCGCCCAAGTGTGGCGGCTGTGCCCGTGCCATCCTGGAGAACTACATTTCAGCCCTCAACACCCTCTGGCACCCTGAATGCTTTGTGTGCAGGGTAAGGCATTTCTGCTGCAGCCAGTGGGTCTGGGAAAAGGCGGGGCTCTCAGAGAGTGAGCTAGGGTGGGTGCGTGTATATACTTCACGACAAGGAGCGAGTTAGAGTTACCTACTGTGCCAGAGCTGTGGAGGCCTCAGGACTGCTCACACTGAGCAGAGCATGGGAGGATCAAATGAGATGCCGCAAACCCTGGGGCTCAGCAGAAGTGGACAGCGTTTCCAGGCTGATCCGTGGTCAGGGAACCCCGCAGGTATGGCTGGGACCCAGCAAAGGCTTTTGGACAAGTAAGCTTGGGAAACAGTTGCAGCCTTTGCCTTGCATACCCACCCACGCACTCTAATCTCCAGATGGAAATCCAGGATGCAGAATTTAAGCTCAGGTTTCTTTTCTTTTCTTTTCTTTCTTTCCTTCTTTTTTTTTTTTTTAAATTGTGTCAGTTTCTGGCAGCAACTTTCTGGCCACCAGAACTCTCAGCTCTGTTTGAATACAGGCCATTCAGTTTAGTAGGATCATGGGTTGGGTCACCTCACTTAATTCCTCTTCTTCCTCCAGGGGAAAATTAAGCATTTTAGCCTAGCACATAGGAAATGAAAGCAAGTAGGGGTCACCACAGAGGTGACGGTCCCATGGAGGTGACAGTCCTCTGCGCACCAACCACCAGGGACAGTTCCTGAGCCTTTTCCCTCTTCTGCCTGACAGGAATGCTTCACGCCTTTTGTCAATGGCAGTTTCTTTGAGCACGATGGGCAGCCATACTGTGAGGTGCACTACCATGAGCGGCGTGGCTCACTGTGCTCTGGCTGCCAGAAGCCCATTACTGGTCGCTGTATCACCGCCATGGCCAAGAAATTCCACCCCGAGCACTTTGTCTGTGCCTTTTGCCTCAAGCAACTCAACAAGGGCACCTTCAAGGAGCAGAATGACAAGCCCTACTGCCAGAGCTGCTTTGTGAAGCTCTTCTGCTAGATCGATTCCCATCACCCTCCCCAGCCAGCGCCCCCCACGGCTACTGTGACCCAGGGACCTCGCCCAGGGATGACGGGCCAATCCAACAGAAACTGGAACCTTGTCTTGGCAGGTGCAGATGCAGGACCGGACCGTGGAGGTCGTGCTTGTTTCTCACCCCCCACCAGAGCTTCAGGGCCCTTCTTTCCCTTCTATGGCTCTCATAGGCTCTGTGCACTTCATCTTCACCAGAGGTGGAGGCTGGGGCCCAGTCGTCCCCAAGTGTGTCCTCATGAGCCAGCACCCACAGCGGAGCCTCACAGTCACCTCTCAGCAGTGGAGTCAGAGTGGGCAGCAGAGAGGGCCAGCTAGGGGCTCTTTTATCCTTATTTCTCTCAGTTACCCTGAGCATACTGGGGACACCGGGCCCCCTTAACACAATGCCAGCATAAACTCACTCGTGGGCCACCAAAGGCACTTTGGGGTCCACCGCCCAGTCTCCCAGGGTCTGGGTGACTGCCCTGGGTTTACCAAGAGAGGCTTCTCCAGCAATAATGTTTTATATAGTCACATCTCCATCTCTGGGGATGTCGTGAGGTGGGGAGGGTCACCCGTGCCTCAACACTGTACCAATTTTGATAGATTTCTACACTGAGGTTCGACTTTGTATTGCTCAACTTGCTTTTACTTCTCTCAACAAGATGATTTTGAAGAGATTTAAAGAAGGTCCCCTTTTGTATTCTTGTCTTTGTCCACTGTCACTGGTGCTGCCAGTGGCCTTTGCTTTGTACTGAGGGCTTGGAATGGGGGAACAATTTGTGTTTTATTTTGTTTCTTAGCACAAGTGAGTTGAGACTCCTTCTGCAACGTCACAGTCCCAGGACTGTTTGCAAACTGCTGTATTTTCAGACGCTCCCTTACTGCCCAGGCCTGCAGGCTCTCCAGTAAGAACTGGTCTAAGGGTGCTCAGCCCTTTTGGACCTGGAATTTTGAACCTCATGTGTCCTGTTCCCAAGGGAGGCAAAGGGGAAAGTATATATTTGGGGTCTGCTTCCTGCCTGAGTAAGCCATCAGGAGCCACTCTGCTCCCCGTGAAATTTCTGGCAACAAGGAGAACCCACTGAACACTCTCAGCCGCCTCATTGCTTCTCTGGGGCTCTTCTGCCTTCTCAGGAAAGCTGGTGTCTGATTTTGACTAGGAAGATCATACGTAAGGGTCTCTGGTCTAGATTCTACTGGGTGCCTCGCTTCCTCAAACTTCCTGGTGACTGGGGCAAAGTTTGCTGTTCCCTCTCACAGGTGGGATTCATGCTTTGCGGGGAGGGGTTCTGGGAAGAATACCCTAAGTTGGTGAAAGGATCCTAGTAGGATTTGGGGCAGAGGAACAAGATCCTGTTAGAACTATGGGAGGCTCCATAGCTCCCATTCCAAAGGATGGAACGGGAGCAGCCAGTCCTGGATCAGACATGCAAGACTGATGGTCCATAGGCAGGAAATCTGGACATTACATCAGCTTCCTAGTAGAGGCTCAGCATCCCAGGTCTGGCTCCAGAAGTCTGGCACGGCACTCCCACCCACAGGCCTTACTGCTCTGTTTACAGCCCCCTGCTCCAGGCCCCTCTCCAAGAAGAGACGGGGGTACCTGGAGGGCCATTTTCTGGGTTAATGGATATGAGATATTTGACTTTTTTCCTATAAACTTCTAACCTGGCTTTTTCCATTTCAATTCCTGTGATTTATGCCAATAAAGTTTGCCATTATTTTCACCCGTGCTAGTGCTATTTCTTGGAAGTTTGATCTAGTTGCTACAGTAGAGAAATCAAAATCTCTCTAGACTCAGAAGAGTCATAGAAAGAAGGCAAATCATTGACATCCCCTTCGTGGAAGTCCAAAAGCAAGAGAATGGGATCCTGGGAGCTTGCCTGTGCTCCTGGGTCCTATTGGCTCCATCATGGACTTGGGAGCATTCACTGGGCCCATAAGGGGCAGTTCCTGCTCCAGGGCTGTCATGTGGATTCACTGAGGGTGTCTGCCTTTGGCATGTGGGTAGCTGTCCACTCACTTACTGATCAAGGAAAAAGAAGAGAATGGAGGCCAGGCGGTGGTGGCGCACGGCTTTAATCCCAGTATTCAGAAGGCAGAGGCAGGTGGATGGATCTCTGCGAATTCGAGGCCAGCCTGGTCTACAAGAGCTAGTTCCAGAACAGGCTCCAAAGCTACACAGAGAAACCCTGTCATGAAAAACCAAAAAAGAAAAAAAAAAAAAAAACCATAAAAAGAGAAAAGGAAAACACAAAGCCCCACCCAGACAACACCTTGGTCCTCACTTCTCTATGGACTGCTATAGGCTTCCTGCTGATGGTCAAGTCTCTACTGCCTCCTTGTGGTCATGTCCATATATGTATGTTTTCTCTTGTCAGATCTCTGGAAGCCAAACTGAATCGTTTCATTCCACCATAAGATACGGCTTCACAGTTTCCCCTGCCCCTTAGATCAGGTCTTCAGGCAGTATAGTGAATGCTATTCTAAATGTTGACTCTTACAGTGAGCTTGGACCGTGACCTTCAACACCCACTCAGTGATAATGACTTGGTTTATTTTCCCAACCCTCGCTGGATTCATCCTTATAAAAATATGATTGGCTTTCTCAGTAATACTTCGTGGATGCTTTCCCATGCCACTGGATATAGATTTGTATCCTTTCTAATGGCTTCATGCCATGATATTCTATTGGTACGCTACAATTAGAGATGGCATTTATCTTGTCAGGGCCAGCATGTCCTTGGAGATGTGCCAAAATCATATGTATATACTTGGAAAAAATGCATTTAGAGAAAAACAGATGTAGGGTTTGGCTGACTGAAGCACAGTGAGGCCCATGGGCTTTGAACCTGTTCCTAGATGGTTTAACTCTTTGAGAGTTTCTCATTAAAATATTGCACCTCAGGACTGAGGGAGCCAGGAACACCAGGAATGTGCACAAGTGCTTAGCCCAGTGCCAGGCGTGCAGAAACTCTGTCACTAAAGAGCAACTCCAGCAGTTCTCAAACTGGGCTGACCTTCAAAGGCACCAGGAAGCTTAAACCAGGAGACTGCTTGCCTAGCATGTACAAGGCCCTAGGCCCAATACCAGTCTTCCCCATACACACATTTGTTTATATCGATATTTATATACTTATTTATTCATGGGTCTGGAGAGCTGGCTCAGCAGTTAAGAACAAGCAATGCTCTTCTGAAGGCCCTGAGTTCAGCTCCCAGTGTCAATATCTGACAGCTCACAAACGCCCGAACACTAGCTCTAGAGGCCGTGATCTCTTTGGGTATCTTCACTCATGTGGCTTACATTTGCACTGGCTCATACACAAACACAAAAACACATAAAACCTTTAAGAAAAACCACACGTTCCTGGGTCCTACTCCAGTAGACTCTGCCTGGATATGGACTGGGAGTGTAGGTGTTTGTGACGCTCCTGGGCCGTGTTGTCAGGTTTGGGAACTGTGGAGTGAAAAGATGGCTTCATGCCTACGAAAGCAGCGCTAAACTGGCAGGACTGGATATCAGAACCCCAAACCCCACCCTCGCTAGCCTAGGGGAACGTTTCGAGAAGCAGAACTGGGGTCCATGGTCATGCGTGCTCACTGGGGATTTCCGACTTGCTGAGGAAGGTCATGGAGATGGGAAGAAAAGCCCTCCTAGTCTTAGGCTCTTTTATTTAAAAACTATCCCTTGAGCTTTCTGTGGTGGAGCATGCGGTGACTGGGGAGCTTGAGGCAGGAGTATCAGTGGAAGGCTGGGTCAGGCGACAGACTGTTTCAAAGCCAAAGCCAAACAATTATCCAAACGTTGAATGATCATATATAATAAAAGAAGCTCTTGTATTGATTTTCTCCTATATCCCAGAAACTGTTAGAAATGAGGAAGGAAGGCAGGATGGTCAGCAAAGTGGAAGCACTTCCTATGTGGCAGAACCAGGTCATCTGGCCACCCTGCATTCTCCCATTCAACAAATACGTATATGCCTGTTGTCTGGAGGCACGGAATGAAATATCTGCCTGTGTGGAGCTTACATTCCTGCAGGAAGAGGCTGACAAATATAATGTGATAAATTATACAGTGGGTTAGCCGGCGTAAGTGCTGTGCTGAGAAAGGCAGGGGAGTTTTGATCCCCCCGCCCCCTCCCCGCTTTTCTTAAAATTTAATATCAAGAGTCAGGGCAAGTCTCATTGAGTAGATGGCGTTTGCAGCAGGACTTGGAGGAGGTAATGAGTTTTTCTGGCAGATTCTACCCAGCACTATTCCAGGAAGATGGAAAAGCACACAGCAGAGACCAGGCTAGAGACAAACGCTTCAGTAGGAAAGTCAAAGAGGAGAATGCAGAGTGAAGGTGGAAGCGGTCGTGTAAGACCTTGTGCATAGTCTAGGTTTTAGGCTTTTACTCAGAGAAAAGGGGAACCCCGGATGAGTTTTGTGCGGATAAGGACGTAGGTTTTGGAAGGAAGAGTAAGAGGACATTTCTCGGCACTCGGTTTACTGTACTGATACGGTGACGCTGCAAGGCGGCTCCAGCCCGGCAGAGGGCAGCAGCTCTGGGAGCGCTCCTCTAATACAGCAAGGAGCAGTCCTTGGGCACCTACTTGCTGGAGTGGCAGCGGTATCACCCAATGGCTGCCTAGATTAACTTGGGACAGTTGATGACGCCAGCCAATAGATACGTACGTCTTCGTACGGTAACGAGGGCTCCCAGTGCCCATATAAAAGGCACGCACGGGCGCGTGGCCCTCTCTCGCCAGGCGTCCTCGTTGGAGGTTTGGTTCCGCTGCGGGACTCTGTGGGAGTGGGCAGGAGCGCGGGGACTCTGGGGTCGGGAGCGGTGGGCTCGGGGCGCGGCTAGGGAGGCACCGGACCGGGATGCTCTGTCCCGCCTGCGCTTGCGCTGTTGGCGGCGAGACACCCCCCCCCCCGGGCCCAGTTCCCGCGTGGCCGGCTCGGCCTAGGCCTCGGGCCGGGGACTGGGGTCGGGGTGGCCGGGCTCACGCTGACCCTCTATTCCCCAGTGACATCGTCTTTAAACCCTGCGTGGCAATCCCTGACGCACCGCCGTGATGCCCAGGGAAGACAGGGCGACCTGGAAGTCCAACTACTTCCTTAAGATCATCGTAAGTGCGGAGCGCGTCGTGGACGGGCCGCTTCCGCCCCGGGATCTCACAGAATGAGGCTATCTGGAGAAACTGTGTAGTCTCAGGTTCTGTTGCCGTCTGTGGGAAGGGCTGAGCTGAGGAGTAACTCATTGTTAGGCAAGTTGGTGCAGGTGTCTGGTGACTTACTACAAAAGGCGTCTGAAGCGGTTCCTAAGATCGGCTGCCAGCCTTTGTAGGCTTTAATTAGCCTGTGTTTCCTTTATTTACCATGTGAGTTTTAGACACGAAAGATCTTTAGGTACGGTAACGTTTTATGTTTACAAAATAAGTTTCCTGGTCAGCTCTGCAGTAGTATGTCTTCTGTGCCCTGCCTGTCTCACCCCCGATCAGTGTCATTTTAGTCCACAACATACCTTATTTAAAAGATAAAAATGGAATTTTTTGAGGTCGGGATTACCCTTGTAGCTCAGGCTGGCCTGTAATTAGCAATTAGGTCTCAACCGGCATGGCAGGTATATGCCACCACACCCAGCTAAAAGACAATTTTTGACTTACTCTCAGAAATTTAGTTTGTACCATTCATAACCAGCAAGTAGTCGGGATCAAATTAAGCTGAGGTGACTGGCTCCTAGCTTAACTTTGCAAACATGAACGAAATGGAGTAGGGAACTAACTAGTGGTTGTGAGGTTTGGTTTCTGCTGTTTTTCTTTCTCAACTTGATTTTTCTGGCTTGTTTTATAGCAACTTTTGGATGATTATCCAAAATGCTTCATTGTGGGAGCAGACAATGTGGGCTCCAAGCAGATGCAGCAGATCCGTATGTCCCTGCGAGGGAAGGCTGTGGTGCTGATGGGCAAGAACACCATGATGCGGAAGGCCATCCGGGGGCACCTGGAGAACAACCCAGCTCTGGAGAAACTGCTGCCTCATATCCGGGGGAATGTGGGCTTTGTGTTCACCAAGGAGGACCTCACTGAGATTAGGGACATGCTGCTGGCCAATAAGGTGAGGAGAATCAGACTCCGTGATAAATGAAAGCAGGAATTAGCCATGTTTATCAGTGGAGAGACTTTTTAACTATTCAATACTTTTGTTCCATTCAGGTGCCAGCTGCTGCCCGTGCTGGTGCCATTGCCCCGTGTGAGGTCACTGTGCCAGCCCAGAACACTGGCTTGGGGCCCGAGAAGACCTCTTTTTTCCAGGCTTTAGGCATCACTACTAAAATCTCCAGGGGCACCATTGAAATTCTGGTGAGTAGACTAAGACTTGAAGTTGTAGCTTGGCATTGACTCTGAGGCTGCGGGCCTGTTTATTGTACGTCCAGATGGTAAATGTCTGACTTTCTCATTCCTTAGAGTGATGTGCAGCTGATAAAAACTGGAGACAAAGTAGGAGCCAGTGAAGCAACACTGCTGAACATGCTGAACATCTCCCCGTTCTCCTTTGGGCTGATCATCCAGCAGGTGTTTGACAATGGCAGCATTTACAACCCAGAAGTGCTTGACATCACCGAGCAGACTCTGCACACTCGCTTCCTAGAGGTATACCACCAGCTCCTTCCCTATAATCCTGGGAGCATGATAGGTACTGGTGTATGCCAGGCATCTTCAGCCTGTCCATTCTCTCAAAGTCTGAAATTGTGTATGCTGGGCATTCACAGGTATTATAGCCTGTAGTTGTGAGATAGCTGGACATGGTGCCTTATATCTCTTGTTTCAGGATTTCTGTTTAACTGCTCTGATTGTCCTGGAACTCACCCGCTTTTTTTCCCTGAGGCTGTTGTGCCTGATTTTTGCCATCAAGTTATCATTTAAGGAATTTTTTCCCTTGTGTGAGCAACATACCAATATGTACGTTTCTGGATTTAGCCTTCTTAGTTTCTTAAGATTTTTTTGAGCGTTTAGTATTTATATAATTTCTATTCCAACTCCTACTATGCCTGTCCCAATCATATTTTATATTTTAAGATTTGGAAGATGTACTGAACATGTCTAATAGCATTTGCACTGTCTTGAGTGGGTAGTGACAGCCTCCAAAGGTTTTGTAGGCTTATGCAGCACCATACCATTTTACATGGACAGGACTTGAGTCTGGATTCTGCTATCTGCAGTCTTGGGCCCCAGTCCAAGGGGTAAACTGTATAAGTAGCTCTACTTAGTAAGTTTTATTATTGGCAGATTACATTTGGAAATAGTTTAACCGTTAACAGATTTAAAATAAATGGTATATGGGACACCAGGTTGCAGTAAGGGTAAACACAAACTGGGTCTGGCCTGCCAGGAATACCTGGTGTAAGCAGGCTGACGATGTGAGCCTAAACGTAGCTTGTTTCTCCCCCCCCCCCCCTTGCAGGGTGTCCGGAATGTTGCCAGCGTTTGTCTGCAGATCGGCTACCCGACTGTTGCCTCAGTGCCACACTCTATCATCAATGGGTACAAGCGGGTTCTGGCTCTGTCTGTGGAGACTGAGTACACCTTCCCACTTGCTGAAAAGGTAAAGATACTCTTCCAGATCATAGTGACTTGACATCAGGGTGACATGGCAGGCTACTGAGTTAGTGAATTCACATTCGATTCTTTCACACAGTAGGTAACTTTGAGACAGCCAAAGCTGGTCTTAAACTGGGTGACCTTGAATCTAGGAAGTGCACCACCAGGTTTGGGTTTATGTTACCAGTGTTGGGGGTTTTCCTGCTAGGCAAGCACTCTACCACCTGAGGTATTTATTCCCAGTACCTTGTTGACTTTTGAAACTTGGTCTCCGTATAACTCGCTGACCTGGAAGTACTAGGTTGGCCTCACAGATCGACCTGCCTCTGCCGCAGTGCTGGGATTAAAGGTGTGGGCCACCACTGTGTACCCCAGTACATGTTTTTAAGTCTACTTTTGAAAGTCTGTTCCTGTAGTCCTTCCTGAACAACATATACATAGTGAGGTCCTTAATAAAAAGGGGAAATCCATTTTAGAGATAGAACAAGAGTGTATATTCTCACATTGAAAATGACAGACCCCCAAAGACTTAAGAGCTGGGCCCAAGTGTCCTCTCATCCCCCCGGGACCCAGACTATATTTAAGATCTGATGGTAGCTTCTATACAGGAAAGCTTTACTGACTGGGACCTTCCTTAAGTGGGAGCTACACAGACAGGAAGGGTGTGGGTGGTGTAAGAGTGGAAGATCACGTTGACTATCTTTTCTTCAAGGTCAAGGCCTTCTTGGCTGATCCGTCTGCATTTGTGGCTGCTGCCCCTGTGGCTGCTGCCACCACTGCTGCTCCTGCTGCTGCTGCTGCTGCAGCCCCAGCAAAGGCTGAAGCCAAGGAAGAGTCGGAGGAATCAGATGAAGATATGGGATTTGGTCTCTTTGACTAATCCTCTCAAAACAACCAACTCAGACAACTTAATCCGAGAAACATGGAAATAAAAGCTTACTTCTGTTAATTGTCTTCCTGGATTTATTTTGTGTATTTTGAGGTTTGGGAAACTAAAACCAGGGTTAAAGCAAAACCAGTAGAAATTATAGGCCATCAATGATATTGAAGCTATGAATATACAGACTGCAAAGACCTTTGTTTTGACTCATACATAACTCCAACCACCGACTCAACCAGAACTATGACTACTAGAAGTGGATAACCAGTGGTTCTTCCTATAGAACTACCAATCTGAATATTAATTTCCTCCGAAGATGTTCTGCACTCAAGGAGACAGGGTTTCACTGTGTAACAGCCCTTACTGTTCTAGAACTCTGTAGACCAGGCTGGCCTTGAGATCTTCTGCCTAAGTGCTTTGGTTAAAGGCACTACCACTGCCCCACTTCTGCTCTATCTATGGGGAATATGTTCCAAGGTCACCAACTACCTACTTTGTCTAGTTGGACCTTGCTATCTAGACTTTGGTATCAAAGCTAGTGGGTGCTCAGGCTGAGGAGTTTGGGGTGCTTCATGTCTGGAAACCTAGCCCTTAGGCTGAGGCACGAGTAAAAGGCTGGGTTTGAGGTCATGGTCTTGGTGAAATTTGCATGTAACTTCAAGAATTGCTAGCACCTGTGCTCACTGGGCCATCTACCTCATCAGACCAACAGTGTTTTCAGCTTAGGCACTAACCTGAATTGGCTTAGAAATTGATCCTCCTGCCTCAGCCTTCTGGGTGCAGTAATTAGTCACAGAATGATGAATTCTGTTTAATTACCTATGTGTTTTTGTGGTTTTTCTAAATACATTTAAATGAAATATATTAATCGAGGTAGTAGCTTGCTTGAATACAGGGACAGTTGATAACTGGCCACTAAGCAGGTAGTTCATGTTACAGTTGGGAGAGTGCACACAACTTACAAAGTTAAAGGTTGTACGCCTTCACAAAGCCTTTTCAGTCTCTATGCACCCAAGGTAAAGGCATAGACAAAGTTAGGCAAGAATTTTGACCTCCATTCCTCTAAAGCAGTAGCTGGATCTCAGTTCCATTCAATAAGTGTCCTGTCAAGTCTGAAAAGCACCTAATTCATGTATCCTATTGGTATTAGTTACGGAGCTTGTGGCTTATTCACTATAGATCAGTATAGTTAACTTACAACTGGGTGTCAACAGTTTGAAAGTCACGGCTGAGGACCAACAAGTAGCCTGGAGACCGCGTTCTGTAAAGCATGGAGTCCTAATAAAAATTAAATCTTTCTCCAAAAATACGGAGCTCTTCCTCACTCCTTCCCCCAGCTATCTTAGAGATCAGACTCCTAGCAAGACCGCGCAGTTCCCTCGGCATCCCTGATCCTCCCGCGAAATCTAAGGACGAATCCTTCGGGTTCATTCCCGGAGCCCAGGAAGCGGCTTTTAGTGGCTCCGCCAAAGAACTAAGAACCTCCAGGAACCGCCTGATGGAGGTGTCGGGGCTGGATCCGGGGTCCGCAAAGATGGGAGCTGCGCGGATGAGAAAAGCCTGCGCACCGGGCTCCGGCGCGCGCGCCTGGCCGCCCTCCCGCCCGGGGGCGCTAGGCGTCGCCTTGCCGCGTGGGCCCCGCCGTGACCCGGAAGCGCTCCGGAAGCGGTTCCGGAGTGGGCGCCGGCAGGATGGCGGCGGACACGCAGGTGAGGCGGGCGGGCGGCCGCGGGGCTAACGCGGCGGACGGCGGGGCCGGAGCGCGGGCGGCGGTGGCGGGAGCGCTGGGACCGAGGTTGCGAAGCTGACGGCGGCGGAGGCCGCAGGAAGAGGCGGCGGGGGCTGGCGCCTCACGGTTGGAGGCTCTGCTCGGCCCGGGCGGCCAGAGCGACACTGGGCTCGAGGAGTCCGGGGCTTCGGCTGGGCTTCGGAGCTGCTGGCGCCCTGCTGTGCCTGCTCCCGCTCCGGCGGTTGCAGAGCTCCACCTCGGAGCCTGCCACGGTTTTCCAGAGCCCGGTGACTGTGAGCCGCGGGGCGGTGCAGAGAGCACCCACTCTGTGCGACCACGTAGAATGTAGCCTTATGTCCACACGGGTTTGGCGTCGTCTCTGCTCGTTGATTTCTCGGAGGCAGTAGATAAATGACATTACTCCTCCAAGTTTCAGGCTTTTTATATGTAAAATGATGCTGAAATAATATCTGTCACATAGGGTTGTTGGGAAGATGTAGTTTGGTTATTGTTACTGGATCCCTTCAGCTAGAAGGAGTCTTGGTCACCCTTGTTAATACCTCTGGTTACATTGCAGTTCAGGGAGGGGTTGAGGACACCTCTTTCTCCATTCCAGCTTTTTCTGTAGCCGTGTCGAAGGATGAAAAAACTATAAATGGGAAAAAGAAGCTCTCTCCTTACCCCCCCCCCCCGCCACAGCTTAAAAATATGTAGGTTTTAAAAATCTAGATCAAGTTGGCATTGAACTTGTAGCCTCCTTAATGCTGGGATTACTCTGCTTTGCAGAAACTGGTATCTATTAGACAGTTTGGGTCTCCAGGATGAGAGTAGTTGATTTTTATGTTTGAGCCTCGAGACCGGCCAGAGGGGCCATTTAATCTGAACATTCAAAAGCTGTTTTGCAAGGGTCTCCTGTACAAGGAGCTGGTCATTTGTTCAGCGCTGCGTCATGGTGAATCCCAAGAAGTAAGGTTTCGGTGTTTCTAGAGGATTGACTATTTAACACTAATACTGGTGGAAGAGTCTTCTCTCCAGCCAGGTGGTAGTGGCGCACATCTTTAATCCCAGCACTCTGGAGGCGGAGGCTGGTGGATCTCTGTGCGTTCAAGGCCAGCCTCATCTACAGAGCGAGTTCCAGGACAGCCAAGGCTACAGAGAGCAACTCTGTCTCGAAAAACAAAGCAAAGCCAAACAAAATCAGAATCTTCTCTCTAGAGTTATGTTGTTCAGTAGTATGGTTCCCCTTGGCCGTGTTATCAGAATAGCCATGAGACTTACTTAAGTTTGTCTAAATTGTCTGAAGTTAAAAGTTCTTGAGCACATTTTACTAGTCACATGTGACCAGTGGCTGGTGTATTGACAAGACTAGGGAAGCATTTCTGTCACCTTGGAGAATTCTTTCTTGGGTAGTGCTGTCTACAGTGCTGCCTGTGAACTCAGAGGGCATGACTGCCAATCTTTCCAGCACCCGGTGTGACTGCTAAAGGACCCTCTTATTCTTTTCCTCACTTTTGTTGTGACAAGATTTCCAGGGGTTGCTGACTTTTCTTGTTTTCGTTTGCCATGCTGGGGATCCAACCCAGGCATGTTAGGCAAGGACTGTGTTACAAACTACACTCCCAGCCTCTCAGTTTCCGATTAAGAAGAGCAGTGACGACTTCTTCAAATATGAAAAGTTATTTCATATTTGTGAGAGAAACTAGAACCATGAATTTACTGCCGTATTGACAATGTAGCGGCACATGCTTTAGTCCTAGCATTTGGGAGGCAGTGGCAGTTCCAGGCCGTCCAGGGCTACACTGTGAGACTTTGCTCAGCATTCAGCAGGCAGGAGCAGGCAGATCTCTGAGTTCAAGGCCAGCCTGGTCTACAGAGCGAGTTCCAGGACAGCCAGGGCTACAGTCTAGGGGTGCGGGGAGAAGAGAAAAAAGAAAAACAAAGCCAAAGGAGTTTAACTATATGCATCTGTTTGTTTTCCTCAAACCTCACTAAGGTTAGTAAAGGATTTAAACGATAATACTGTGGGGCCAGCAACATGGTTTACTGGGTAAAAGTGCTTGCTGCTGTGCAAACCTGGTGGCCTGAATCTGAGTGCTGGGTCTCTTGGTGGGAGAGCACTGATTCCTGCAAGCTGTCCTCTGACCCTCTCTGTCTCTCTCTGGCCTGTGGGTGACTCAGTGGTACAACACGTGCCATCCCTAGCTGCTCTCCTACAGGATATTTTAGGGCTGAGGGCATGGCTCAGTGATAGAATATGTTTCTGACATGTATGAGGCTTTATGTTTGATCCCCAGAACAATAAAAGCAAACTCACCTAATGGATGGGAGGATGGAGAACACAGGCAATAGTAGCAAACTTTTGGGAGCTAGGAAATGACAGTAAGAGATACAGATTTGCCGGACAATGGTGGCCCATGCCTTTAATCCCAGCACTCAGGAGGCAGAGGCAGGCGCATCTCTGTGAGTTCAAGGCCAGCCTGCTCCACAGAGCAAGTTCCAGGACAGCCAGGGCTACACTGAGAAAGCCTGTCTCAAAAACAAAACAAAACAAAACACCCAAAAGAAAAACAAAAAAGAAGAGAAGTGCAGGTCTTTGAACACCAATGGAAGTGAGTCCTAATCCGTTAGTTAGGAAACTCAGCAGAATCTTTGAAAGGTGGAGTTATGGGGTCAGCTGACATGGAAGGGAGAGTTACTGGCTTAAGGAGGATGGTTTGAACCCTAGGTTTAGATGCTGTCGGATCCCCAACTTTTCCACTCCAGCAAGAAACTAAAGTTTTCTCTCTTGTGACCTTAAAACCCAGGACTGTTGACCCAGTCCTGGGAACACCATTTAGGATCACTCGCCAAGGAAATTGTTAACACTATAACTCAGGAAACTTTCCCCCAGTGGATGGATATGTTTCTAGACCAGAGGACTCTGCACAATGGATAAAAGAGACTCACAGAAAAAGCATATTACCATGAAATTTCAGAATCTTAAAAAAGAATCTAAGGGCTGGAGAGATGGCTCAGAGGTTAAGAATGCTGACTGCTTTTCCAGAGGTCCTGAGTTCAATTCCCAGCAACCACATGGTGGCTCACAACCATCTGTAATGAGATCTGGTGCCCTCTTCTGGCCTGCAGGCATACATGGAGGCAGAACGCTGTATACATAATTAATAACATCTTTTAAAAAAAAAAAGAATCTAAAAGCTTCTAAAAAGAAAAACAGGGTGTCCTCCAAAAAGATCAGTCAGAATCGGCATTCCCTATATTCCCAGCACAGGATTCAAGATGGAGGCCAGCCTAGTTGCATAGTGAGACCGTCTCTGAACACAGCAAAAAACACTATGCTTGTTTTGGCCTTCACAGCCACAACTAAAGGCTGTTAGTGCAGAGGAGAAAGGCAGTAGCTTCAGTACTCAGAAGGAAACTGATTTCAACATGGAATTCTGTGTCTTGACAAACTTGAATATGGTGCTAGCACCTTTGCACACTGCGCAGCCTCTGAAATGAATGGTGTGCTCCAAACAGACATTGTGGTACACTTGATGATGGTATCTTACACACCGGAGAGCCACCTGCCAGCTTGGGGTAGGACAGAAAATTCAGAGACTCCTTCAGAAGGAAGGACAGAATTTTCTGGAATGAAGACACAAAACTAAGAGTTTGAGTTGAATAATTAATAAGATTAGGTAAAACAAGGTAAACAGGAGATTGTGGAAAGGGCAGTTCCCACTGCAGGGAAACGCTGGACGGCATGACGTGCACAGGTCGTCAGGTGGAGGCTGTATGCTGTATTGCACAGTTGGACACTGACCACCTCAGCTGCTTGTGTTGTAAAACTGAGGACTGCTATTGGTGGGATGGGGAGTGTGGTGGGGTCAGGGCATGAAGGCCAAGTGTCGGTAAAATAGAAAAGTCGAGAGTCCCAGCACAAGGAAGCCTCCATCATTAGAGGTACAGAGGTGACTGCTGAAGTGCGGCTAGGCTTAGGCCTGGAGGACAGACCTTCTAGAACCCTTGGTTATGTGCCGATGTGAAAGTAAAACAAAGAACACTTAACTAAAGCAGGTCCAGGTGTGCTGACACGCATCACACGCACCCAGCACTTGGTAGGCAGGCAGATCTCTGAGTTCAAGGCCAGCCTGGTGTTGCAGGACAACTAGGGCTATGTAGAGAGACCCCTGACTCAAGAAAACAAAACCAAACCAACAAATAAAAAAAAAAAACACACCCAAAAATATCAAAGCAAGAAATAGTTTATGTACAAGTTTGGATACCATTGCATTTATTGCCAAGAGAATTATAGCAGCATTTTATGCATAAAAGAAAAAGCAGAGGCCAGCAAGATGCCTCAGTGGGTAAAGCACTTGCAGCAAGACCTGATGACCAAGCCTCAGGGCCCAGCACCCACTTTGTGGAGTTCCCACAAGTTGTTCCCTAATTTCCACACTCATGCCCCCTTCTCCAAAGTAAATGTGAAAATAAATGCATTGTTCTGTGTCTCTGCACCCTTGATCCGTGTTACTAATTTGGGCTTCCTTTGAAGAACCCTCAGAAACAACCCCCACCCCGACTCCAGACTTGATTGCCTCGTGGACCTGCCGCCTGCTCACGTGAACTTTACAGAGCAGGTTTCCGAGAATGTTCACAAACGGCACGTACTCAGATGTGGACGACTGTGGGCATGTTGGTGTCTCTTTCTAGACCTGTTTGGTTTTGAGAACACAGGTGCTGCGGCCATTGGCTCTACTTTGAGGCAGAGCCTTCTGCCTTGGGGGTGGTTCTTTCAGGTGGGACTGTCGATGCTGCCCTTGCAGGTGCGTTAGTTTTAGCACACAGTTGAGTGGCTGAGTACAGTGCCTTGAGGCGAGTGCTGCTGACTGCTTAGGTAGAGAAACTGGGGAGCAGAGCTGCCATTGTTCAGCTTGGTTTCCACAGCTATTGAGAGCAGAGCTGGATCCAGCTGGTTTTGCTGTGCTTCTGTTCTGCCAGAATGGCCAGGGGCTGGCACTCTCCCCTGGGAGGTCAGCGTGATGGTGGAAAGGGAGAGAGAGCATGCTGGGACTCTTCTTTCACAAACTTGGTTTGCCTCTCAGTGTTTATCCATAGTTCTTCACTTTACTTAATAAGTCAGAAGTCAACACTTCTAGTTCTGATTAGTTCTAGGTATCTGCCTAACTTAAATAATTGTCCATTTTCTGGGATTGTATTCAAATTTTTTGTTTTGTTTTTAGAATTTTCTTAATTATTTTATTTATTTTTTAAAAATTAATTTTATTTATTTATATGTGTTCTGCCTGCACATATACCTGTACAACAGAAGAGGGCACCAGATCTCACTACATATGGTTGTGATCCACCATGTGGTTGCTGGGAATTAAACTCAGGACCTCTGGAAGAGCAGACTGTGTTCTTAACCTCTGAACCATCTTTCCAGCCCGTTCTAAGAATTTTTGAGGTATATTTTAATGTAGAAAAAGCACCACCATTTATACACCCATCTATATATATCTCTCTATTTATCTGTCTATCTATCTACCTGAGACAGGATTTCAGATCCTGCAAATCAGGAAGGCAGGCCTTGAACTCACAGAAATTCTCCTGCTGTGATTAAAGGCACTTGCTGCCATTCCTGGCTCATACTGTTTTGTGGTTTTTTTGTTTTTTGGTTTTTTGGGGTGTTTTGTTTTGTTTTGTTTTGTTTTGAGATAGGATTTCTCTGCAACTTTGGAGCCTGTCCTGGAACTAGCTCTTGTAGACCAGGCTGGCCTCGAACTCACAGAAATCTGTCTGCCTCTGCCTCCCGCGTGCTGGGATTAAAGGCATGTGCCACCACTGCCTGGTTCATACCGTCTTTTTAAAAAAAATTTACTTGTTCTGTTAGACTGTCATGCGTGTAAATAGTGTATCTTGATCTTGATCATATTCGCCCCAGTTCTCCCTCTCATTCCCTGAGTACCCCAATACAGTCCCCTCCCACATTCATGTTCACTTAAAAACTATTCTATTTTATGTGTATGCATATGTATGTGCTCCCTATGTGTTCCTGGTGTCTGCAGAGGCCAAAAGAGGATGTCAGATGCTCTGCAACTGAAGTTACAGGTGTTTGTGAGCTGCCGTGTAGGTCCTGAAAACTGAACTTTGGTCCTCTCCAAGACCAGCAAGTGCTTGTAATCCTGAACCATCTCTCTAGCTCCTCCCCACTTTAAAAATATATTTACTTATTTAAAGTGTGCATATATATGTGCATGAGTATGCTCTTGTGTTCCCATGCCACATTGTGTGTGTCGAAGCAGAGGACCGATTTGTGGAAGTCCATTTTCTCCTTTATTGCCTGGGTCCTCGGGTTTGGTGTTTAGTCCAGTTAGTGCAGCCTGCATGCACATGGGCGTGGGGCCACCCACTGGAGCTGGGGCACCATCAACCGTGGGTGTACATTGGGGTATTTCTGAGGATACTTTCTGTCTAGAGATTGTTGGATTTTGTCTTGCCTTGCTTAACTTTAAGAAAGGTATGTTGTACCAGTTGATGGTGGTAGCACACACCTTTAATCCCAGCACTCAGGAGGCAGAGGCAGGGAAGGCAGAGGCAGGCGGATCTCTGTGAGTTCAAGGCCAGCCTGGTCTATAAAGTGAATGCCAGGACAGGTTCTAAAAGCTACAAGGAAACCCTGTCTCAAAAGAATAAAAAGAAGAAGAAAGGTATGTAGACTGGATTAAGACAGTGCATCTAAACTGTGGGTGATTTTTGCCCCTTGTCCCTGGAGATTTGACAGTGTCTAGAAACTTGATTGTCACAACTGGGGCGAGAGGAGAATGGGTTACTGATGGCTGCAACTAGTGGGCAGGGCTGAGAAATGCTGCTAAATCCCCATGATGCACAGAGGCAGCTTCCTGTGACGAGTAAGGAAAATGGCAGTTCTGCCATGTGCACGCTGCACATACACCCTCACTGTTTGTGGTCTGACTGGTGACATTTTCTGCGGGTTTGGTCTTCACAGGTTTCTGAGACACTGAAACGTTTTGCCGTGAAGGTGACAACAGCGAGTGTAAAGGAGCGGAGAGAAATTCTCAGTGAGCTGGGGAGATGCATCGCTGGGAAAGGTAGGTGTTTGGCCTGCAGCTGCAGTGCTCTTTCTTTTGGAGATCGGTTGTGCTCTCAGTTTCCTTCCTTCTTCCCCCTGACTTCTGCCTTCACTTTTTTTAAATATAAAATGTGCTTCGAAACAGTTGGGTCAGTGCAGATAGATGCCAAAGTCATTTGTAATTTTAGCTATGTTGGCGTCAGATGTTTCTAGAAGACAACACCAATCTTTCTCGAGCAGTACACTGGCACACAGACATTTTTCTTTTGATCTGGGATACTTCTTTGAATGTCCACAGAATTAAGAGGATGGTAGCAGGTGGTTGGCCAGAGAGATCCATATTTTCTAATGCTCTCTGAGGACATACACTACAGGTGTTTGAATTTTACTAACTACCTTTTCTGGGAGTGTGTGTGTATGTGTATGTGTGTGCTTATTTGAGAAGAGGACTCCGTATAATGGCCTCAAACTGCCGTTCACCTTTCTTATCACTTGGTACTGGGATTATAGGTGTGCACTACCATGATGAATTTAAACAATCTAGTCAGTTGGCCAGCAGACCTTCCGTCCCTCTTTTCCTCCCAAGACAGGGTCTCCCTGGATGGACCAGCTGGCATCTAGCTCATACTGACTTCTTGCGTCACCCACCCAGTGCTGAGATTGCAGGTGTGAGCTGCCGCACCTGGCTTTTCCTCTCACTCGCTGCTTCCAGCCTACTGTTGCCTGGGCAACAGCCAAGCTTGTTAAAGCTGTGAGTGCAGTCAGTTGCTGTGTGTGAGCCTCTGAGCTGTCCTGTTGTTAGTGATGTAGTCGATAATTTTGTGCTTCCTTGGAGGTCATCCATGGTACCTTCTCAGCAAGACTCTAGTTAGTTAAGGTTGCCATGCGATGACACCAAATGTCTATGTGTATGGAGCCATAATGGTTGAATTTCCCTGTAGAATAACTGCCAAGTACTACATCCTGTTCTCCCAGTCTATGGAGTGGGCTTGACCACTATGTCTTCAGTTTGTGAACCACTCTGAATCTTTTTTTTTTGTTTTGTTTTGTTTTTTGTTTTATTTTTTTTGTTTTTGTTTTCTCAAGACAGGGTTTCTCTGGCTTTGGAGCCTGTCCTGGACTGGTCTCGAACTCACAGAGATCCACCTGCCTCTGCCTCTCGAGTGCTGGGATTAAAGGCATGTGCCACCACGCCTATTTTATGGTATTTTAATCTTGGGCTTTAAATTTTTTCTTTTAATTATTATTCTGTGTAGCCATGTGTGTTTTGTTTTGTTATTGAGACTGAGTTTTTGTGTTGCCCAAGCTGACCTCAAACTTCTGGGATGAAGCAAACTTCCTACCACAGTCTCCTGAGTAGCTGCAGGGGGAGGGGGATACTACTAGCTTATGTTTTCTGTCTGTCTCTTTATCTGTCTATCTATCTTTCCATTTTTGAGACAGTCTTACTGTGTAGCTCTGGCAGACCTGGAACTTGCAATGTAGGTCAGGCTGACCTTGAACTCAGAGATTCTCTTGTTGCTACTGCTGGGTTTAAAGGCATGTGTTACCACACCTGGCCTGTCTGCTGATTTTTAATCACTTAGTTAGCCTGTGCATGAGCAGACACCTGCCAGGTGACCATAAATTAAACAGCATAGGGTAAAGCCAGTGTTCAAGTCAGGAAGTAGAACAGCTGAACTCCATTGATTGTCCCTCTGTAGAGGCGGGGAAGATAGCGAGCAAATGCTTATGCTTGCTTCTTCACTGTCATTGGTTTATCAAATGTCTGTGCTACTCCGAGCTTTTCTGTACCACGTGTTTTGATACTGCTTTTGTTTCCTTGGGGTTTTAGCTCAAAGATTTGGGGATTACTGGGGTGTCTGGTGCCAAGATCCTGTCCGACAGAAGGACCGACGTAAGCAGATGCTCATCACTGTGCATATTGAATCTCTGTGTAAACTTTGCTTTCAGATCTGCCAGAGGGAGCAGTAAAAGGGCTCTGCAAGTTATTCTGCTTGACTCTGCATCGATACAGGTGAATCCCAACCAGAGACACAGTGTCGGGTATGGGCGAGGCTAGTGGGTAGAGCCCAGTTGTGAGAGCCAGACTTCTTAGGTCCACGCTCTAATCTGACTGCTGGATACCTCTCTGTGCTTTAGTTTCCTCACCTGCAGAAGAGAGGATGCCATTATATACAGCATGGGTGGTCGTTACTGTGCCTGGACAATACTTACCTCTGTGATATCTCTGTGATATCATTGGTTGTGCCTGTAAAGGCATTTAGCTTAGTCTGAAGTCACGGGGCATATGCCATGGCTATAGACCCTGCCCTTCTTGTCATCCTCTGCTCTTACCAGCTACTTTAGAACTCTGGGGCAAGGTGGACTTACCTGCTTTATTCCCGTCACCTAGGATCCGCTGGAATAGAGCACCAGCAGTGCTTCCCCAGAAAGACCAGTGCTGGCATCACCCATTTACCTTTTCCTTCCTTCCTGCCCTAGAGATGCAGCCTCTCGCAGAGCTTTGCAGGCAGCCATTCAGCAGCTGGCTGAGGCCCAGCCAGAGGCCACAGCCAAGAATCTCTTGAGCTCTCTTCAGTCTTCAGGTGTTGGCTCCAAAGCAGGTGTTCCAAGGTACAAGGTTAAGTCTGTGCACCTCCAGGGGTTTGTGGAGTCCTACTCAGGTAGGCTGGTACAAATGAGCAGGTGTGAGCATATCTGGCTCTTACCTTGGCATTCTGAATGCCTTTAAGAGGGGGAATCAGGTTAGTAGAGAAAATGGCTTTTCCTGAGGAGCAGGACTGGGAGTCAGTGGGCCCAAGGCACTGGATGGGTAAAACCAGCTTGCTTTAATTCATTAGTTAATTAATTAAAAATTATGTGTATGAGTGTTTTGCCTACATGTATGTCTGTGCACCAAGTGTGTGCCTGGTACCAAGAGACACCAGAGGAGGGTGTCAGGTCCCCTGTAGCAGACAATTGTGAGCTGCCTGTGGGTGCTGGGAGAATTACCAGATCCCTTGGAAGGACAAACAGTGCTCTTAACCTCTGAACCATCTCCTTATCTTTATTGTTGCAAATATCAAGTGATGAGATTTTGACCAGCGAGGCCTGAGTTGTCACTGATGATGTTAGGGAACAAGTCTGTACCATTAAGTCAAGGAAGGGTTCACATACTATGCTGAGCCTCAGGATGTGCATTTGTCTCTCTCCCTTCTCCTTTACAGCAAAAGCAGTGGTTCAGCCGCCTTGCTGGCTCTGACCTGGACCTGCCTTCTAGTGCGCATTGTCTTTCCCCTGAAAGCTAAGCGTCAGGGAGACATCTGGAACAAACTGGTAGGTTCCCTTGTCTTTGGAGGATCCGTGAGGGTCACCTTTGTGCAGTTGTATGATGTTTAAGAATTTCTTGTGTCCCAAATGCTCTCACAAGTGGAAATTGTCCAGAGGTATGTTTATGTTTGGTGGTGGGCGTAAGTGCAGCAGGATTCACATTCGTCTGTTCACTAATGTTCCCAAGCTTCTCTGGGTCAGGTGTGATTCTAGGTATTGAATGCAATGATGAGTAGGATACGTGGGCCCTGCTTTCATGAGAGGCCAGACTGGGGAGATGACTAGAAGGCAGGGACCCCAGAAGATGCAGTAATATAGATGAATATAGATGATGTAGATCATGTTATTTTCTGGCTAGTTTGGATTTCAGTGTAATAGAATGAAATTCTGGCTGTTGTCTTGGTCATCTAATTCTCTCCCCTCCTTCTGTGTCTGCTCCTTGCAGTCTCTGTTTCTTCTTCCCACCTGTGTGCTACCCAGAGATGGCCTGGTTGGCTGGGTGTGGGGGTTGTCTTGAATGTCTAGGTGGGCCGGGTGGGGGGTTCTCTTGGATGTCTAGGTAGGCTGGGTGGGGGGTTCTCTTGGATGTCTAGGTAGGCCAGGTGGAGGTTTCTCTTGGATGTCTAGAATGGTTGATGGTTCTGGAAGGAGTCTTTTTTTTTTTTATGTATACAATATTCTGTCTGCGTGTATGCCTGCAGGCCAGAAGAGGGCACCAGACCTCATTACTGATGGTTGTGAGCCACCATGTGGTTGCTGGGAATTGAACTCAGGACTTTTGGAAGAGCAGGCAGTGCTCTTAACCACTGAGCCATCTCTCCAGCTCCTTGAAGGAGTCTTGAGGGAGCTGTTGTGGATCTAATTTTTGGCCATGAGATTTGACAGAGCCACTTACCTACCTTCCTTAGAGAGGTGTTCTAGAGAGATTTGCCATGGCCATAGACACTGTAGAGTGTAGTGCACGTAGATACAGATGACTCTGGAACCTGTCACAGAGTGTGGGTTTCGTTGTTAACAAATGGCTTTCTACTAAGGTGGTTACTAACAGGCAAGGTCTCTGGCTTATCTCCATTGAGCTCTTCACAGCTGTTACCTGTGCTGGCAGTTAGCTTAGTGAGTAGGAGGGTCCTACTGCAAAGGGTTGTATTACAGGACAGATTGTGTCAGGAGCATGTGACTTGTTGCAGGGGCTTTTCCTTTCCTGATTCTGTTGTCTGTTATATACGTAATTAATTCAGCCATTTACTGGCTGATGCTATGCTAAGCTGGGGCTGCTGTGTGAATTAGGCTGAGAAATCTTATGCTTTTGTGGAGCTTATGCACTGTTGGAGAAGATGGAGTCTGGTGCAATGCTAAGGAAAAGCAGGCTGGAGGGGAGAGAGTGTGGCCGAGGGTGGTGGGAACAAGGCTTCTGTGAGGAGAAGGGAACGCTTGAGCAAGGACTGGACAACTCAGAGAGGGAACCCTGATACGATTCTGCATGGGATATGGGTATGCTTGTTTAATGATGCAACTCTGCAACGTGTAAAGGGTTTGCTGTTAGCATAGTAGGGAAGGGTTTGAAAGCATAGAAGGATGTCCCTGTCCCTAGCCACTGTGGTGCCTGTGTTACTGGTTTTTATGACTATAGAAATGTTTTCTGTGTATCTGACAGTTTTTGGTCCCAGTGCTGCAGATTTAACCAGGGCCTTGGCTGGTCTGGAACTCGCAGAGATCACCTCCTCTTCCTCTTGAGGGTTGGGATTAAAGGTGTGCACAGTCATGCTGAGCATCACCTTACTTCCTACAGAGCTTAGCACAATGTCTGCTGTTTAGTTACTGTTCATTAAGGATCTGTGGTCTTTTTTATTGTCTTTTTTTTAAAAAAAAATATTTATTTATTTATTATGTATACAATATTCTGTCTGTGTGTATGCCTGCAGGCCAGAAGAGGGCACCAGACCCCATTGCAGATGGTTGTGAGCCACCATGTGGTTGCTGGGAATTGAACTCAGGACCTTTGGAAGAACAGGCAATGTTCTTAACCTCTGAGCCATCTCTCCAGCCCCTCTTTTTTATTTTCTTAAGGTTTTTTTTCTGCTGGGCAGTAGAGGCAGGTGGATCTCTCTTGAGTTTGAGGCCACCCTGGTCTATAGAGCTAGTTCTTAAGCCTTTCTCAAAAAACAAAACGTATTCTTTTGTCATTTTTGAGACAGTGTCTCACTGTGTAGCCTTGACTGGCCTCAACTTGATGTGTAGAACAGGCTGACCTGGAACTCACTAAGATCTGGCTGCCTCTGCCTTCTGAGTACTGGGATCAAAGGTGTCCACCATGCTTGACTAGAATCTGGTCCTTACTGAAGGACAAGTCTAGGCAGATAAGTATATTAACTAGAATCTCCTGTTCTATTCCTGAATGGCAGCTGTCTTACTGATGTATGCTTATTGTGTCTTTTTAAATTTTTTGTTATTGGGGTGAACTTTGAGCTTCGTGCATGCTATGTTCTGAGCTACATTCCCATTTGTGTCTTTATTTGTTCAATATTATTTTTTCTCCCTGAACTATAAGGTGTAAGAATGCACCTTGTTCTCCTTGTGTATACTGTGGCTCATAGTAGGTGTTTAACAAATATTTATTAAGTAAATGCATGAATGAACTTTGTTAGGTGAAAGACAGGATTTAGGGGGCTGGAGAGATAGCTCAGAAATTAAGATCTCCGACTGCTCTTGGGGAAGACTCAGGTCTCATTCCCAGCGCCCACATGGTGTTCCACAACTGTCTGTAACCCCAGTTGCAGGGAATCTGATAGCCTTTTCTGACCTCCAAGGATTTGTATATTTATATATGTATATGTGTGTGTGTGTGTGTGTGTGTATGTATGTTTATGTATGTGTGTATGTATATATGTGTATATATATTTGGTGTACAAACATCAGGCAAACAGCTCATACACATGAAAAAGAGAAAGGGGACAGATTTAGGACAAGGAGTTAGTAGAGAGAAGAGGGTTGGGTTGGAGGGGGTTGGGGTGGAGAGGGAGCTGGGGTCTAGAAGGCCTGGTGGATGTCTATGGCAGATGATGAGGGTCACAGGACACTTCTGACTCATATCCTGATTTGGCATTTCCTTGTGCTGGCAGGTGGAGGTGCAGTGTCTGCTGCTGCTGGAGGTGCTGGGTGGCTCCCACAAGCATGCTGTGGATGGTGCGATGAAGAAGCTCACTAAACTGTGGAAGGAGGTGAATGGAGCTGGTGGGAGATGGAGGCCGTGCCTTTGTACCTCTGCTGCCATCTGACTCACCAGCCTTCTGCTTCCCCTTCAGAACCCTGAACTGGTGGAGCAGTACTTTTCAGCTATCCTTAGCTTAGAACCCAACCAAAACTATGCTGGCATGCTGGGGCTGCTGGTGCAGTTCTGCACGAATCACAAAGAGATGGACGTGGTCAGTCAGCATAAGGCAAGTGTCCAGCGACTGACAGTGGGTTTGCTGCATTGGGGGTCTGGAGGAAAGCCATGGAAACTTGCTTCGTCCTTGTGGCCTGTAGCGGTAGCCTGTGTGAATCCTGGTGTAGTCAGTGGGGTGAGAGACTTTACTGTTGACCTCTGTACCTTGGTGTAGCTACCACACACCAAGCATTGTGCCAGGAGTCGGGGTGCAGCAGTGAGCAGAAGACTGTGATCTTTGTGGCTCTGAATCAGAGAAGATGCTGACATAAGATAGATTGTCCCCTATTAATTGTATCTGATAAGTGTGACAAAGGAAATGTGCAAGATGGGTATCTGACTTGTACTGTGGGTCAGGGAACGTGTCTCTGTAATGAAGGGACTTAGAGAGTAAAAAGTTATCAGTAAACGGGTGGGGCAGAACATTTTGGGCAGAGAGCAGGTAGGAAGAGCATCGAGAAGGCAAGTGGGGTTCATCTGTGGGAGTGGGTAAGAGAGCTTTCAGATCTCACCAGCTCTGAGCAGGCAGGGGTGTCAAAGCCCTGCCAAGGTCTTTGAACTTTGTCCTAGGAGCCATGGAAATGACTGCTCCCACCTTTCAGTGGCGAGCATGGGAGCGTGGGAAGCCATGGGAAGTGGGACAGTTGCTTAATACTGAAGTTTTGGGACCTTGTGTCCTGTAGAGTACCCTGCTAGATTTCTACGTGAAGAACATTCTGATGAGCAAAGTGAAGCCTCCGAAGTATTTGTTGGTGAGTGGATTGCACACCTACCACCCAGACAGTATCAAATCCTGGTTTAAATCTGGTTGCCACCCTGCTCTTTCCTCTCAGTCTTTCCCATGAAGCCTGGGTGCTTAACTCTTTATCTTTGTAGGACAACTGTGCCCCCTTGCTCCGGTTCATGTCCCACTCGGAGTTTAAGGATCTGATTCTGCCCACCATACAAAAGTCCTTGCTGAGGAGCCCGGAGAACGTTATTGAAAGTAGGTTCTTGCGGAGCAGGTGGGTGGGAGGGGATGAGCTGCCTGAGCAGCAGGAGCACTGTGTGTTCTAAGTATGAGATATGTTCACTTCTACCTGGTGAGCACTGTGTGTTCTAAGTATGAGATATGTTCACTTCTACCTGGTGAGGCCGTGGGCAAGACAGGAACTCCCTTCAGAATATGCTGAAAATACATGGGCTTTTTAAAATTTATTTTCATAGCCGGGTAGTGGTGCCTCATGCCTTTAATCCCAGCCATTGGGAGACAGAGGCAGGCGGATCTCTGTGAGTTCGAGGCCAGCCTGATCTACAAGAGCTAGTTCCAGGACAGCCAGAACTGTTATACAGAGAAACCCTGTCTTGAAAAAAAAAAAAAAATCAACAATTTATTTTCATGAGTGTGTGTGTATGCGTGTATGCATGTTTATGTGTATGCACACTTGTGTGCCTGACTGAGTGCGTGTGCCCACAGAATCTGGAAGAGGGCATCAGATCCTTTAGAAACTAGAGTTCCAGGCAGTTGTCAGCTGACTGATGTTGATCCTGGAAAAGCAACCAGTGCTCTTCATTGCTGAGCCCCATCAGGCGCTGTCTTGTTAGAAAACTATGGAAAGCTGGGTGATGGTGACACACACCTTTAATCCTAACACTTGGGAGGCAGAGGCAGGCAGGATCTCTGTGAGTTCGAGGCCAGCCTGGTCCACAAGAGCTAGGTCTAGGACAGGTTTGATAGCTACAGCGAAACCCTATCTCAAAAAAAAAAGGAAAAAAGAAAGGTATCCTCTTAGAATACTAACTGTAATATGGAGGCTGGAGAATCTTCTGGAGATGTTTGAAATTAAGAATCTCTTCTCTAGACAGTTCGGAGAGTTTGGTGTGAAGAGCAGAGCTTTGGCTTACGGGTTGATAACCTTGTGACCTTGCAGAGGCAAAAGGCAGTCATGTTACTATGGAGCTAAACAGGAGACTACAGATGGCGTTTTCTGGGGAGTGGGGCAAAATAGGCACTGGCACGTGAAACTGATGAGCATTTCTTTCTATCCCCTTAGCCATTTCCAGTCTCCTGGCATCAGTGACCCTTGATCTCAGCCAGTATGCCCTGGACATCGTGAAAGGCTTGGCTAGTGAGTATACTGACCCCTCTGCAGCCACTCTGTGAGTTTTGGTTGTATACGGTAGTTTTTTGTTCAGAGGGGGTGGGGCACGGTTTATGTAAAACTTTAGCGTCAACAAGACAGCTTGAGTTAAAGATGGTTTCTGCCATGTGTGCCAAGTCAAGTGCAGTCCTGGAAACATATGATGAAAGGAGAGAACCTACTCCTACAAACTGTTTTCTGACCTGAACGTGTGTGCCATGGTACCCCTTTCCCCCCAGACATAACTAAATAAATGTTAAAATGAAGAAAGGAACAAGGTTTTAACCACCAACAGGGGGAGGAGTTTCTATTCTGAGATTGCGGATGGTGAGGTCAGAGAGCTGGGGTAAAGAGCCGGGACTAAAGTCTTCATGTTTAGCTGCTGCAGCCCCTGAGCTGTGACTCTGTGTGTCCAGATCAGCTGAAGTCCAACAGCCCCCGCCTGATGGATGAAGCTGTGCTGGCACTGCGCAACCTGGCCCGCCAGTGCAGTGACTCCTCCGCCACTGAGGCCCTGACCAAGCACCTGTTTGCAATCCTTGGAGGTGAGCAGCCTTGTCGGCACAGCAGGTGACATACAGCAGATGTCCCCCTAGCCTTGGAGCCAGGATGTGGTAGGAACTTGATTCTGAGTCTACTCCAGGGGAAGCTTTTGATGAGGCACACTTCCACATGTGGCTGAAGCACACCTATGGCGGTAAAGACAGTGATGCCAGTGGTTTTAAAGAATGTGTATTTGTGTGCATGGGAGGAGAAAAGGAAAGAAAGATATGAAGATGTTAATAGTGTCTTTGAGTAGTGGGAACATGCTGATGTAGCACATTTTTCTTTTTGTATTTTCTGTAAGAATGTAGTACTTTGGTTGGTTTCTCAAGACAGGGTTTCTCTATGTAGCCCTGGCTGTCCTGGAACTTGCTCTGTAGACCAGGCTGGTCTCAAACTCACAGAGATCCACCTGCCTCTGCCTCCCGAGTGCTGGGATTAAAGGCGTGCGCCACCACTGCCCAGCAAAGAACGTAGTACTTCTAGTCAGAAAACAGAAGGCTATAAAGTGCTGTCTAAACCCAGCTTCACACCAGAAAGGCTGCTTCAGGAGTCTACATGTGTGTCATGACGGGCCAACATGAATGAGCACTTTTGTTCCTTCCTCACAGGCTCAGAAGGAAAGCTAACTGTCATAGCCCAGAAGATGAGTGTCCTTTCAGGTAGGGATCCTCCCTGGGTCATGGCAGTGTGCTGTAGTAACAAGGGAGGATAATGTACTGTCAGATAAGGCGAATCCTTTGAACCCTGATGCCCAATAGTGTTGGCTGTGCCAGCTTGCCTACCAGTATTCTGCTGTCAGCCTGTGCGGCAGGAGGCCTTGTTTCTGTAAAAGGAGAGACTGGAAGAAAATTGAAGGAGTGTCTGTAATGGCCAGGGGAAAGCGTGGCTGCTGGGGTACCCAGAAGAGGTCTGTGACCTGGTGTACCCTGACGGCAGTGGCAGGAAGGCTTGTCTGCTATGGCTTGTGCAGGGGAGGGAACAACCAGAGAATCTGCTTTTCAGGGATTGGAAGCCTCAGTCACCACGTGGTATCTGGGCCTTCTAGTCAAGTCCTGAATGGGTGCGTGGCTGAGCTGTTCATCCCATTCCTCCAGCAGGAAGGTAATTCCTTGTGGCTTGGGAAGCATGCTGTTTAGCCCCATTCTTGACCATGGTTTTTCAGGCAGTCTTCCGAAAGCCTTTCTAAAGGCATACCTCCTTGAGTTAGCAGGGCTGGGAATGTCTGAAATGTCACTGCCTCCTCCCCTGGGACTCCGGCTTGCCTCCTCCCACTGCTTGCAGTGATTTGGTTGGTTATCAGATGTCAGACCCACAGGACTTGTACCACTTACCCTAGTGCATGAAGGGACCTTGGTACACGCCATCTCCGTCCTGGCGCTCTGGTGCAACCGGTTCACCACAGAAGTGCCCAAGAAGCTTACTGACTGGTTCAAGAGAGTTTTCAGCCTTAAAACCTCCACCTCTGCAGTGAGGCACGCCTACCTGCAGTGCATGCTGTCCTCTTTCCGAGGTAAGACGTCCAGGCCTCCAGTGAAGGGGTGACTGAGCTGAGGGCATGCTCCCTGCTCAGGGCTTCTCTTCTGGTTCCCTGACTAGACTTCATTTTCTTCTGAGTCCTTGTCCCCGTCTTCACGGTAGTGACTTCTTCCCTTGTTGGATTTTTGTTTGTTGGCCCCCTTGTTGAATTTTATTCAGAAAGGACCTGTTGTTGTACTGAGATCATGAATTTAAAAGGTCAATGCTGTATAAACTTGATTCTGAATCCTTTAAAAAATGGCCACTTTCATCTCTTCAGTGCTAAACACAGCTACTGATACTGCATCCCATCTTCCTCCAACCCAAACAGCCAGGGGAAATTTGATTTCTTTACTAAAATCCTCTTGATATTGATTCCTCTCTCTGATATAGGCTTGCATTTCTTTTAAATGATGTGTTGATTTTAAACTTATGAACTACTAAATTATAAATTTAAATTACTAATTTATGAATTAAGTTTATGGAAAACATCAAGAAGATTCCAAAGCATTCTTGAGACAGAGGAAATGGGCTTTGTGCCCACACATGTTAGGAGTAGGAACAAGAATCTGTCAGAAGTGCTTGTCTTGAGTTGACAGGAACCATGCCTTAGAAGTGACAGCACAGCTGGATATTGTGATTTAGGCCTGCAATCTCAGAACTTGGGAGGTAGAGGCAGGAGTTCCAGGTCATCTTTGGCTACATACTGAATTTGGGGCTAACCTGGAATACATGAGTAGTTATAAAAAGCAAAATGAGTGTGTTTAGGTGTAGTTGTAACTTTTTTTTTAATGTAATTTACTTAGTGATAGGGTTTCTTCTGTACATAGCTCTGGCTGTCCTGGAACTCACAGAAATCCACCTGCTGGGAATGAAGGCCTGCACCACCATGCCTAGCTTATTTATTTTTAGTGTGTGTATATTTAGGTTAGCAGATTGGCTAGAGGTTGTCTTGTTGTGGGAAGAACACCAGATTGGAATGGCTAGGCTTGTAGTTAGTAGTGGTTCTTTGTCAACCAGCTGTTGACAACCTGGACAGTTTACTTTGCCTCTCTGTTTCCTTATCCTGTGCAAGAGCAGCTGATGTTCAAATTAATAAGATTCTTTTACCTTTAATTTTTATGACTATAGAGCTTAAATCCCAGATTCTTTCTCTGGTTCTTTGAGATACTCAGAAAATTAACTGAAGGGTTTTAGCCAGTCCACACTTGGGTGGATAATGTCTTCTCAAATAATCTCGTCACTTCTGTAGACCAGGACGTCTCTAAGAGGCTTCTGTCTCCACAGGTGACACACTCCTGCAGGCCTTGGACTTTCTGCCCTTGCTCATGCAGACAGTAGAGAAGGCGGCCTCCCAGAGCACTCAGGTTCCCACAGTCACCGAAGGGGTCGCTGCAGCGTTGATGCTCTCCAAGCTTTCTGTGGCCGACTCACAGGCCGGTAAGGGTCTGCGTGCATCCAGGGTGCCTGTTACCTGCACGGATGAGCTCGGGGTCTCTGCATTTGTCCTTGGCTCGCTGTTCTTGCCTATGATGCTTGTACTGTGCGGTTGAGTATTAGGACTTTGTGGGTTTTTTTTAATTGTTGTACTTGTTTATTTTATGTGTATGAGTGTTTCGCCTGCATGTATGGGCAGCACAGGTGCTCAGTACCACAGAAGTTGGAGGAGGGTGTCAGATTCCTTGTAGTTCTAGACAGTTGTGAGCTGCCATGTAGGTGTTAGGAACCTGGGTTCTCTGCAAAAGTAGCTGGTACTCTTAACCACTAAGTCATCTTTCTAGACTTCATGTTTGAATTACTTACATATTCATAGGATGCTCTAGTTCATTCCTATTTCTGCAATAAAGCACCCTGACAGAAAGCATCTTGGGGAGACAGGTTCATTTCAGCTACAACTCCAGGTTATATGCTGCCATTGTGGGAAAGTTAAGGCAGGAACTTCAAAGAGCTGGTCACATCATCTCTACAGTCAAGAGCAGAGAGAAACATGTTTGGTAACATGTTGTGCCATCCACCAACCATGCATGGGAACGATTCAAGTCAGAGCCTCCCCGTTCTTTTCTGCCTTCGCTGGAATCCTTTTTGATAGTCGCCTTTGTCACTGACAGAGTGCTTGAGAAATTCAGCTCAGGATGAAAGATTTGTTGTGGTCCATGGTCTCAGAGGGCCCAGTCACATGGCGGGGCAGTCTCCCATTGTCTTTGGATCTGTGTCAGGCAGGGAGTGTGGCTGAGCAGAGCTGCTTACCTCTTGGTGGCTGGGAAGCAAAGCAAAGACACAGGTCTCAGTATCTCTTTCCAGAGTGTGCATTGGTGACTGACCTATGTTTCCCAGGCCCCATCTCCTGAAGGTTTTACCACATGCCAGTGGTGTCATAAGCTGGGGACCATATCTTGAGCATATGGGCCTTTGGAGTGGGTGCACGACATCTAACTCTAGGGCCTCCCTTTCTGCCTGTGCTCTTACCTGACCTTGCTCCTGTGTTGAGGACTAGGATTGACTCTCTGTATGCTGTTGCACCCAGTGTATACACCAAGACCTTTGGCTCCCTGGGCAGAGATACACATGAACACAGCCTCATTTCAGCACATCTCAGGGTGCATGCTCTGGGGTGGGAGGACAGAGATGAGTCACTGAAGGAGGTTGAGTCTTCGTTTGAGGAATGAGTGTTGGGAAAGGTTTCATGAAGGAGGAAGCATTTGATCTCTGAGAAGCTACAAGGATGTGACTCTCATGAAGAAATGGCCACAATTAGGAAAAGGCAGGGAGAGCTGCGTCGTGTGAATCTCAGGTGTTCCAGACAGGTTCCTGGGTAGTGGGAATTCGAGAGGAGAAGCTGCAGGCAGCAGAGAGCCCTACAGTTGTGCAGACCGCAAGTGAGGCCAGAAGGACTGACACTTGGTTTCAGACGAGGAGAGCAGTGAGCTTGGGAACGGTCTTCACGGAGCGCCTTTCACAGAGCCCAGCAGCTTCCGCTTAGAAGAGCCGCGCTGTGGGGGCATGGTGCTGTGTCATAGGGTGACCTTTTGCTTTCTTGCAGAGGCCAAACTGAGCAACTTTTGGCAGCTGATCGTAGATGAAAAGAAGCAGATTTTCACCTCTGAGAAGTTTCTACTCCTGGCTTCAGAGGATGGTGAGTTTTGCGACTTCTGACAGGTCTTTTGGGAGGTCCTGTTTCTGAGCACCTGCTAACCAGCAGCTCTGTGAGCACTCAATCATGATCTGCCCAGCAGCTTGGCTGTTTCTGAATGAATTCATTCTGTGTGGGAGAATCAAGATCAGTAGAAAGGCGGACTTGGGAGGACTGTCATGGAGCTGTGATATTAGCTGTAATTATAGCTGAATGGGTAATTGGTGCTGTCTGGTTTCCTTATGCTAAGTGCTGTGGAGTGTGGCAGCTTTGCTCCCCCACCAGGCGACACAGAAACTACTGGTTTCTATCCTGGCAGAAAAGGAACAATGATCTTCAAATGTATGTGCAAAATTCTAGGTTGCCTCATAGGAGTCTGCCACTAATTAGTGATGTGAAGTCTTTTGACTCATGAATCACAACATCCTATTAATGAGCTACAACTATTAGTCACTTTCTGTTTTTTTTTTTTTTTTTAAGCTGCTGATTAGGAACGACATTCATATAGTTCAGAGACAAGGTGGGAGGGAATCTTCATTGAAAATGGCCTCCTGCTTTGACCTCTAGCCACTCAATTCTGCTGGCCATTGACAGCCAGTTTTATTTGCTGCTTCTGTAGCCTTGATATTATACATATCCATCCCTTTGTATGTTCTCTGCCTCTTTACACACAGAGTAGTATGTTGCTATTGACACCATGCCTCCCAGGCTGGAAATCAGTCCCTTGTTCAGTGAACTACATGTCCAAGCTGCTGGCTGAGAGTACAGTGAATTGTTTTTTCTTTTTTGAGGTTTATTTTATGAGTTTGAGTTTTGCTTTCATATGTGTCTGTATCTGGTAGGTACTCTTGGAGGTCAGAGGAGAGAGTTGAAATGAATTAGGGATGGTTATGAGCCACCATGTGGGTGCTGGGAAGCAACAAGTGTTCTTAACCAATGAGCCATCTCACCAGCCGCCCCCTCTTTTTGTCTTCAAATATAGGTTTTTATTGTGTAGCCTAGGCTAACCTTAAACTCAGGGTCTCAGTGCTGTTTGAAACCTCTCAAGCACTGGGATTATAGGTGTGTACCACCACTCATAGCTAATAATTCTTTTTTCTTTTTCACTCAATTTTTAAAATTGTTTTATTGTGCTGTACCTTTTTTCTGCTCCCCTCCCTTTCTCCCCTCTCCCCTTCTACCCTCTCTTGTGACCCCCTTGCTCCCAGTTTCTCAGATCTTGTTTTCTCTTTTCCTATTTAGATCCATGTATGTCTCTCTTAGATAGCTAGTAATTTTTTTAAAGGTTTATTTATTTATTTATTATGTGCACAATGTTCAGCCTCCATGTATGCCCACACGCCAGAGGAGGGCACCAGATCTCATTACAGATGATTGTGAGCCACCATGTGGTTGCTGGGAATTGAACTCAGGACCTCCGGAAGAGCAGCCATTGCTTTTAACCTCTGAACCATCTCTCCAGCCATGATAGCTATTAATTCTTAATCATTAAAATCAGTGTATACCTTCTTTAGTTCAAAATATATATGTACATAATAGAGAAAAAGACAAAAATGAACTGTAGCTTCATGTCTGGTGTTAATCACATTTATATTTTGCTGTTAATTTTTTTATTTCATTCCAGTTCTTTTTGGGGTTGGGGAAGAATACATTTAGTTATTTAATTTTTTTTCTCTCTTGGGGTGTGTGTGTGTGTGTGTTTACATGCTTGAAAGGTGGAAGACAACTTTTAGGAGCAGGTTCTCTCATTCTGCTGTGTGGGTTCCAGGGATTGTATTCGAGTTATCAATCAGGTTTAGTGGCTCCTTTACCTATTGAGCCAGCTCACTGGTCCCACTTAGTTGTTTCAAAAGGACTTGCCCTGGCCAGTCAGTGATGACTCACGCCTTTAATCCCAGCATTTAGGAAGCAAAGGCAGGTGGATCTCTGAGTTCGAGGCCAGCCTGGTCTACAGAGCTAGTTCCAGAACAGCCAGGGCTACACCCAAGAAGCCCTGTCTTGAAAAACAAAAATAGACTTGCACCATTTCTTTCCCTTACAGCCCTGTGTACTGTGCTGCATTTGACAGAGAGGCTTTTCCTCGACCACCCGCAGAGACTCACCAACAGCAAAGTTCAGTACGTGAGCCCCACTTTTCCTGTCCTCTGGGCCAGCAGAGCAAATGTTGACAGGACTTTGAGGAATGGGTATGTGGCAGGTTTGGCTGTGGAAGACCCTATCCCAACTTGCCAGGACATCTGTCTTTGTGTTTGCAGACAGTACTATCGGGTCCTGGTGGCTGTGCTCTTGAGCCGTACCTGGCATGTGCGCAGGCAGGCACAGCAGACAGTTCGGAAGTTGCTGTCCTCTCTTGGGGGCATTAAGCTGGCCAATGGCCTTTTGGAGGAGCTGAAGATTGTCCTCAGTTCTCACAAGGTGAGAGGATCAGCGTGCTTCTGCCCTGGTGTTTCAGCTGACCACTCCTGGCATGTTTTCTCTCTCAGACTGGGTGATTCCAGGACTTCCTCTCTTTCCACCAAGCTTTGGTAACATCTTTGCATTTTAGAGACTTTCTTTGTTTTTCTTTTTTTCCGTATTCTTTTATTTTTTTCCATTCAAAAACATAATTAAATGAATAAAATTTTTACATTTCTTCCCCTTCTCTCGGTCCCCTCCCGCTACCCTCGACCCCTCCTCCCTCCCCCTTCTTCCTTAAAAGAGGGCTGTTTCCATACCTTTGATGTAGTTCAACCAAAATATTTTTGGATATTTTCTTATTTATTGATTGATTGATTGGTGTTTTCGAGCAGGGTTTCACTGTAGTTTTTAGAGCCTGTCCTGGAACTAGCTCTTGTAGACCAGGCTGGCCTTGAACTTACGGAGATCCGCCTGCCTCTGCCTCCCGAGTGCTGGGATTAAAGGCGTGCTCCACCACTGCCCGGCCTTTTTGGTTGTTTTAAAACACTTAATTTTCAACACATTTATTCTCACTTTTGATCTTTTCACAGTACCTTTGAAGGCAAGGAGGGCTTGTAACCTTTTTTTTTTTTTAAGTCTGAAACAGTTTATTTTGTTTTGTTTTTTCGAGACAGGGTTTCTCTGTAGCTTTGGAGCCTGTCCTGGAACTCGCTGTATAGAGCAGGCTGGTCTCGGAACTCACAGAGATCTGTCTGCCTCTGCCTCCCCAGTGCTGGGATTAAAGGCATGTGTCGCCACCGATCAGCTCCTAAACACTTTTTTTTAATTTTAATTTTTATTCTTCATATACATTACATCCTGATTGCAATTTTCCCTAACTGCCTCTTCCCAGTCCCCCACAACTACCCTCCTCCTCTGATCCACTTCTCCGTTTCCCTTTAAAAAAATAAAAAAGAAAGAGCAGTCTTTCTAGGAATGTCAACCGAACGTGGCGTAACAAATTACAATAAAACGAGACACAGACCCTCATATCATGACTGGATGCGGTGACCCATTGGGAGGAAAAGGGTCCCAAGCACAGGCAAAAGAGAGCTTTTCCCAACTCCTGCTGTTGGTTCCTCCAAGAACACCAACAGTGTACCAGTAACATACATGTAGAGGCCCTTGCTCAGACCCATAGAGAGTTCGTGATTGTTGCTTCAGATTCTGTGAGCCCTATGGGCTTTGCTTACTTAAGTCTGTGAACTGTGTTCTCACAGAGTCCTTGACCCTCTGATCAAGCTAGCTATCTAGGCTGTCTGGTTCTCTCAGGAGTAGACAGGGAGACCTGGACTGTTGAAGCATTCTAGGTGCCAGGCATCACCATTTTTCCCTCAGCCGTGTATATGCTTGTTCTCCAGAACCAGTTCTCTAAAAAGCTTCCTTAGAGTTTTTAGGTGTCTGTGCTCAGTGTCTTTCCAGGCAGATCACGGCCTGTGGGATCCAGGGCAGGATGCGAGGCCTCGGCTGCTCTCCAGCAGAGACCCCTGTGATAGCAGGAGAAGCTCAGTAACCCTGCATGCTCTCTGTTTATTGCCGTACACAGGGCTCTCTGGGGACTCATTTGTTCTCTCTCTAAAGGTGCTGCCCATGGAGGCTCTTGTGACAGAGGCGGGGGAGGTGACTGAGATGGGCAAGGCCTATGTGCCTCCACGGGTCCTACAGGAAGCACTGTGTGTCATCTCTGGGGTGCCAGGGCTCAAGGGTGACATCACTAGCACTGAGCAGCTGGCCCAGGAGATGCTGATCATCTCTCACCACCCGTCCTTAGGTCTGTGACTGTGGTAGGAATGGGGAGGTGGGTGGCTCTTTAGGGCAGGGTGATGGTAGCTCCTGCAGAAGGTTTCAAGAAGCCCCTCTCCTTCAGTGGCAGTGCAGTCTGCACTCTGGCCAGCACTTCTCACCAGGATGAAGATTGACCCTGAAGCCTTCATCACCAGGCACCTGGATCAGATCATCCCCAGAATCACTACACAGAGTCCTCTGAACCAGGTAATGGGTCCATGAGCTAGATTTGTACTTAATGTCAGTGCCCGGGGACTCCCCTTGCAGGGTGCAAGAAGTGAGGCTCACAGAAGCAAGAGGAAGAAGGGTGATGTGTAGTCTTGGCTCCTTGACTGTAAGTGACAGAATGCATACCTGTTGGAGCACAAAAGGGAGCTTAGGGCCTCATTTATGGACCATGTTCAAAGATGTGAGTAGTTTGGGGTGATGTGCCCATAGGACAGCAGAGGTGCTTTCTGTCCTTCCTCTATCATGAAACCCATCTGATCTCTGCTTTCCAATGTGTGAGCCGCATTCTCAAGTTTCTGGTAAGAAAGAGTTGTGGGCTCACACCTTTTCCTCCCACCAGCTCCAGTGGGAAAACACACATTTTCTAGTAATGTCAGCTGGCATGGGGTCTCGTTGCCCCAATTGACCTGTCCCCAAGACTATCTTTCTGGTTAGGGGTTACATGCCTACCTTTGGAAATGGTGAGGTTGTGGTCCCTGGACCACGGAGTTGAGAGTGGAGTGTGCACTCCAAAACAGTGACAATAGCAGAGTGGGGGAAGGCTTGACTAGTAAGGCAAGCTCAGATACAACGAGCTGCGCTGGTGGGCATTACTCAAAGCACAAGGCAGAAACGGGGAGCCAATTGCAAGGGACATTTGGGTGTGGCAGAAACCTATTTTGGTGTTAGTTAGGGTATAGATTGACTGTGTCTGTTTGTCTGACAGTCTTCCATGAACGCCATGGGCTCCCTTTCCATCCTGTCTCCTGACCGAGTCCTCCCTCAGCTCATCAGCACTATCACTGCCTCTGTGCAGAACCCTGCACTGTGCCTCGTGACTCGGGAGGAGTTTGCCATCATGCAGACCCCTGCCGGAGAGCTGTTTGATAAATCCATCATCCAGAGGTGAGACTCAGTTGCTCACTAGTTGGCTCTGTTACCTTTCCTCCCCAGGTCTGGTTTTCATGCTTATTTGATGGAGACGTCTTTATTAGGATCATTATGAGTAAACAAAACAGCCTGTCTGTCCTTGGCAGAAATAGCTGCTTATATTCCAGGCCCAGTGCTTAGGCCCTAGATGTTGGCGAGTCCGGATCTAGCACTACCTGGGTACATCTTAAGCTGTCTGGCAGCTGGATGTGGTGGTGTGTGCCTGTAATCCCAAACTTTGTAGGCTGAGATACAGGGATTGTAAATTGGAGGCCAGGCGGTACCATGTAGAGGCCCTGTCTACATTGTGAGTGTCTCAAAAAGAAAAAAGGCTGAGGAAATGGACCTAAGTAAGTGCTTGCTGGCCAGCCAGCCTAGTTAAGATGTCAGCTTTCATACAGATTCAGTGAGATATACCTCATCTCAAAAGATACCTTGGAGAGTAATGGAAATACTGAAAATTAACTTCTGGCCTCCACACACACCACATATGTGAGCACACACACACATACACAGGAAAAGCAAATATTAAGGTTTGCTGGCTAGGCTTGGTGGCTGTTTTGAAGCTGGACAACTGCCTCCCTGCATTTCAGTGCCCAGCAGGACAGCATAAAAAAGGCCAACATGAAGCGAGAGAACAAAGCCTACTCCTTTAAGGAGCAGATCATTGAACTGGAGCTGAAGGAGGTGAGTATAGGGTGCATCTCCAGGAGCCAGTGAGTTCCAGGAAAACTGAGACCACTGACTCTTTGCTGCGTTCTTCTGTCCTCCTCTTGATTCGTCTGGTCCTCTTCAGCACTGCTCACTGTTCCTCTGTGGCTCGCCTGCCTGTTTTAGCCCATGCTCTCCCTCGGTCTTCCACAGGCTGGGTTTTCTTGTTTTCCACATCTCATCCCTTGCCCCTCCCAGAAAAGTGACTCCCTGCCCATCTGTCCATAGGATGTTTCACTCCTTTCCTGGCTTGTTGCTTTTATATCATTTTTCATGCTCCACAGTTATTTTATGTATTTGTTTTCCTGTTTATTGTCTAACTTTACCTGCTAGATTGTGAGCTTTGTGAGGGGAGAGATCTCATCTTCTCCCCAGTGTCTTTAGCATCTCAAACAGTTTCTGGCATGATGTAGGTGCTCAATAAATACTTTGAAAGACTGAGTGATCTTTCTGTCACTCAAGCAGCCTCTGTCCTGTAACAGCCTTGGGTGGGTCTGAGGGCAGGCTAAAGTTTTTAATCTGCAGTCATGTGACCACCAGAATACCCATTAGAGATCATTGAAGGATGTTTTCTCTAATGTTTCTCTCCTCATCTTTTAAAGCTGAGAACCTTGTTTTAAAGTTTGCTTCTTTGCTACTGTCTCCATTCTGTAGGCATCCAGTGGCCATGACCTTTATAGGGGTGAAGGAGGGCATGTGCTAGACTTGAGGGTGACCTGGAATTCTTTTTGGAAGCTGGCTAGCTTTTCTCTGGTGGGAGGCGGATCTGTTCCATGGATATAGAGTTGGTTTCTGGCCCCGGTCCTTCAGGAGATAAAGAAGAAGAAAGGCATAAAAGAGGAGGTGCAGCTGACCAGCAAGCAGAAGGAGATGCTGCAGGCCCAGATGGACAAGGAGGCGCACGTCCGGAGGCGGCTGCAGGAGGTAAGTAGCTGCCACCAGCTCATGGCAGTGCCGAAGGATGCTCTGCGTGCCAGCCCTGCTCTTTGCTGACTCTTCTGGTGATTCTGCTTGCAGCTGGATGGGGAGCTAGAGGCAGCACTCGGACTGCTAGACGCCATCATGACCAAGAACCCGTGTGGCCTGACCCAGTACATCCCTGTTTTGGTCGACGCCTTCCTGCCCTTGCTGAAATCTCCCCTGGCTGCTCCCAGGGTCAAAGGCCCCTTCCTGTCCTTGGCTGCCTGTGTCATGCCCCCTAGACTCAAGGCCTTGGGTTAGTCCTTATTTGCTGGCTGTGGGGTTCTCAGGGATGTTTGGGAATTGGGCTGGAGGTGCCTGTGGGTGCCCTAAGCTGCTGAATTTCGTTTCCACACGGAGGTAGCCTGTGGAGCCTCAAACTGGATGTGCTCAAGAGCAATAAAGTACTGCCTCTTCCCTCCACTTTGTGTCCTCTCTGCCTTCTGAGGAGCAGGCTTTACAGCTAGTTAGCATCTCCTCCTTCTGTAGTGCTGGAGACAAAAATCTAGGGCCTTGTGTGTGCTAGGCAAGCACTCTGGTAACTGAGCCACACCCCAGCCCTCTGTAGCAGGCGGTCTCTACAAAATCAGGTTCAGTGGCAGTGAGAGAGCTTTGGTGTGTTGTGGCTGGTCATTGTGCTCAGAGCTCACAAGCAGCATGTGTCCATGGGGTGGTCAGACCTCTGACCTTTCGCTTTCTGTTAGCTCTGAAGAAACACTAGCCAAGCAGGAGGTGGGGGCGTTACGATGGATGGCTTAACTCTTGTGAGTCATTGGTGACTTTAAGCAGGCTTTCTTCCTAGCCTAAAGGGAATGTTGTCATGACTGGGGCTGGAGTCTGCAAGCTCTTCTCAGAAGAAATGTCGGCTGGGACATGTGGAACCTGCCAAAAGTATTAGTAGCTGCCTATTTGGAGGAACTATGTAGCTAGAGCTTTGCTCTGGGGTCAGTGACTCGTGGGTGGCTCGTGCTCTAGCACACTGACTTTAGTATCCAGAGTATCAGCTCTGTCAGACATGGCACTGCCTGAACGTAATCCCAAAATATGGGAGGTAGAGGGAGGAGGAGGATCCTGAGTTTCAGGCTAGCCTGGGCTATGTAGTAACATCATGTCCTAAAACAAACATCACTCCCAAAAAAACAAAAGGGCAGCCATTACCTCCCTCTCATCTTTTGATGCTGTCACAGAGAGAGACAAGGCTGCCTCTGTCCTGTATGTAGGGGCCAGATAGGTGTCTTTGTGGCTCATTTGTTTTCTTTCTTTTCTTCTCACAGGCACCTTGGTGAGTCATGTGACGCTGCGCCTGCTGAAGCCGGAGTGTTCTCTGGACAAGTCCTGGTGCCAAGAAGAGCTTTCGGTGGCTGTGAAGAGGGCAGTGTCGCTGCTGCACACCCACACCATCACCAGCAGGGTGGGCAAGGGTGAGCCAGGTAAGGAACAAGGCAGCACTAGGTCACGGGGAGTGAGGCAGGAGCCAAGGCGTCCCTGAGCTTCCTGTGCCTGTGGTGTCGGGAGGGTCCTCCTCCCTGGCTGTGGTTCTCCTTGTTTGCTTCTGTTCCGTCTCACTTTCTGAAACTGGCCGTCCTGTGGCGTAGGAGTGGGACTGGGTCAGCACCAGGTTCCTGGCCATTGTACCTGGCGCTGTCAGGCTTCCAGCGTCTTCCCCGTCTGCCCGTGGCCTGCATAGCCGCCCCAGCTTCTCTCTGCCCTGCTGCTCTCGCAGATGCTGCACCACTGTCTGCACCGGCCTTCTCCTTGGTCTTCCCGATGTTAAAGATGGTGCTCACTGAGATGCCCTACCACAGTGAGGAGGAGGAGGAGCAAATGGCCCAGATCCTTCAGATCCTGACTGTCCACGCACAGCTGAGGGCTTCTCCTGGCACCCCACCTGAGAGAGTGGATGAGGTTGGCAGGGAGTGCTCTTGTCCCATGGTTTGAGGGGTCTGGGGAGGCAAGGGCTGCCTTGCCTTGGGTTTTGGTGTGTCCATAGCAGCAGTCCACAATGTAGACAGCGAGCTCTTCAGTGTATGTCTGTATATGTTTATATGAGGGCTCTTCAGTGTCAAGGGGCCGTGCTGCTGCTTTTATAGGTCTGCGTCCATGATTTGATTTTACCATTACTTGAGGTCCTGTGCCATGCATGCACTATGTTTTATTTAACCTGTTTGAGCATTGTATCTTTTCCCTTATCTGAACAGCACTGTATGTGTTTGCATGTCTCTTGCATATCTGTAGCACATGTTGGTTTTGAGTTGCTAAGTTACATGATGTGTACTGAGTTAGCCTCTCAGAGCTCTCTTTCCTTCAACCCTAACAGACTTTGTGTGAGTCTCACTGTGTAGCCCAGGCTAGCCTCAAACTCACAGAGGACCTCCTATCTCTGCCTCCGAGCACTGGGTAAAAGTGTGCACCACTACATCCAGCTGAGTGATGGGTTTTTGGCATTTCTTTCTTTCTTGTAAAATTGAGTATTTCCTCTTAGGCTAACAGCCCATCAGTATTTCACGGGGAATGTAATACAGGTTCAGAACCTGTCATAGTCTGGGTCAGTGTTTCACAGGGAGTGTAATACAGGTTCAGAACCTGTCATAGTCTGGGTTAGCTCTTACAGGCTTGGTTGTAAATGAACCTAGTGACATTTCTACAGTGACCGAGTCAGCGCTGTGACCCAGAGTATCCTCCTGTAGGAGAGGGAATACTGGTTGACTGGCTGCCTGGCATGATACAGACCTTCCCTACTTTATCGTCTTAACTTTTCTCCCGTTCTCTCCCAGAATGGCCCAGAGCTGCTGCCCCGAGTGGCCATGCTGCGCCTGCTGACGTGGGTGATCGGGACAGGCTCCCCTCGCCTACAGGTGATCTGCTTTCCAGTTGGCCTGTGATGTGGTTTCTTGTGATGCTGACCTCAAGGATGAGTAGCCAAGACCTAGTTTTCTCTTGACCCTCTTGTGTAGGAGGGCTGCTACTTCCTGGCCTGACTATGGGTTGCAGCCCTAGAGGGGCCATGGGGTGGGTTTTGTCAGGTCACGTGTCCATTCCCTTGGTGTGAATGAGTTGTTGAACTGAACTATCAATGCTGTCCTCAGGTTCTAGCCTCAGACACACTGACCACCCTGTGTGCCAGCAGCAGTGGCGAGGATGGCTGTGCCTTCGCGGAGCAGGAGGAGGTGGATGTGCTGCTCTCTGCCTTGCAGTCTCCGTGTACCAGTGTGCGGGAGACTGCACTCCGGGTGTGTGCCTGTTTTCTTGTTATTCTAGACAAGTGTTTGAGCTACATAATGAACACTCCTTACCTCAGACAGGGCTAGGAGGCAAAGAGAGGAGGTCATGGGTGAGTTAGGATCCTTCTAAGCTTGTCAGGATGTAGCACTGTCCATTTTTGATTCACCATGGAAGATTGTCAATCTGGGCTGTGACTCCCGATCCAGTTCCTTATAGCCTGTCTCTTTTCTTCCTCCTCCATGTATTGATAAGATATTCTGACAGAAGTGATTTCAGGGATCAAGGTTTATTTTAGCGCGTAGTTCCAGGTTATAGTCCATTGTGATAGGGAAGGCACCAGGGCCTTGAAGCAGTGGCCATATTACATTGGCAGTCAGAAAAAGAGAGTAGTGAATACATGCTTGTCTGCTTAGCCGGCTTCTTCCAGTCCTCCAGAGTCCAGGATCCTCCTCCCTGGGGAAAGGTGCCGCCCACAGCGGGCGAGTCTACCCACATCATTTGACACAATCAAGATGATTCCCCACATGCATGCCCAGTGATCCATCTTCCAGGGGGTCTAGATTCTGTCAAGTTGATTATTAACAGTAACCATCCCCTGACCTAACTCTGTTTAGCTTTTCTAGATGGCTTTTAGATTGTGGTTCCCAAATGCTAGTTCCCCTACTACTGGCACTTGGTAAAATATGGGAAAAATGATAGCAGTATGTTACTTTTTTAATTCATTCAACAAACACCTTTTGAGCTCTTGACAGTCATGTTCAAAGTTAAATTAGTAATTTTTATTTTAAAAAATTCTTAAACTGGGTATGGTGGTGCACTTTTAATCCCAGCATTTGGGGGCAGAGGCAGACAGATCTCTGAGTTCAAGGCCAGCCTGGTCTACATACTGAGTTCTGGGACAGCCAGGGCTACGTAAAGCAGCCCTGTCTTAAAAAAGCAAAAACAAAATTTGTACATCATCTAATTTTTCATATCTCTAATTCTTCATACATCATCATTTCACAAAAGAAGAAAAGCTGATTTGGGGGGTATGATGTATGCTCTGAACCACTGAGATGTATCCTGAGAGCCCCGTAAACTATTTGAGGGGTCTGAGCAGGTCACCAGTTGAGCTGATTTCCATCCCTTCTAGACCAGCTTTGTCCAGCTCCTTTCTGCAGTGATGGGCATGTTTCCTGCCTGTGCTCTCTAGTGTAGAAGCCGTGTGTTAGTGATCCCAGTCTGGCTGCTACGACTGCCTGCTTTGCGTTACTCTTGGTTGACTTTCCTGTAATAGCCACATGCAGCTAGTGGTCGTATCTCGGGCAGAAGTGAGGAGAGGGGCACATTCACCTTTGAGATGTCGAGTCTCACAGTCTGACCTCCTCCTCCCAGGGACTGATGGAGCTCCAGCTTGTATTGCCAGCACCCGACACTGATGAAAAGAACGGCCTGAACCTGCTGCGGAGACTCTGGGTTGTTAAGTTTGACAAGGATGATGAGATCCGGAAGCTGGCTGAGAGGTGAGAGACCTTCTGGCAGGGTTTGCTGGGGAACGCACGTCAGGCCCTTGCTTGACCAGTCCTAAATTTTGGTCTGCTGCAGGCTCTGGTCGACCATGGGCCTCGATCTGCAGTCAGATCTCTGCTCTTTGCTGATTGATGATGTGATCTACCATGAGGCAGCCGTGAGGCAGGCTGGGGCTGAAGCCCTTTCCCAGGCAGTGGCACGGTACCAGCGGCAGGCAGCGGAGGTTATGGGCAGGCTCATGGAGATCTACCAGGAGAAGCTCTATGTGAGTGACCTGTGCAGCCGCTGTGGTCTGGGGCAGGGGAGGTGGGCGAGGGATCTCTGCTCAGCTTGTGTCATGGTTCAGGGTCCAGGCCATTGGTCTGTCTGCCCCTGGGACAAGGGAGAGCACTGCTGGGCGTTTAGCCTCTTGTCTATTGCAGAGACCGCCCCCAGTACTGGATGCTTTGGGACGAGTGATTTCAGAGTCCCCCCCAGACCAGTGGGAAGCCAGGTAAAGCCCGTTTTGATCTTGTTGCCAAGCTTTCTGAGATGCACTAGCTGGACTGAGGTGCATACTGCAAGGGGGTAGCATGTGCTGATGCTAAAGTAGAAGGAGAGTCAGGCCGCCTGACCTGTGTCAGTGCTGGCTCTCCGTGTATGTACAGCTCTGCGTCCTTGGACATTGTCTCTTCATCTGTGTGAGGGACACGATTCTAGAACCTACCTGGAAATCACTGGCTCCAGCCCATTAGCAACATGCAGTGTGCTCAGCAGATGTTGGTCTCATTCTCTTGGCCCCTGGAGTCGTAGCTGAAGGTTAAGTAGGTATCTAGGAGCGAGTGGACCTTGGAAGACACTTGTCACCCACAGTGGACTTTCAACTTCCTGAATGACTGACCACACTGTTAGGGTTATCGTTGCTGTGCTGAAACACCATGGCCAGAGCAACTTGGTGTTGTATGGAGCCATCTTGTTTATTTCACTCAAGACCATCAGCTTGGAATAGGAGTTTCTTGTCTCTAGCTGAGGAGAGTAATTCCTTTGTTCCTATCCAAGGGCTGTCACATCTGTTTCCTTTACCAAGGTCTCACAGATAGAGGGTGTGCGTTTCCTCCCAAATCAGGGCAATAGGCAGAGTGGGTCCTGGCCTCAGGGGATAACCAACAACTGGTCTCCATTTCAAAGAACACTGGGCAGTTGTTTCATGGTGGGCTGCATGCTGTATCCCCTGCCCCAGAACTGTTTGCTCTTGTCCTCCAGCTGCTCTTGACTGACCCTTGCCCACCCACGAACTCCCATTTCTTTCCTAGGTGTGGCCTAGCCTTGGCCCTGAATAAGCTGTCACAGTATTTGGATAGCTCTCAGGTGAAGCCGCTCTTTCAGTTTTTTGTCCCTGATGCCCTCAATGACCGAAACCCAGATGTCCGGAAGTGCATGTTAGATGCAGCGCTCGCAACACTCAATGCCCATGGGAAGGTGAGCAGTCTCAGCAGGTGGGGCGGTAAGACTGAGCAAATGACAAAGAGAAGTGAGTGCCTGAAACCCTGACAGGGCACCAGCACCTAGTGGGAAATTTCATTTGTGTCAGAAAGACCCCAAGAGGATGTAATCCTTAGGGGTCTGCTGTAGGTCTGCTGGAAGCTGGAAAACTAGCCAGCATTGCCAGTGCTGGAGGCCTAGCCCGTCCCTTTGATGCAGCCTGTAGGCTGACCTGTGGCTCCGGGATCTGGCCTTTTCAGGAGAATGTCAACTCATTGCTGCCAGTGTTTGAGGAGTTCTTGAAGGATGCACCCAATGATGCCAGCTATGACGCCGTGCGGCAGAGTGTGGTGGTCCTGATGGGTTCTTTGGCCAAGCACCTGGACAAGAGTGACCCCAAAGTAAAACCCATTGTTGCCAAGCTCATTGCCGCCCTCTCAACACCTTCTCAGCAGGTACCTCCATCTTGGGGGCCCATGGATCACTGGGGAATGGGAATCCATTGTGGATAGGCTGTAGGATGCTAACAGCTGAGTGACTGACAGAAAGCAGCCGTTTCTTCTCCAGGAAGAACCTAGGTATTTCAGTTTTTCCTACTCATTTGCTAGAGGTTTGGTTTTTAGTGTGCATATGTGCAAGCGTGCTTGCGTGTGTGTATGTGTGTGTGTGTTTGTATGTTTAGAGTAAATCTTGGCACTGATAAAAACAAAGATGACACAAAGATAAAAACAAAAACAACCCAGCTGGGCGGTGGTGTTGAACATCTTTAATCCCAGCACCTTGGAGGCAGAGGCAGGCAGATCTCTGTGAGTTCGAGGTCAGCCTGGTCCAGACCTAGAACTCAATGCCTGCCTCTTCCTCCTGAGTGCTGGGATCAAAGGCGTGCGCCACCAGCTTTACAACCCCCTTTTGTTTGTTTTCTGTTTTTCGAGACAGGGTCTTTCTGTAGCTTTGCTGCCTGTCCTGGAACTCGCTCCTGTAGACCAGGCTGGCCTCGAACTCACAGAGATCCGCCTGCCTCTGCCTCCTGAGTGCTGGGATTAAAGGCGTGCGCCACTACTGCCTGGCATAAACCATAGCATTTTCAAAACATTTCTTTGGTATACCATGATTTTTATCATGTACTACAGATGAGAACAGATTTTGTACTAATGAGGATAGTCTTATTTTTATGTCAACAAGTTTTACCTATATGTTTGGTACTACTTAGGATGTAGAACTTTAGTTTGACGTAATTTTTTTTTTTTTATAATCAGTGCTGAGATTGTCACTCTGCATAAATACATGGTGCAAAGTGGCAGGTACATATAACATTTTACTTTTTAATTTCTGTGGAAGAATGGACATCTTTCTGTGAGTGTAGAAGTCAGAGGACAACTTGCAGGAGTAGGTTCTCTCCACCTTGTGAGTCCCCAGGATGAAACTCAGGTCATTATGACTGGTGGCAAAGCTGGTCTACTTGGCTGAGCCTTTTCCCTGGCCTTTCCCTTTTAGATGTATATTTAAGGCATTTCAGAAATTGTTGGAAATTCTGTTTTAATAGCAAGCCAAAATTCATAGAATAATTTTTTTTATAAAACTTGGGTCATCAACTCAATAAATTTTTATTTTACTGATTTGTTTGTTTATGAAGGCAGGGTCTCATTGTATAGCCTAGGCTGGCCCAAAACTTACTTTGTAGACCAAGCTGGTCTTGAATTCACATAGATCTACATGCTCCCCCCCCCCCCCAGCACTGGGATTAAAGGTGTCACCACTCCCATCTAACTCCAGCAGTTTTAACAACTGAAGCCTTCTAACACAATGTGAGCCACATCTACAACGGTTTGACACTTACACGTTGAGAGTAATGAGAGGGAAACACTGCGAGTCCCTGTTTTCTGGAATGGAGCCTTGATGCTTCTCTGAGAACGGAAAATCGCTGCCGTTCCCGACCCACAGTGGTGGGACCTGAGGTGCTGCCGCAGGGTTCACTGCTATTGGGCGGTGTGACAACACTCGGAGGACAGTGCATTTGTGTGTGAAGTCACCAGAGGTGACAAGCACGAGCATTGCCAGGAGCACCTCATAGTCTTACGTGTTTGATTTTGAATTAATTTTTGGCCACTATACATTCAGAGATCTGTACTGTTTCCTAATTGATTTACAATGCAGCCCCATGTGGGGTTGTGAAGCACAGTTTTGTAGACTAGAAACAGCACTGTGCTGGGTGTGCCCTGTGGAGCGCGTGTCATCATGAGTAGATAGGAAAGAAACACTGCTTTGATGCTTTGACACGTGAAGCCGTGGCTCAGATTGGGTGTGAACAGTGCTACTGTGTGGGCCACCAGGAACAACTGTCGCTGAGCTGCTTGTCCTGATGAGATGGCCCCTCCCACAGGTCCAGGAGTCTGTTGCCAGCTGCTTGCCACCTCTTGTCCCTGCCGTCAAGGAGGATGCTGGGGGAATGATTCAGCGGCTCATGCAGCAGCTGCTGGAGTCAGACAAGTACGCAGAGCGTAAGGGAGCTGCGTATGGGCTGGCAGGCCTGGTGAAAGGCCTGGGCATCCTCTCCCTGAAGCAGCAGGAAATGATGGCCGCGCTGACCGACGCCATCCAGGATAAGAAGAATTTCCGAAGGCGAGAGGGTGGGTGTCCCTGAGCTCAGTGCTGACAGCACAGGAAGTTGGTGCCCATGCTTCAGAGGAAGGGAGGAGGGACTGTATGGCCCATCCCAGCCCAGTCTCTGGTGGGGTTGGCCTGCACTTTCCCCTTATTCTTTCTTGCACTGCTGGGGGCGGAGCTCCAGGCCTCACTCCTGCTAGACAGGCTGCTGCACTGCTGAACTGCATGCCAGCCCTTCTTGTTTTAATAGTTCAGGGTATTCCTTATATTCCTTAAGTTGCCAAGCATAACCTACAACTTAGTGGTCCTCTTGCCTCAGGCTCCAGAGTGCTAGGAGTGTAGGCTTGTCTCCCTACCTACTTTCTAACCGCTAATAGAGCCGAAAGTGTGCCGCACTCTGCCACATCCCTGCCCTGAGTACTGAGACAGGCTGCTGCTCTTCAGTCCCATAGGCACCATAGCCCGAAGAGGTACCAGGTGGGTGCTGGCCCTTGTATTCCCAGCACTGTCTGCTGTCCTCTTCCCCCAGGAGCTCTGTTTGCCTTTGAGATGCTTTGCACCATGCTGGGGAAGCTCTTCGAGCCGTATGTGGTCCACGTGTTGCCCCATCTGCTGCTGTGCTTTGGGGATGGGAACCAGTATGTACGCGAGGTAAGTCCAGAGGCAGGAGTGAGAACTGCTCCCAGGCAGGCTTTGTCAGGGAAGTGTCTAAGGTGGGTTCCAGCCCCCACTGCCAGAGGCCCTTCAGCACGTACCTGAGACACTGGTTACTGCTATGGATTTCTCTCAGGTTCCCTTACACATTGAAGATTTTATTTGTGTGTGCATGTATATTATGTATTTGTCCATGCTCACATGGACAGATGTGTGTACTGGGAGCTAGAAGAGGGCATCCGGTATCCTGTCCTCAGACTGCCAAACAAGTTGCTCTTTTTTTGTTTGTTTGTTTAAGATATGGTTTCTCTGTGTAGCCTTGGCTGTTCTGCAATTTACTTTGTAAACTATGCTGGCCTTGAACTCAGATCTAGCTGTCTCTACCTGGGATTGGAGGTGTGTGCTATTACCACTGAGCCCAAGCAAGTTGCTCTTAACTGCTGAGCCATTTGTCCATCCCCAGTACTGAAGCTTTTTGAGATGTGTTTTGACTGTTCCTCTGGACCTGGGCCCAGGGTCTGACACAGCTACAGCCTTGGTCAGTGTAGGGACACAGGACTAGTGTCAGGCTCGAGGCTCGCCTAGGCGAGGAGGCCCCTGAATGTCTTCTTCTCTCCTCCCTTGAGGCTGCAGATGATTGTGCCAAAGCTGTGATGAGCAACCTGAGTGCTCATGGTGTGAAGTTGGTGCTCCCGTCCTTGTTAGCTGCCCTGGAGGAGGAATCCTGGCGGACCAAAGCCGGTGAGACCACCCTGTTTCTGTGTCAGCTTTCTCCTCTGGCAGTCACCCCCAGCAGGGCCGCAGGGCCACTGTCTGTGGGCATGGCCGAGTCGCTTGGTCAGCTCTGAGGAAATCCTGGGCTTGAAAGCTGTGGTCTAGAACCTTCTAAAGCAAACAGTCTAGAGCCATTCTGGTTGGGAGGGTCAGGGCCTGGGGCCTTCCTGCGTGGCCTCCCTTCTGTTCCTTCAGACTTGGCTGTCTTACATTTTAAAACAGCACAGATGTGAGGTGAAGAAACTGAGGCAGAGAAATCCAGGACTAACCCTTGGAACACCCACAGGGTTGAACTAGGCTTCCCTGCTGTCCCAGCTAGATCTCTACTGCTATGATAAGCACCATGGCCAAAAGAAATTTGGAATGATAGTCTGTCACTAAGGGAAGTCAGGGCAGGATCTAGGAGGCAGGAGCTGATGCAGAGGCCAGAGAGAACTGCTTACTGCCTTGCTCCCATGACATGTTCAGCCTGCTTTCTTATAGAACCCCAAACCAACCTGCCTAGGCATGGTACCACTCACAGTGATCTGAGCCCCCCATGTCAGTCACCAATTAAATTAACCAGGACACCCATTCTGGTGTTGTCTCTAACCCTGTGCTACTGCTCCTCACCGGGAATCCCACAGTGCAGGAGGCCTCTTTCCAGGGCCTGAAGAGTCTGCAGAGAAGCAAGCTGGGCATCCTTCCCCACTATAGCCAGCAGGTGTCCTGCTGACCAGTGCTGACATGTGTCTTCTGTCTACAGGGTCTGTAGAGCTACTTGGGGCAATGGCATATTGTGCTCCTAAGCAGCTGTCATCCTGCTTACCCAACATTGTGCCCAAGCTCACAGAGGTGCTGACAGACTCCCACGTCAAAGTGCAGAAGGCTGGACAGCAAGCACTCAGGCAAATCGGCTCTGTCATCAGGAATCCAGAGATCCTGGGTATGCTTTTCCCATGGAGCACTTACTTGACTGCACCTGCTACCTTCTCTTGGATGTTCTGGGGAGTGTCAGCTAAGACTGTTGCCCTCTGAGGACAAATATGTCTGTGTTGAAATAACCTTTACTGCTGGGAAGCCCTTTCCTTAGACTAAACAATTGAAGGGAATTTGGAAACAGTTTGTTCTCCCGCTGGTCTGAAACACATGTCATTGGCTTCATAGATAGGGACACCAAGTCACTGACTCAGGAGCAGCTGGGCTCTGTGAAATCCTGTGCACTTGACTGAGCTGTGAGGCAGCTCACAGCACATCAGCACCGTCTGAAACCCTGGTTATTTGAACTCTTCATCTCATTCCATCAGGCAAAAGAATTAACCATGTTTTCTATTTTTTAATCAAAAGGATTTGTAATATTTTTGTGTTGTATGTATGTATGATTGTATGTATGTATGATTGTATGTATGTATGTATGTGTGTGTGCACAAGTGTGCAGTGGCACATGTGTGCAAGTCAGCAGACAGTGAATGAGAATCAGTTTCCTCCAGGGTTCCACTATGTGCATCCTGAGTTCAGGCTTGGTGGCAAGTGCCTTTACTGACAGAGCCACCTCACTGGCCCAGATGTATCCTTTAGTGTGATTTTTGGTCTCTGGCATAGGTTGGCCTATGTGTGCAGACTAGCATCATTGGATGATTTTGAACTTCTGATCCTCCTGCTTCTACCTCCCAAGTCCCGGGATTTCAGGCATGTGAACACTGATTCCAGGGTTTTGTGCTAAGCGTGGACTCTACCAACTGAGCAGCATCCCAGCCCACAGTGTGTTTCTTTCTGAGGGCTGAAGAGGTTGAATGCTGGCAACAGAGCCCAGCCATCCACATTGACTGACACATCACTTGCATCATTTTAAGATTAGACTCTTGAGTATTGGTGCCTGGTACATGTAGTTCAGCCATGAAATTATGAGACATGTATGTTTTCATTAGAAAATGAAATGATTTGTAACCAAGTATATTTGTGTTTTGGGAATGGAACTTAGGGCGTTGGCCGTGCCAGATGAACGATATACCACAAAGCTAGTTGGCTTGTTTTGTTTTGTGACAAGGTCTCACTGTGTAGCCCAGTCTGGCTTCATAACAATCTCTTGCCTCTAGCCCATAAGTACTAGCATGACAGGTGTGGCTACATGCCTGTGTCTGTGTGTGGATATATGTGCATGCTCAGCACTGGCTGCAGCTCATCCTCTTGAAACTAGTTCATGATGTTCTGCCCAGTCACAGTTGCGATATAGAGGGTGCTAGCTACCACACTTCTTAGGGAGTAGGAGTTCCTTCCCCAGCTGGGGCACCTAGTCTTCTTGCTCTCCCACCTGCCAGACTTGTACAGACCTTGCATCTCTCCTCTGTGACATGCAGCCATTGCCCCGGTCCTGCTGGACGCCCTGACGGACCCATCAAGGAAGACCCAGAAATGCCTGCAGACCCTGCTGGACACCAAGTTTGTTCACTTCATTGACGCCCCGTCCTTGGCGCTCATCATGCCTATTGTCCAGAGAGCCTTCCAGGACCGTTCCACAGACACACGGAAGATGGCAGCACAAATTATTGGCAACATGTACTCCCTGACAGACCAGAAGGTAGTAGCCCAACTGGCTTAGGGTACGAAGTCCCAGTCTGCAGCAGCCATGGAAGGACGTGGGCATTGTCTCTGCTTATGTTGGCAGGAAATCCTGCGCCATTTAGGGTGGGAGGAAATCTGGGCACCTCCCAGAGTGCAGCAGTTCAAGGACTTAAGTGTGTCCTTGGCCAAGGTCTGTCTCCATGACCTGTGCTACAGACTGGTAGAAGACAGGCTACCTTTCAGGAGAGTTCACCAAGCAGCTGGAATTTTCCTTCATTGGAGTGTTCCCTGATTGGGAGTATGTGCTTCTATAGCCTCTAAGAAGAATTAAGTGTAGTTGGGGATATTTGCTTTGTTCATTTGTTCCAGGAGTTTGTATTTGTGATTTTGCCACCCCCCACAGCTCTGCCTTGGTACTCAAAAGAAGTTAAAGTAGAGTTCTTTTTTTTTTTTTTTTTTTTTAAGGGGGGATGGGGGTGGGGGTATTCAGAACAGGTGTTCTCTATGTACCCCAGGCTGGTCCCAAACTCACAGAGATTCTCTTGCCTTTGCCTCTCGAGTGCTGGGATTAAAGGCGTGTACCACTACTACCCGGCTAAGTGGAGTTATTTCTGTTTCAGATGATTTAGGAAATTAAAACCTTAAAACTGTATGTGTAATGTGTGCTTGTAATCTCTGCACTCAGGACACTGGGGCAGGAGGATTAAAAAATCCCAGGGGCTGGAGAAATGGCTTAGCACAAGTGGTTCTCAACCGTGGATTGTGACCCTTTTGGGAGTGGAGGGTTTGAATGACCAACCCTTTCACAGGGGTCACAAATCAGATATTTACATTATGATTCATAATGGTAGCATGATTACACTCATGGAGTAGCAACAAAATAATGTTATTGTTGGGGGTCACCACAACATTAGGAACTGTATTAAAGGGTTGCAGCATTAGGAAGGTTGAGAACCACTGACTTAGCAGTTAAGAGGCCTGACCTGGACTCGATTCCTAGTACCCACATGGTGGCTCACAAACATCTAACTCTAGTTCCAGGGAGGTCAATCCTCTGAGACTACTGTGATGCACAGATGTACATCCACACACATAAAATACTTTGTTTTGTTTTTGAAGACAGAGTTTCTCTGTGAAGCCCTGGCTGTCCTGGAACACTCTCTGTAGACCAGGTTGGCCTCAAACTCACAGAGGTCTGCCTGGTGTGCATTACATGGAAGACCCTATCTCGGGAAGGAAATCAGAAAAAGAGCAACAAAACGCCACGGGTCTCCTCTAACATGAGAGCATGTTGGTGTTGCCACGTTACTGCAGGTGTGATGGCACACGCTTTTACAGCCAGCACTCAGGAGGCAGAGGCATGAGGACTGCCAGAAGTTCAAGACTGGCCTGGTCTACATGACAAGTCTAGGCTAGGCCAGCCAGAGCTGCGTAGTGAGACCCTGTCCCCAAATAAATAAACAAACAAACGAATGAATGAATAAGAACAGTCTGTAGCTCTGTCTCTCTCTCTTTCTCCCTCTCTCTCTCTCTTTCTCAACCCAGGGTCTCACTAAGTAGTCGTGGCTCTTCTGGAACTAGCTCTGTAGTTCAGGCTCCCCTTGAATTCACAGAGATCCATCTGCCATCATGCCTTGCAGTTTTATTTTTTTAGCTTTTTTTATTTTAAATTTATTTTTATTTTTTAGCTTTTAAATTGCATTTTAATGTGTGTGTGTATGTGTGTGCGTGCACCTGCACGAATATGGACATCAAAGGACAGTTTGAAGGCGTTGGTTCTCTCCGCCCACCATGTGTGTCCTGGGGATCAAACTCGGGTCTCAGTCTTGGCAGCAGGCGCCTTTACCCACTGAGTCACCTTGCTGGCACCATAAGGCATTTTCTGTTTGGTTTTATTTTTATTTTATTTGCGTTGGTGTTTTGCTACATGTATGTCCCTGTGAGGATGTCAGATCTTGGAGTTACAGACAGTTGTGAGCTGCTGTGTGGGTGCTAGGACTTGAACCCAGGCCCTCTGGAAGAACAGTCAGTGCTCTTAACTACTGAGCCATCTCTCCAGCCTCGACATTTTCTGTCTTGAAGATTATTCCCTAAATCTGAATGCTACAACAAGAGACAGACATTTTAAAATGAAAAAGGAAAGATGACAATGAAATTCTGTCAGCAAAGTGCTAGAGACAACTTTTCTGAGGGTTACAGGGCCTGGGCGGGCAGTGGCCCCAAGAAAGAGGTGGAGAGCTCCACTGGACTGACCTGCTAAGCAGGGCCCGGGGGGGCGGGGGTCTGTTGCGTTTCCCCAGCAGCTAGTTCCATCAAGGAAACAATCAGGGGAGGTGGGGTACACAGTTACCCAGACATTTTGTGAGCTGTGAGGTCCTTCCTGGTGCTCTTTGTCAGCAGAATGGCAGCGTTAGGGTCCACAGCAGAACAGGGCCTGGGTCTCTGCCTGGATCCTGAATCGCATCTTATGTTGTTTTAGGACTTGGCTCCCTACCTGCCCAGTGTGACACCTGGCCTCAAAGCCTCACTCTTGGACCCTGTCCCTGAGGTGAGTCTGGGTGTAACCCAGTGTCTGGAAATTCCCACCAGGCATGTGCGTGCCTTTCAGGGGAGGGGAAGAAGACCGGGGTCTTCCCTGCTTCTGTGTGGGCCTCCCTGAGCTGCATCTCCTCACCATCTCTGTTCTTGCTTACATGACAGGTGCGCACAGTATCTGCAAAGGCTCTTGGGGCCATGGTGAAGGGCATGGGGGAGTCGTGCTTTGAGGACTTGCTGCCATGGCTGATGGAGACGCTGACGTATGAGCAGAGCTCTGTAGATCGTTCTGGCGCTGCCCAAGGTGAGGCGAGAGCATGCCCAGGGACCAGTCAGGGAATATCTTAACAGGCTTCCAGTCTAGTGAGTTGATTTCTTTCTTGTCCTTCAGGCTTGGCTGAGGTAATGGCTGGCTTAGGAGTAGAGAAGTTGGAGAAATTGATGCCAGAAATTGTGGCTACAGCCAGCAAAGTGGACATCGCACCCCATGTCCGAGATGGCTACATTATGATGTTCAACTACCTGCCCATCACCTTTGGGGACAAGTTTACTCCTTATGTGGGACCCATCATCCCTTGTATCCTCAAAGTAGGTACCAGTGACACTGCCGAGGAGGGTGCTACTGCTCTCCATCCTGCTCCTCAGAAAGCCCCATTTCCTTTGGGTCTGGGTGCCCAGAAGAGTCAGTCCTGGCTGATTGCTCTCTGCATGTCTAGGCTCTGGCTGATGAGAATGAGTTTGTTCGTGACACTGCCCTACGTGCAGGCCAGCGAGTCATCTCCATGTATGCTGAGACAGCCATTGCCCTGCTGCTGCCCCAGCTGGAGCAAGGCCTCTTCGATGACCTCTGGAGAATACGGTAAGAAGTGGGACCACAAGGCCCAGTGGCTCCAGCTCTGATTCTCAGAAACTCACAACTTTCTCTACACCTTTGCTTTTAGACAATTTATCACTCTTGTTTTCCTGTAGCAGAGTTGGTTCCCCCTTCTCGTGTGTGTGTGTGTGTGTGTGTGTGTGTGTGTGTGTGTGTGTGTGTGTGTGTGTGTGTGAAGGTCAGAGGTCAACCTTAGGTTTCATTCTTCAAGAACCACCCACTTTGGTTTTTGAGATGGAATCTCTCACTGGAACCTGGGGCTTGCTGATTAGGCTAGGCTGCCAGCCAAGGGATCTGCTTGGATTCCTGCATGGGTACAAGGGATTAAACCCATGCCCTCATGCCAGTGTATTTGGCAAGTTCTTCACCAACTGAGATATCTCCGGCTCTTTGTCCTGATTTTTGAGACAAGGTCTCGCTGATTGACTTAGAACTCGCTGTAGCCAGACCAGCCTCAGTCTTGGAGTCCTCCTGCCTCTCTGGTGCTGGATTGCGGGTGTGCACCACCATGCCCAACTTTGTAGCAGTCTTTATTCTGGGTCGCCTTGAAAACATTCTCCTGTTCTAGGTGGTGGTGCATACCTTTAATCCCAGCACTCAAGAGGCAGAGGCAGGCGAATGTCTGTGAGTTTGAGGCCAGTCTGGTCTATGGAGCAAGGTCCAGGACAGCCAGGGATACACAGAAAATCACTGTCTCAAAAATACAAAAAACAAAATAACAGCAACAAAACATTCTCCCTATTAACTCTATAGTTCCTACTGAGTATTTTAATTGAGAGTATCTTTTATTTTAAAATTCTACTTCTGGGGGCTGGAGAGATGGCTCGGTGGTTAAGAGCACAGACTGCTCTTTCAGAGGACCCGGGTTCAATTCCCAGCACCCACATGGCAGCTCACAACTGTCTGAAGATCCAGTTGCAGGGGATGTGACACCTTCACACCAATGCATATAAAATAAAGTTAAATAAACCATAAAAATATTTAAAAAAAAATTCTACTTCTGGAATTTATTCAAAGACTGCATTTAGTAAGGTGCTCAAAGCGCTATACAGAGGGTTGCTGGCCAGAAATTGTGGCTACAGCCAGCAAAGTGGACATCACATCCATGTCCACGATGGCTATAGTATGTTTCTGCCTTTGGCTTTGGCAGTCCTGGGCATGGAGCCCAGGGTCCCACATTCCAGCAAGTGCTCCACTGCTGAGCTGTATCACCCAACCGAAGCTTTGTTTATTGTCCAAGAAACTGGAGTTGATTTAAGAATAGAGAATATGCATACAGAGGACTTTGGTTGGGTTTGATTTGTTTTGTTGAGGCAGTATGTAGCTTAAGGCAGTCTTGAACTCACTATGGACCCCGAGCTAGCCACGGACTCAATCCTCCTTCCACCCCTGAAGTCCTAGGACTGTAGATATGTGTCATCATGCCTGTGTCTCACTTGCTCTTTATTTGCATGAGTATTTTACGTATGTGTATGTCTCTGCCACATGTGTGCGCCTGGTGCCAAAGAGATCAGAGAGGGCATTGGACCCCCTGAAACGAGAGAGTTAGGGATGGTTGTGAACCACCGTGTGGGTGCTGGGACTGGACCTGGGTCTTCTTTAAGAGCAGTCAGTGCTCTTTAAATTGCTGAGCCATCTCTCCAGCTTTAAAATAATACTTTAAAAATAAGTTTATTTGCCGGGCGGTGGTGGCACACACCTTTAATCCCAGCACTCGGGAGGCAGAGGCAGGCGGATCTCTGTGAGTTCGAGGCCAGCCTGGTCTACAAAAAGCTAGTTCTAGGACAGGCTCCAAAGCTACAGAGAAACCCTGTCTCGAAAAACCAAAAAAAAAAAAAAAAAAAAAAAAAGATAAGTTTATTCTTTTTGCCTGTGTGGCACAGGGGATTGAACCCAAGATATCCTACATGTTGGGCAAGGGCTGTGCCGATGGTGGCAACGAGCCCTTCTTTTTCATGACTGAAGTAACTTGCTTACTAGTAGAAAACTTGGGAAATACACGAGATAGTGTGAGCAGATGAAGCTTATCTTCCGGTCCCATTCTGAGATAGCCACCGTGGATATTTTGGGTACCTTTCCTGGCAGTCTGTAGTACTGGGTCAGACCCTAACACTGTCCCTTGAAGCTGTTGTATGAGTCTGCTCTTGACTTCAGGTTCAGCTCTGTTCAACTCCTTGGGGACCTCCTGTTTCACATCTCCGGGGTGACTGGGAAAATGACCACAGAGACAGCCTCAGAGGATGATAACTTTGGAACTGCTCAGTCTAACAAGGTGAGGGCCTGGCATTGGGTTCCTTCCTGTGCTTAATGGGAGCAATGGCCTGACGCCGTGTTCTGGAGGCTTCACCACTCTGTGTCCTTTGTCTGCTCCTGTGGGTTACAGGCAATCATCACTGCCCTGGGGGTTGATCGGCGGAACCGGGTCCTGGCAGGGCTCTACATGGGCCGCTCAGACACCCAGCTGGTGGTGAGGCAGGCGTCACTGCATGTGTGGAAGATTGTCGTTTCCAACACCCCCCGCACGCTGCGCGAGATCCTGCCCACTCTCTTTGGCCTCCTGCTGGGTTTTCTGGCTAGTACATGTGCAGATAAGAGAACGGTGAGTTTGCTGGACCCTAAGGTTCTCTTTCCAGAGCCTAGGGAACTGGATTTACAGAGTTTGAGGGGGGATACATGTGTCCCCTACATGACGGGAACATTTAGATATTTAGTCATTCAGCAAATATTTACTGTGTACCATACTGTGGACACAGTGGAAAAGAAAAAGCACCTCCCTCCTTATCCTTGTTAATGAGATGTGTATTAATTAGATACTCACATGCACGTGTCAGGTGTGTTTGTGATAAATGCAACTCACACTCATGCCCACAGTAAGGGCACATGGCCCAGTGAGGGCTCAGCAAATACTTCTTAGAAAAAGTAGTATTTGGAAATGAACAGTTAATAAGCACTGACTGGGGCCGGAGAGATGGCTCAGCAGTTAAGAACTGGCTGGTCCTCCAGAGGACCCGAGTTCAACTCCCAGCACCCACGTGGCAGCTCATAACTGTCTGAAACTCAAGTTCCAGTGGACCCCATTCCCTCAAAAAAAAAAGCACTGACTAGCCGGAGAGGTGGGAAAGACAACTCCAAAACTGCCCCATGGATCTGCTGTAGATTCAGAGGCCCCACGATAAGACATGGCCTGTGGAAGGCTAGGGGAAGGCTGTTGTAGCCGGGAGTGACACGCCAGGGAGGAACAAGCACCGCATGAGATGAAACTGGTGTGCCAGGCGGAAAGAGACAGGGATCAGTGACTGGGAGGAAGTACCCAGTCTGGACTGATAATTTCCTTCAGCCTGTGCCCTCTGGTCCACTCCAATACTTGGCGTTGGTAAACAATTTGTGTATTTAGCTTTAAAGAAGGGTTTGTAGCTGGGCGGTGCTGACGCACTCCTTTAATCCCAACAATCTGGAAGCAGAAGCAGGAGGATCTCTGTGAGCTCAAGGCCAGCCTGGGCTACAGAGTGAGTTCCAGGACAGCCAGGGCTGCTGCCCAAAGAAACCCTGTCTCGAAAAACCAAAAAAATAAATGAAAGAAAGAAAGGTTTGTATGAGTTCAAAGATGAAGTTAATATTTTTCCCCAAATAATTTGTTAAAAATTTAGTTCCTTTTGAGCAAAAGCCCTGGGCTGTGTTCAGTGAGCTGAGACAGTTGGGTTTCCCTGTGTTCTGCGATGAGCTTCATGTTCATGTATAAGGCTGACATGCCTGTGCTGTAGTTGTATGTAAGGCTAACCTAGTTTTATATGTTTACCTAAGTACTTGTGATTTATTTGGGGGACAAGGATTATGCAGGCTAGCCTCAAAACTCATCGTCCTCCTCCTTCAGCATCCCTAGTGCTAGGATTACAGATTTGGCCACCATGACTGATCTTCCATGCTGCCCTGAAGATAGGATTGTGGTTTATTTTATTTTTTTATTTTTAAATTATGGGTGAGCGTTATGTCTGTATGTGAGTATGTGCACATGGGTGTAGGTGCCCACGGAAACCAGGTGACGGTGTTGGATCCCCTGGAGCTGGAGTTACAGGCAATGGTGAGCCACCTGATATTGGGTGCAGGACACCAAACTTGGCTGTTCGGGAGAGCAATGAGTACTCTCAACCACTGAGCCACCTATCCAGCCCATTTTTTTTTTAAATATTTATTTATTTATTATGTATACAATATTCTGTCTGTGTGTATGCCTACAGGCCAGAAGAGGGCACCAGACTCCATTAAAGATGGTTGTGAGCCACCATGTGGTTGCTGGGAATTGAACTCAGGACCTTTGGAAGAGCAGGCAATGCTCTTAACCTCTGAGCCATCTCTCCAGCCCCCCCCCCCCTATTTTGTTTTATTCTCTTTTAGTTTGCTTTAGACAGAATCTTTAGCTCAGGCTGACCTTGAACTCATAGTCCTCTGCCTCCCCCACACTGGCGTTACAGGCGTGGGCCATGATGCCAGCACCGGCTCTCCTTTGCTGTGTATGCAGCATCTCCTGGGAAGGTGCCTCTGATGAAGCCTGCGAGCTCAGGGCCATTGTTCCGGAACTGTTCTCTGGGTGCCTGGGATTTGCAGATGTTTCATGTGCGGCCACTTCTCTGCTGACAGATTGCAGCAAGGACACTGGGAGATCTGGTCCGGAAGCTAGGGGAGAAGATCCTCCCTGAGATCATCCCCATCCTTGAGGAAGGCCTAAGGTCTCAGAAGAGCGATGAGAGGCAGGGTGTGTGTATCGGTCTGAGTGAGATCATGAAGTCTACCAGCCGGGACGCTGTGAGTATCTTTACAGGGCCCTGCAGCCCGTGCAGTAAGTGACTGATGATGTGCTCTGGGGAGGGCACTGGCCTCACTCGAGGGCTGTTACCAGCAGCATTGCCCTCCATGTGTAGACTGTGCCTCAAGTGGGTGACTCTCCCACTCTTGAGATTGCTGTAGATGTGCCCCCCTGTCATTTACCAACACCTCAGTGTGAGACCGTGGCAGGGGCAGGAGGGCTGTGTTTCCTGGGCACAGAGCCCCCCACCTGCTCTGTTAGGGACTAAACATTTTTAGCAGAGTTCAGACTGAGGAACTTGGCTTTCCAAGAGGTGAGCAAAACTGTCAGGGAGCTGGAGAGCAGAGCCCGGGGCCCTTGCCAGAGTCCATCAAGTCCTGTAGAAGATGAGAAGTCGCTGGTACTAGTGATGATGGTGAGCTTTGTAGTTGCTAAGTCCAGGTGAGGGATTCCCTCTGCCTGTCCTCACTTTGGTTTCTTATTATCAGAGCTAATAGACCCAACCAGCAGAGGGCATCTGTTTGCCTGAGTTTGGGCCCCTAGTCAGCTCCCCTTGTTGGTTCTGCATGGGTCCAGTTGTGCTTGCATTGTTCTAGGTGCTGTTTTTCTCTGAGTCGCTTGTGCCCACGGCGAGGAAGGCCTTATGTGATCCCCTAGAGGAGGTCCGAGAGGCAGCAGCCAAGACCTTTGAGCAGCTGCACTCCACCATTGGCCACCAGGCTTTGGAGGACATTCTCCCATTTCTACTGAAGCAGCTGGTGAGTGGATCTCCCACACACTTACAGTGTAAAGTAAAGACTGTCTATGTAACGGTGAAGCACGGCGGGAGACTGCCAAGGCAGCAGGAATTTGGGCTCTGCAGGGGAGTGGGTGCTACGAAATCTGATGTGACTTTGTGCCTGTCCTTGGACAGTAAGGAAATGTGGGAGGCAAGGAGGTGAGTGAGGAGGCAGTTGACAGCAGGTGTGCAGGGGGAGCCAGCTCCCCAGTCATCCCCGTGTTTCTCTGCAGGATGACGAGGAGGTGTCGGAATTTGCCCTGGACGGTCTGAAGCAGGTTATGGCTGTTAAGAGCCGCGTGGTGCTGCCGTACCTGGTACCCAAGGTGCATCCCCACCCATGAACACACCCCCATTCCAGGGCCTCCTGTGCACGCACAGATGTTGGGTCAGGAGAAGTAGATGCAGTGAGCTCAGATGCTCCCTTGTCTCTCAAGATGTATTGGAGCAGGCCTTGGGTCAGAGGAGGGGAGTGGGCTGTCCTAGAACCCAGTCTGGGCCTGGCACTAAGCAGGTCCAGTCTTCATTAGGTTGATATTGTCATCATTTCCCCAGCTGACAACGCCACCTGTCAATACCCGGGTGCTGGCTTTCCTTTCGTCCGTGGCAGGCGACGCTCTGACCCGTCATCTTGGTGTGATCCTCCCAGCAGTCATGTTGGCCCTGAAGGAGAAGCTCGGGACTCCAGACGAGCAGCTGGTAGGGGTGGCAAATGTACTCCTCTAGCTTTTCAACAGCCATTGCAGCCCTCCTTGCTTGCCCGAGGCTCCATGCTCAGCACACATGTCCTTGTGGTTTTCAGGAGATGGCCAATTGTCAGGCTGTGATCCTCTCAGTAGAGGATGACACTGGACACCGCATCATTATCGAGGACCTGTTGGAAGCCACTCGCAGCCCCGAGGTGGGCATGAGGCAGGCCGCTGCTATCATCCTCAACATCTACTGCTCCCGCTCTAAGGCCGATTACACCAGCCACCTTCGGAGCCTGGTCTCGGGCTTGATCCGCCTCTTCAATGACTCCAGTCCTGTGGTTCTGGAGGAGAGCTGGGATGCCCTCAATGCCATCACCAAGGTGAGGGAGAGGACCGCTGACCCCGGGGCTATCTTATGTTAGTCCTGGGCTCCCCGTTCCTGTTTGGTGTTTGCTTTTGTTCGTAGTCTTCTCGCCCAGTCTGGTCTCTTAGATTCAAGCAGTGTTCCCACCTCACTTAGGAAGTGCTGGGACTACTCCGTAGGCTTCAAACTCCAGTCATGAAGTTTTCATCACTGTCACTCAGCTGCAGCGCTGGCACGTTTGTGGCCAGGCTTTATCTCCCTCCTTGGCCCATGCCTTGAGAAGGAAGGGCTGTGCCTCACTGATGCTTCCCTCCAATCCTTGCAGAAGCTGGATGCTGGTAACCAGCTGGCCCTGATAGAAGAACTACACAAGGAAATCCGGTTCATAGGCAACGAGAGCAAAGGCGAGCATGTACCAGGCTTCTGCCTTCCAAAGAAGGTGAGCTCATCAGCTCTAGGTGTCTGTCTGCTGCTCCATGTGACGGGCGTCTTCTGTGGCGGCCTCCCATGACTGGGTTCACAGTGCTCTTGGTTACATTATGAAGCCACCTCTGCCAGAGCCAGTAGGTCAGATGTAGCAGCCGCATGTTTCCAGTTAGCAGCCTGTTGGGTCGTTTATCTTCTAGTCAGCTCACCCTCTTGGCAGTGACCCTGATTCAACCCCTTTATTAACTGTTGGGAGTGCCTTGCGTTAGGTGGGAAAATTGTGGGCCTGGGGCATTTGGACTGGTCTCTCAATTCTGGTTCTCTTGCCAGGGAGTGACCTCCATCCTTCCAGTGCTGCGGGAAGGAGTCCTCACTGGTAGTCCTGAGCAGAAGGAAGAAGCAGCCAAGGCCTTGGGTTTGGTGATCCGCCTGACATCAGCTGATGCCCTGAGGCCATCTGTGGTCAGCATCACTGGCCCCCTGATTCGCATCCTTGGGGACCGGTTCAGCTGGAATGTAAAGGCAGCTCTGTTGGAGACACTCAGCCTCTTGCTGGCCAAGGCAAGTGAGTTAGGAGCTTGTTCCATTTGGGTCCTGGAGAACAGATCTGTCTGTGGGAGACCAACGTGAGATGTCTTTTGGGAGCAGAGGGGGTTGGACCATAGACGCTGCACTGGGTCACCGTAAAGTCCTGCTGTAGCTCTGTGGCCAGGGGACCTTAGCCTCATGTGGCCTTTGAGCTGCTTTCTCACCCGCTCGACCTGCCCTTGCTTGTCCTTGGGACTGGGACTCCACTAAGCTAAAGCCTCGTATAGCCAGGCCTGTGAAAGGTGCCGTCTTAGGGTGCTGGCCTCTGCTGCCACTACCTCCTTTAATCCCATTGTGAATGCTGAAAATGGATGCCTCCAAGCAAGTTTTCCGGTATTCTTGAATCATCCGTGTTTTGAGCTGTGTGTGAGAGCTTGGCTTGGTTGTCATGTTCATGTCATTAGTGTACCACAATTGTGACTCTTGGGTATGGGGTTCTCCCGCAGGTTGGAATTGCCCTGAAGCCCTTCCTGCCCCAGCTTCAGACCACCTTTACCAAAGCCCTGCAGGACTCCAACCGGGGCGTGCGTCTGAAGGCTGCTGATGCACTGGGGAAACTCATTTCTATCCACATCAAGGTAGACCCCCTTTTCACAGAGCTGCTCAATGGAATCCGTGTGATGGAGGACCCAGGTGTGAGGTATAGTGCCGCTCGGGAGCAGTGTTCACAGGCTTGCCTGAGAGGTGGAAGGCGGTGGTGTGGGAGCCTGGGGCTAAGGCAGTGTGTTTCTTCTCTAGAGACACCATGTTGCAGGCCCTGAGGTTTGTGATTCAGGGTGCAGGTGCCAAAGTGGATGCTGCCATCCGGAAAAACATCGTCTCACTCCTGCTAAGCATGCTGGGACATGATGAGGTATGACTGGGGGTCAGAGGCTACACTGGGAGTTCTGTTGCTTCTAAGTTCTTTACTCCACATTGTATGGCGTTACCCTGCCCTTAAGTACTGCAGGACTTGCCACTTTCAGTCTGACTGGGAGGGATCAAGGAGTCTTGGGCTGCCGCCTTCTCAGCCCTTTGAGTTTCCTCAGCTGTCCCCAGTCTCCTCTGCAGCCCGTGGTGGGAGTGACTGCCGAGACTGCCCCAGGCGTGGGACCTGACCCCTCAGCCCCAATGCCTGGGCAAGCAGATGAGAGTGGGTGGCAGTCGGAGCTTGCTGGGGTCCCCTGGGGGTGAACGCGGCTGTGTTACTTGGGCAAGTTTGGCACAATTTGGTCTTCTGAGATTTTGCCTTAGCAAGAAAGAAGTTGGAAATACTCCTGAAAGAAAAACAGCATGAAAGCCATAGCTTATTCTTTTCTTGGTTGTCAGCTACCTTACAAATGTGGACACATTTCCTAGTGTATTTCCACCTGCTGGAGACAGTAGGCTGACTCCCTGCTTGGTACTGATGCTTCTGGAGTTCGGAGTTTTGTTGTCTTGACTGTGCTGGGCATCAAACCAAGGTCTGGTGCATGCTAAGTAAGTGTCCTCACTGAGCCTGGCCCAGCCTGCTCTGTCTTGTGGATGAAGCAGCTAAATCACCGGACCTTTTACCAGTTACTTCAGCTTCAGTTGCTTTCCCTCTCTGTTCCCCTTTATAAAACATACTGCTCCAGGAGACAGACAGACAGACATTCTTCAGGGGCGCCGTGCTGCCATCCGGAAAAACATCATCTCAGGCCTGGCTTTGTGATTTGGGGTGCACGTGCCAGAATGGATGATAATGTCCGTGTAAAGGTCTTAGTAGTTACAGAGGGCAAGATTTGTCCGTGGCCACGCTCTTACCAAGTTATAGGAACCTGGGGCTCCTGGTTGTATTCAGTTCCATTGGTTTCCTTCACTGTGGCAGATCTGTGAGGCGGGCAGTCTGTGGGAAGACCTTTCTGTCTCCCTCCCACAGACAGCCCTGTAGGCCTGTAGGACTGACCGAGAGAGAGAGAGAGAGAGAGACTTTTTCAGGATTGTGTCTTCCTTAATCACGTCTCCACCTTATTTTTTTTTAAATATTTATTTATTATGTATACAATATTCTGTCTGTGTGTATGCCTGCAGGCCAGAAGAGGACACCAGACCTCATTACAGATGGCTGTGAGCCACCATGTGGTTGCTGGGAATTGAACTCAGGACCTTTGGAAGAGCAGGCAATGCTCTTAACCGCTGAGCCCTCTCTCCAGCCCTCTCCACCTTATTTTTTGAGGCAGGGTCTCTCACTGAGTCTAGAGCTCCCCTTTTTGGCTTGACTGACAAGTGAATCCTTTGAGTTTGCCTGTCTACGTAACGGCTTTTATGTGGGTTAGGGTCTGAACTCGTGGCTTCATGGTGAGCATTTCACTCACTGAGCCATCTTTGTTTTTTGTGTTTTTTAAACAAATTTTTAAAATTTCTTATTTTTTGTGCATTGGTGTTTTGCCCACATGTAGATCTGTATGAGGGTGTCAGACCTTGGAGTTACAGACAGTTGTGAGCTGCCATGTAGTGGCTGGGAATTGAGCCCAGGTCCTCTGGAAGGGCAGTCAGTGCTCTTAACCACTGAGCCATCTCTCCAGTCCCTTTTGATATAAGGTTTTGCAAGTAGCCCAGGCTGGTCTCCAACTTGTGATCTTGCTGTGTCTGTTTCCTTGATGTTGGTGCTGCAGGTGTGAGCTGGCAAAGCCTGGCGTTTGTGGCTTCATACTCTCTCTGTGCACACACCCGTGGTGGGTACTGTACTGCTGACCGTATGCTGAGGACATGTAGGAGTGCCTAGTCATTTTGGTCACAGTCTGCTAGAGCTTTTACAGGGCCATGCACAGTGCAAGCAAAGGTTACTATTTAGACAAATTTGCATTTTCCACAGCGGAAGTTAAAACAGCTCTCATGGAGAAAGAGGGTGTCCGAGCTAGTTCCTGTGTTTGGTGCTCAGAGTCCCACACTGTTGACAGCCTGGTCTCTGAGATTGAAGGTGGCAGTCAAGGGTCAGCCTGGCTTGAGTTTTCCTGTCAGTCATTGAGTCTGAACTGGGTTGGTTGGTTTGTATCTTAGTCAGGGTCACTACTGCTGTGATAAACACCATGACAAAAGCAGCTTGGGGAGGAAAGGGTTTATTGGGCTTACTCTCCATATCATGGTCCATCACTGAAGGAAGACAGGGCAGGAGCCTGAAGGCAGGAGCTGACACAGTAGCCATGAAGTAATGCTGCTCACTGGCTTGTTCACATGGCTTGCTCAGCCTGCTTTCTTACAGAACTCAGGACCAGGAGCTCAAGGGTGGCACCACCCACAATGGGCTGGGCTCTTCTACATCTATTACTAATTAAGAAAATGCTCTACAGACTTGCCTACAAGCCAGTCTGATGGAGGTGTTTTCTCAGTTGAGGTTCTGCCTTCCCTGATGACCCTATGGAGGGACACAGTCAAACTTAGACTTACTAGCAAGATAGCATTAACTTTGAATCTCCTCTTTTGATTTTTTTTGGAGTACGTTGGCTATGGAGCAGACAAGGAGCCTTTTGTGTATCTGGCTTTGATTTTGACAGGAAACACTGACCCTAGGGTACCGCGGATGTGGCATAGTGGAAGAGCACTCCCCTCTCGTTTATAAACCACAAGTACTGTATCAGTGCTGCCCCTCCCACTGTAAAGTGTGTGTGCGACATGCTGACACGCATCTCCATCTTCATTGTGTCTAGAGCAACCCCCCCTTGTGAGGCGCTGACACAGCAGCAAGTGCCCTGGACGTGGGGCTGCATGAGCAGAGTCAGAGCCATTGCTGTAGCTGTCTGTGCTGGGGCCTTTCCCAGCCGTGCACTGTGGCAACTGAGATGCTAAATGGGAAGGATTCAGGCCCTGAGAAGCAAGGCGCTGTGACGATGCAGACTATTGCTGCTGTGGTGATGGCCGACGTCTGCACACACGCTGGAGTTTTCTATAATGGAGTCCAGTGCAGGGTGCAATCTCTGACTCCCCACCTCATAGCCATTGCAGTGAACTGGGATCCCGATCCGAGAATGTGGGGCCTAGAGGAGGATGGTTTCAGAGTCCTGAGCTGAAGTAGCCTTCTCCTGCCCTCATTCTTGGGGATCTGATGGTACTGGCCACGCTCTACGTCACTCCCTTCTCTTCTACATCAGGACAATACTCGGATCTCGTCAGCTGGGTGCCTTGGGGAGCTGTGTGCCTTCTTGACCGAAGAGGAGCTCAGCACTGTCCTTCAGCAGTGCTTGCTGGGTAGGTCACTGCACAGGCCCGGGGGAGAAGCTTTGGACACTTATCTCCCCCCACTTGAAGGATCTTGAAGCCCCTGAACTACACTTGTCCTTGGGCATCCAATTGCTAGAGCAGACTGGGGTCTCTGGTGCTTCTGTAGCCCTGCCTGTTGCTGTTCATAGAGCATAGCCGCAAGCCAGGAGCGGCCTGAGAGCTGCCATGAAAGCAGGGTTTCTGGTTCCCTGGCTCTGCACCCTGGTCTCAGTGGGGGGTGAGCCCTGGATCTTAGGATGGGAGTGTATTGTAAAGTGCAAGTTGATACCGGTTGTGTCCTTCTGCCCAGCTGACATATCTGGTATTGACTGGATGGTTCGGCATGGCCGGAGCCTGGCGCTCTCTGTGGCTGTGAACGTGGCTCCCAGCAGACTCTGTGCAGGCAAACACAGCAATGAGATTCAGGACATGATCCTCAGCAATGCCGTGGCAGACAGGGTAAGACCCGGTCCTGTCCTCCCCTGACCCTCCTCCATCACTGTGTCTAGCTGGGTGTTCAGATCCTGGGTTCTATTGTGTCTGGTTAACTTAAATGCCGAGTGAATGAGTCCTTCAGTCCCCAGTTTAATCAGCGTAAGCAGAGATGTTGGGTTAGAAGAGGATGATAGCCCCTCTTGGTCAGGTCTCTGATCCTTGTTCCTGGCAACCATTGACTTTGTTCTGCCATCTGGCAGATGTTTAAATGAGAGCAGTGGCGCTATTGGTGAGGGGTAAGCCAGGATAAGATGGCATGAGGGCCTGTAGTTCCTGGGGGCAGGACACTTTCCTGCTCCTGCTGCTTCCAGGCAGGAGTGGGTGTCTCCTCTTGGGTGACTCTTGCTGTTCTCCACAGATCCCCATTGCCGTGAGTGGGATCCGGGGCATGGGCTTCCTCATGAAGTATCACATCGAGACAGGAGGTGGGCAGTTGCCACCCAGACTCTCCAGCCTCCTCATTAAGGTGAGTGGGGACAGTTCATGAGGAGCTCTGTTGCCCGAGGTTTCTGTCCCACCTGGTCCTGCAGTCATTCGGTCCCAAAGAAAACTCTTATAACTTATATTAGCCCATAATTCTTGTCTGTGTTAGCCACGTGGCTTGGTACCTTTTTTGGCGAGGCAGTCACATCTTGCCTGCTCTGTGTCTGGCTTCCACTGTGTCTGGGTGATGACTGCAGACTGACTTTTTCTCTTCCCAGAATTCTCCTGTTCTCATTGCCCCGCCTATACTTCCTGCCTGGCTACTGGCCAGTCAGTGTGTTATTAAAACACAGTTGATAGGGGACAGACCATTGTCTCACAGCAGAGCTCCTTTGGAACCTGGGAAGAGATGGCAAAGTGCTTCTGTGTGTGCCTTTTTCTCATGCTGCACATTCAGTGTTTGCTCACATTCTTAGACCCCTGACTCCAAATCAAGGTAGCAACCACTTTTTCACACACGCCTTTAATCCCTGCCCTCGGGAGGCAGAGGCAGGTGGATCTCTGTGAGTTTGAGGTCAGCCTGGTCTCAGAGCCAGTGCTAGGACGACCAGGGCTGCACAGAGACCTGTCTTGAAACAAAACTTTTTTTTTTTTCTTTTGGTTTGGTTTAATTTTTTTTTTTCCATGATATTTATTGAGCTCTGCATTTTTCCCTGCTCCCCTCCCTGCCTCTCCCTTCCCCCCTTCAATCCTCCCCCAAGGTCCCCATGCTCCCAATTTACTCAGGAGATCTTGTCTTTTTATACTTTCTATTTCCCATGTAGTTTAGATCTATGCAAGTCTCTCTTAGTGTCCTCATTGTTGTCTAGGTTCTCTGGGATTGTGGTTTGTAGGCTGGCTTTCTTTGTTTTATGTTTAAAAACCACCTATGAGTGAGTACATGTGATAATTGTCTTTCTGTGTCTGGGTTACCTCACTCAAAATAATGCTTTCTAGCTCCATCCATTTTCCTGCAAAATTCAAGCTGTCATTTTTTTTCTGCTGTGTAGTACTCCATTGTGTAAATGTGCCACATTTTCCTTATCCATTCTTCGATCAAGGGGCATTTAGGTTGTTTCCAGGTTCTGGCTATGACAAACAAAGCTGCTATGAACATAGTTGAGCACATGTCCTTGTGGCACGATTGAGCATCCTTTGGATATATACCCAAAAGTGGTATTGCTGGGTCTTGAGGAAAGTTGTTTCCTAATTTTCTGAGAAATCGCCACACTGACATTCATAGGGGTTGTACCAGCTTGCATTCCCACCAGCAATGCAGAAGTGTTCCCTTTTCCCCACAACCTCTCCAGCATAAGTTGTCATCAGTGTTTTTGATCTTGGCCATTCTTACAGGTGTAAGATGGAATCTCAGAGTTGTTTTGATTTGCATTTCTCTGATGACTAAGGATGTTGAACATTTCCTAAAGTGTCTTTCAGCCATTTTAGATTCCTCTGTTGAGAGTTCTCTGTTTAGGTCTGTGCTCCATTTTTTATTGGCTTATGTGATCATTTGGTGACCAATTTCTTGAGTTCTTTGTATATTTTGGAGATCAGACCTCTTTCTGATGTGGGGTTAGTGAAGATCTTTTTCCATTCTGTAGGCTGTCATTTTGTTTTGTTGACCATGTCCTTTGCTTTACAGAAGCTTTTGAGTTTCAGGAGGTCCCATTTATTAATTGTTTCTCTCAGTGTCTGTGCTGCTGGGCTTCTATTTAGGAAGTGGTTCCCTGTGCCAATGCGTTCAAGTGTACTTCCCACTTTCTCGTCTATAAGGTTCAGTGTGGTTGGCTTTATGTTGTGGTCTTTGATCCATTTGGACTTGAGTTTTGTGCATGGTGATAGATATGGGTCTATTTTCATTTGTCTACATGTTGATATCCAGTTATGCCAGCACCACTTGTTGAATATGCTTTCTTTTTTCCATTTGATAATTTTTGCTTCTTTATCAAAGATCAGGTGTTCGAAGATGTGTGGATTGATATCCAGGTCTTCTATTCGGTTCCATTGGTCTTCCTGTCTGTTCTTACGCCAGTACCAGGCTGTTTTCAGTACTGTAGCTCAAAACAAAATTTTTAAAAACTTTTTTTTTTTTTTTGTAGCAGCAGGTGGGAGAGGTGTATGTGGTCTGGAGGCCAGGGCGCATTCTCTCCTCCCACGTAGGTCTGGAGGGTTCAGTCATGTCCTCAGCCTTGGCAGTAGTTGCCTTTACCAGCTGAGCATCTCATTGGCCACCAAGACAGGATCTTACTATGCAACCTTAGCTGACCCAGTCTACAGATTCAAGAAGACCTGCCTCTGCTCCCATGTGCTGAGATTAAAGGCATGTGCCCCCGTGCCTGGGGATTGAATTGAATTCTAATAATCTCCTTGCCTGTCTTCCCTTAGCTGGAATGACACGTACCAGTCTGACTGTTGTGTAGGTCCCAGGCTCTAATTCAGATAGCTAGGGAGCCTGATGTATTGGCACATGGCCTGTAATCCTAGCACTTGGGAGTCAGAGGCAAGAGGATTGTAACTTCTGCTATCCTGGGGAACAAGGGAGAAGGTGAATGCACCAGGTGACCCGACGTCACAGCAGGGCTCTCCCTCCTTGACAGCTCCCTTCTCAAACATTAATGTGCACAGAGGTCAGAGCCAAATCAACATTTTAGTAGGATTGGGCCATGCTGGAAACCCTGTGACCAGCCCCTAGGCAATTACGGTGCTGCTGTGCTTAGACCTCACTGAATAATGAGGTTCCAGAAAGGAGCCACCCTCTGCTGAAGATGGCTCGTCCATTTCTGAGTTTAGAAAGGGTCTGCTTTTCTGAGAAGCAGTTGGATGTATCCTTGTGTTCCTCTCACAGTGTCTGCAGAACCCATCTAGTGACATCAGGCTGGTTGCTGAGAAGATGATCTGGTGGGCAAATAAGGACCCCCGGCCTCCCCTGGAGCCCCAGGCCATCAAGCCCATCCTCAAGGCCCTTCTTGACAACACCAAGGACAAGAACACTGTAGTGAGGGCCTACAGCGACCAGGCCATTGTGAACCTGCTCAAGATGAGGCAGGGCGAGGAGCTGTTTCAGGTGGGAGCCGTCCTGGAGTGCCAACAGCATAGACTGCGGCATTTGTCCTGCTGTCCTTGTGCAGTAGTAGAACAGTGAAGCCATGTTCTCTCTGCCACAGTGCGTGTGAGTTGTCAGGGGCAGGTGGAGATTCGGGTACCTGGCATGGCACCCGAATCTTGCGACTTATTTCAGCAGCAAATAGACTCTTTGGTGGAACCAAAGGCATGCCAGAAGCCTGGGCAGGGCGCCCCATCTGAGCCCCAAGCCGGGCCCTTCGCCCTCCCTCAGCAGCACTGTCTAACAGAAAACTGCCGCCTGCGTCCCCCAGCTTAGGAAAGGCTCAGGGGACGCTTTCTGAGTTGTCTCTGGTCCATCCCAAGTCCTTATGTTGCCATGTTCTATCCCAGTGACTCTCAGTCTCAGCTTGGCGTCCACCCTGAATCTGTGCTCTGATTGTCTCCTCCTCATCTTTCCACAGTCACTCTCCAAGATCCTGGACGTGGCCAGCTTGGAGGCGCTGAATGAATGCAACCGGAGGTCGTTGAAGAAGCTGGCCAGTCAGGCGGACTCCGTGGAGCAGGTGGATGATACCATCCTGACGTGACAGGCCAGGTCCTCTGCAGAAGCTCCGCTCCACATCTTTGTTCACTGTTTTCATTTTTGAAAATGCGTTTATTCCAAGGGGAAGCTCAGGAGATGGAGTTCCCAGAAAGTATTTTAGTATTCAACTGACCAGAGCCAAAGCCTTAAATCAAACCCATACACAACTGAAAATTGTCTCCTCCATCTCTTGCCCTTATCTTTGGAGAAGAGAAAGAAAAACGCGCTCATAAACCTCAGAGTGGCAGCTGGGCTTTGTCTGGCCGTGAGCTCCCGGGGTCTGAGTGGGTACAGAGCTGCAGGGCTCTGCCGGATGCTGCGTTTGGGTTTTCTGACTTGTTGAGACGGTCATGCTCGTCCACCTGTGCGGTTCCAGGTCTTGGGGTGTAGGCCATTCAGGAGGAGTGTTTAATAAAGGCTTTGATTTCATCTTGAAAGAAGTGGGGGTTGTCTGTCTCTGACTGTGTAATCCAGGCTGTCCTTGAATTCAGAGATCCACCAGCCTCTGCCTCCCAGTGTTGGGATTAAGGGTGTGCGCTACCATCCCAGGCAAGAAGCAGATTTTTTAGGATCTCCATCCATCCATCCCTTATATAGGAAGCTCTCTGCATCAAGAATAGGGACATTTTATGCTTTTGTTGAAAGTATGAATGAGCCTTGGTCTGCTCTGCTGTCAGAGCTTCATCCACGGGCTTCTCTGCCCAGGCTCAGTGCACAGCAGGCCTGAGGTCTCCCTTAGTGTGGGGGAAGCCAGGGCCTGAGTGACTACTTCCCAGCTCTGTCCTGATGGTCAGGTCTACTCTGTGGAGCAATGTTCCTATGGCCCAGGGACATGCAAGAGGAAACCAGAGCTCAATATCTGCCTCGTTTATGAACGACTTCCTTCCTCCTGATTCCTAGAAGGCTTGTGACACGCCCCTAGTGATGCACGCTTCCCTGGTCCCACTGTGAGATAACCCTTTATCAAAAGTACTGGTCAGTGCTGGGCTCAGTGGCAGTCATGGCACAGTTCTACAATCCCAGCACTTAGGAGGCAGTGATCCTCAATTACATAGTTAGGACTAGTCTAGCTACATCAGATCCTGTCTTAGAAAAAACTAAAATAAAAAGACCAGTATCTGGCCAGGCGGTGGTGGCACACACCTTTAATCACTCAGGAAGCAGAGGAAGGCGGATCTCTGAGTTCAAGGCCAGCCTGGTTACAGAGTTCCAGGACAGCTAGGGCTACACAGAAAAACCCTGTCTCAAAAAGCAAGCAAAAAAAGAAAAAAAAAGACCGGGGTCACTAACAGTATAGCAGAGGTAAAAAAGTGGGCTTCTGACCGACGGTGCTGTGTGAAACTAAGTGACCTCTAAGATGTGTCTAGTGGGATCCTTTTATTCCGAGCGTCACGTGTCACAGACTTCTTGTTTCACAGTAGACCTGGTGTCATCTGGCTGGGGGTAACTGTAGAATCCTAGGGCTGGAAGGGACCTTGAGAGGTCAGCTGAGTCACCATAGCCAAGCAGCCAATGGTTTCAGCTTTTGGTAGCCATGGCAACTGGGATTCAGATGGTCCAGTGTCCTCCTAGCTGCCTAGGGCATCTGTCAAGCAAGCTGTCTGTATATGTGCTCACCTCTCCCAGGCTGGGGTAAAGTACACAGCCCAGAAGCCTCTTGCAGGTAGCAGGTTGTCCTCAGTGTTTCCTCCACCAGCTTGGGTTTCATCCATCCCAGCTGGGAGGGCGACCTGATGTGCAGAGGGTGGGGCACACCCAGTGAGCCAAAGCTGAAGGAAAAACAGCTTCCAGTTCCAGAAACCGGAGGAGGATGAGCACTGTGATCAGAAGAGATGTCTGGAGGTTGTCACGGACATGACTCAGGGCTTCTGGAGCACACTGAATTCTATTTCTCGGGTCTGCTGGGCCGGTGAAAGCTTTCAGGAAGTCCAGTGATAAGAACTGTCACAGCACAACAGTGGGTAGGCCGAAAGGACCTGTCTGGAGTCACAGCAGCCCTGGAAGCAGTGCAGACAAACCCTGGAGGAGGTGGAGCAAAATGCTATTTGTCGTGGTGCCTGGCAGCTGCGTGGCATCTGACAGCTCACTGGAGCTCTTCATACCCAGTTCCTCATTTGTAGAATGAGGAATTCGGAGACACAATGTTCTCAGCTCCCTTTTAGGTATTAGCTATAATTTTACCACTCAACATTTAATTGAAGCATCCTGTAAACTAGGGTCTCTTGTTTATAAGTTAGGTTTGTGTTTGTTTTGTCTGAATATATGCCTCCACAGTACACACATTTCTGGTGCCCACAGAAGTCAGAAGATGGCATTGGGTCCCCTGGAACTGGAGCTGTGAGCCGCTAGGAGGGTGCTGAGAACCAAGCCAGGGTCCTCTGGAAGAGCAGCCAGTGGGCTTAACCCTTGACCCCTGAACCACCTCCCCAGAGGAGGAGATTGAGGCCACAGGCTCAGCATTATATGGCTAAGAAGTGGCAATGCCACCCTTTCATCTTGTGGAGGGTTGGGCTTAAGCATTTTTACTCTTGGGACAGTGCTTCCAGAACTTCCTAGTCTGGCACTCAGAGGAAACAATGGCTGTGGAGGACCCTGGGTAAAAGTCTTTAGAGGGGCAGGGTCCCCAAACCAATTACAAAATGGTGTGTCCTTGACACAAAGAGTTAACTGTCAGAACCGAGTGTTCCCAACCCTTAAACCTGTAGCCTCTGGGATGGTGTCAAGATCTGTGGAATGGGATCTTACGACATGCTTGAAACTTTGCAAGTAAGTCTACAGGGTTCACAAGCCCAGGAAGCATGGGCTCCACAGAGGTTTAGATTTGGGCTTTGGAGATATTTTTCTGATGGATTTTGAAACAAGGTAGGCATTTGGAGATGCTCATGGGTTTTGTTGTTGTGTGTGTTGGGTTTCATTGGTAAGGGGTTGCTTCAAAACAAGATTTCTCTGTGTAGTCCTGGCTGTCCTGGCACTCGCTCTGTAGATCAGGCTGGCCTCGAACTCAGATGTCTGCCTGCCTCTGCCTTCTGAGAGCTATCATTCAAGGGGTACACCAGCATATTGCAGCTCTGTCCAGGCCTCTCCTATGCTGACCCAAACCCACACTGCTGACTTCTAGGTGCCACCGTTCTTAGAGCATCCCCTCTCACCCAAGTCCTTCTGGACCCCTCGGCAGCTGCTAGCCCTGGAACGTACAGTGTTGCCCTCAGCCTCCCTGCTTACCACCTGCTTTTTGTTCACTGATAAGAACAGAGGCCTGCCCCTCTGAACTTCCTTAATGCCGAGCCCCTATCTGGTATACTTCTTTTCTGACCCATGTCCCATACTCCCAGTGTGAAAGTAGATTTCTAAATTTTGCTTATTGCTAAGTCTCTGGCTGTTAGACCAGTGCCAGGCATAAAGTAGGCTCCCAAATATTGTTTGTGGTTTTAGTTTTAAAAATTGTTCTTTTAAAAAGTTACTTTTTTCTGGGCGGTGGCGGTGCACACTTTTAATCCCAGCACTCGGGAGGCAGAGGCAGGCGGATCTCTGTGAGTTCAAGGCCAGCCTGGGCTACAAGAGCTAGTTCCAGGACAGGCTCCAAAACTACAGAGAAACCCTGTCTTGAAAACCCAAAAAAAGGGGCTGGAGAGATGGCTCAGAGGTTGAGAGCATTGCCTGCTCTTCCAAAGGTCCTGAGTTCAATTCCCAGCAACCACATGGTGGCTCACAACCATCTTTAGTGGGGTCTGGTGCCCTCTTCTGGCCTGTAGGCATACACACAGACAGAATATTGTATACATAATAAATAAATATTTTTAAAAAAAGAAAAAATTGCTTTTTAAAAAAATATGCATGGGCAGTTTGCATGCCTGTCTGAGAGCCTGGTGCCTGTAGAAGTTAAGAGGGCAACAGTTCTCCTGGACTGGAGTTACAGACACTGTTTGCTATGTGGGCAGCGGGAACCAAAACTGACCCTCTGCAAGAGCAAGTGCCTGTGAACTACTGAGCCCTCTCTCCAGCTCTCACTAATTGTTGAATTACTGACTTGCTTCTCCCACCATGAAGATGTGGGTGGTGTTTTGCTTCTGGGTAAATCTAGTAAGCACATCCATATTTACTGAATTAATGAATGGATCAAGTAATTGAATTTGTTGCATGAATCTAGTTGCCAGGTGAAGTGATGTTTTAAAAACAGCTTTGTCTGGCTGTCACTGTTTGCTTTATTATTTAGTATCTGCCCTCTCCTGTTTACCACACACTTCAAGTCCTGCAGCTCCATCTGGCTGCCACCGCCTGAGTCTGTGTGTAGCTGATGCTGCTTCTCTGCTAGGAAACTCTTCCAGCTTTTTAGGTAGGAAGAGGAGAAGCTGTAGGGCTCCCGAGCCACAGCTCGGAACGGGGGGGGGGGGCGGGGGGATGAGATTTCCAGCTATATGTGGTCCTGATCAGGCCGGAGGTTTATATACAACACAGCACGTGTGTTTACCGGTCAAGGGCTCTTCATTGATGCAGCTGAGTGAATGTGAGACAGTTTTCAGAGAATGTGCTGGGAGACTCACTTTGGGGTACCAGACGTATAGGCTGAGACAGCCTGTCTAAATGCAGCTGACATTCAGGGCCCAGCTCTGCTCTGGTGTCACCATGCATCTTTCTGCTGGGATCTTTCCCATCACTTTTGCTAACAGTGGCAGTTTGTCTCTTCTGAAGTCTAGGTGGAGATTTGACTTCTATCTACTGTCTTCTATCATTCATTTTTAAGTCCTCATGAGTGGATCTGAGTCTGCAAATTCTTGGAGGGAAAAAGTTTAATATCCTCTACAATGTGGGGTATAGTAAATACTAAGAAGCCATTAAGGAGTTGCAAAATAAATGGAGGAATTAACACCTGTTGGAGTCTAGATGACACCTGGGGCAACTGGGACTCTCATCTCCTTGTGGTCAGTTCTGCTTTATTTGCCCAGAGTATCCGGCAGCCCCGTCATCCGGTTGCTGCCTTGGAAATTCTGAAAGTCTACAATAGGAAACGGCTCAGAGATGAACAAGTCCCCGCAGAATGACTGATGAACACTGGTCACTGTTGTCGCAGGTGCTGACCCCGCAGTAGTATCTACAACATTGTGTGGGGACACAGGCTCTGGGACAAGCTATGTGGCTTATCCAAAAGCTTTCCAGGGGTGAACTTCAAAGATGGCATAAACCAGCAACCTTCCTAACTGGGGAGCAGGTATGCAAATGTGATCCACTGCTTCACAGGCCCGGGAGACCAGGGTGCTTATCTAAGGTCTACCCTAAGACCAACATTTATTTCTGGTTTTCCGAGACAGGGTTTCTCTTTGTAGCTCTGGCTGTTCTGGAACTTGCTCTGTAGACCAGGCTGGCCTTGACCTCAGAGAGATCCACCTGCCTCTGTCTCCCCAGCGCCGCCTGGCATGCACCACCACTGCCTGGTCTATGATGTCTTTCTTTCCATCTGTTTTTTTTTTTTTTTTTTTTTTTGGTTTTTCAAGACAGGGTTTCTCTGTGGCTTTGGAGCCTGTCCTGGAACTAGCTCTTGTAGACCAGGCTGGCCTCGAACTCACAGAGATCCACCTGCTTCTGCCTCCCAAGTGCTGGGATTAAAGGCGTGCACCACCACCACCCGACCCATGTTTTATTTTTAAAAATTTTTTGAGGTTTTTAATTTATGTGTGTGAATGTTAGTCTGAATGTATGTCTATCCACCATTTGATTGCAGTGCCTAGCAAGGCTGGATGATGACAGATCCTCAGACTGGAGTTACAGACAGTTGTGAGCCACCATGTGGGTGCTGAGGATTTAACCAGGGTCCTCTGGAACAACAGCTGGTTCTCCTAACTGCTGACCCATCTCTCCAGTCATTCCATTTCTAACTGGTCACAAGGATGGCGTTAACCCTCCCACAGACAGGAAGCGTTCAATCAATAACACAGGCCACAGCATCTCTCTTCAGCACCTTCTGATTCCAGGCTCGTGCCCACCACACATTACCACACTTGCTCCTGAAAACAGTTCAAGGCTTGCACCAGACACTCCACGTGCTGCTCAAGGACCCTGCCAAATAATACCGTGAATAGCAAGAAATTATGAACTGCACGAATCTACTAGCAGCAGAGTGATTAAGGGATAGTACAAGCATCTGATGGAGTTGTGAGGCAGTTATAGGATTGCTAGAAGTATACTGTGCGTTTGTAAGTGAGGCAATACATATGTGTACTTAAATACACATAGAAATTTGTGGGGAAGCATGTATCCATCCAACTAGTAAGTAGTTCACGCTGTCCAAGAAACTTTAATGTGTTACTATGAAGAGTGGTTCAGACGGAAAAACTAAAACTCTAAATTCAGTAAGAATCTGTACTTTTTTTAAAAAAACAAAACATCATCACTGCTTTTTATGGGGAAAGATCAGGATATTGAAAGAAGACGGCAGTATCCCAACAGGAGCTTGGCTGGAAAGGACTGGAAGGTAATATGAACCATGACGAGGGGGCTGCGAGTGGAGCTCAGCTCGCAGAGTGCTTGCGTAGCATGGTGCGAAGTCCTGGGTTCGAGACTCAGCACCACATAAAACTGGACTAGGGAGGTACAGGTAGGAAGGTCAGAAGTTCAAGGCTATCCTCGGCCACTCGGCGAGCCTGGGCCATCCTGGGCTACTTGAGAACCTGCTGGGACAAGTCAAAGAAACAGGGATGGAGCAATCCCTCAAGTCTGCAGTGAGGATGGCGGTGGCCGCGCACCGGGAAGGGCAGGTGGGCATCCACCCAAACTGGAAAATCCTGAGGTTGGTTCGGAATTGCGCAGGGCTGAATTCCGGCGCCCCAGGCTCCTTCGGCCACGGGAAACTGAGGCCGAAGGAGCGGCCGCGCAGGCGACCAGGGTGCGCCCTACGATTCCGAATCCGGAACCGTCTCCCGTTCGGCCAGAAGCGTCAGGTTCCCGGGGCTCGGAGGCGACTTCCGCCCAGCGCTGACCCCCAGGACGAGCTGCAGCCGGCGTCGCCTCCCTTCCGTCGGGCCGGCCGGACGGCTCGGGTCTCCTCCCGGCCCCGGCCGCCGCGCTCGCACGGGACTCCGTCGGGGAGCGTGCGTCGTGCGCACGCGCGAAGAGGGCGCGGCCGGGCAGGGCTGCGGCTGCGCAGAGGCGGGGCCAGACGCCGCGCCTGCGCAGTGGCGGGGCGGGGCGGGAAGGAGGGAGGCGGTGGCACCGGCGGCGGCTGCTGAAGAGGAGGAGGAGGAGGAGGGTGGGGGGAGCGGAGGGAGGTGTTTCTGTCAGTTCCGGCTGTTTGTTCGGGAAGTGGATCCGCCGCTGCCGGAGCAGCCGGGAAGGAGCTGCGGATCGCGAGGCCAGTGCCGACCCCGCCCGCCCGCTCGCCCGCGCGCGCCGCCCCCGCCCGCCATGGCCCGGGACTACGACCACCTCTTCAAGCTGCTCATCATCGGCGACAGCGGTGAGGGCCGCAGGGGCCGGAGGCGGCGCGGGCCCTGCCGGGCGCGGCCCGCGGGGGCCTCGGGGCGGGCGGGCGGGGAGGCGCGGCCCGCGCCGGGCGGGAGGCGCGGAGCTCGGCGGCCGCAGGCCCCGGGGGAGCAGCCGGGAGCTCCGCGCTGCTCCTCGGCGGGTCGGGGTGCCTCGGCAGCGCGGGATGCACGGCCCGGCGCTGGCTCCTGCCTCACGTGTGACCTTGGTCAAGTCGCGCGAGCGCTGGAGTTGAAAAGACCCGGGTTCGAGTCCCGGGAAGCAAGCTTTTTCACTCTGTGACCTTGGGCAAGTTGCTTCACCTTTCTGAGCCTCAATTCCTGCATCCGAGAAGTGGGGACTTGTTAAACTGAGCGTTGTGAGTATTCGGTGAGCTAAAGTAGGGAGAGTGCGTAGCGCCTGACCCAACGTAAAGTAACCCGTAAGTAACTGTTAGTGTTGTTTGCACGAGTCCCCCCTGTGAATACTGGGGCCTCTGAAATGGGGGTGTTTCCAGGACCTGCCGTGCATTTGGATGAGGTGCGTCAGGTAAAGCCATAAGCACATTCCTGCAGAATGGTTACTAAGTCTTCACTTGGTTCAGAGTGCTGTTGTTAGCACTCACGGTGACGGGAACAGTGCCTGGCACTCAGTGGGTGGACAGTGCTTGCTGTTACCTTATGGGGGGAGGGGGGCTTCATCCAATATTTAAGTGCTTTGTCCATGCACACACACTCCTTTCGGTACTGCTCCATCTCTGATTCACCCAGCAACTTCTGGTACCCAGTGTTAAAATGCGTTTTGTTCAGTGAATGAACACCAAGCAGCCTTAGGAAAGTCATACTGGTTTCTGGCCAAGGAAGAAGCATTTTAGAGATGTTTGGAGTGTGGTAGGTGACCAGATCTACAGGGTGATGTTGAGTTCAGGGAGGCAGGTCCCAGGATGTTTATGGGAGTGTAGCTGAGGTGCTATGACTATATGATGTTTTGGAAGGAGGCTGGGGAGCAGGCGAGTCTATAGGTTAGACTTCAGTTGAGTGTGGGATAGAGGGTCATGTGACTTGAGACAGCCAGGTTGGTGGTAGAGCCTGTGGATCTTTAAGGAAATGGAGCACCCAGTCCCCTGAGACTCAGGATGTAGGCTTGTTGGGTGGCAGTGTCATCCATGGGTCATGGAAGTCACCAGTGAGGCTGGGTTGGGCTGTGGCTGGTGGTTTGGATCCTGTGGAAGAGGACTGAGGTTTCGGTGGTTGCTGCTGGTGGAGGGACGATGTCGGGAAAAGTTAGGGCCTGGCTGGGTGGAAGAGTAACTGTGGCTAGGAGTGGAGTTGGAAAGGAGGGAGGCTGATTGGCTGTAGTTTGAATCACAGCCTGTGGCGTTGCTCTGGACCCTGAGTATTTGCTTTCTTTTCTGGCCTTGGTTCCCAGTGGCTCTTCCTTTCAGAGTTAAAGTCACCCTGCTGTGGTCAGAGGTCTTACCCTTCCTAAAGACATCTTGTGCCAGTGTTAATATTCTAAACCTGAAAGGGTTAAACTCAGCAAGAAGATGTAGCTTGTCGGCTTTTCTGTGAAACCCAAGAGATGGTTTTGGCTTGCCTTCTTACAGTGTATTTTACATGGTGTATTGATTTTTTTTTTTTTTTTTTTTTTTTTTTTTGCTCAGAAGTCAATCGTGGGAGAAGACTCATTGGTTAGGGTCTGGGGTCTGGCTCCCAGCTTAGTATGAGTGTGTAGGCCTGGGTCGTGGAGAGGAGGGAGGCGCTTTGCTCTTTGATTTCTCCTGGCATTTGGCTGACCCCCCCCCCCCCAAGTTGAACACTTTGGAAACTGGGAGATATTCTGCAGCTGAGCAGGGGCCTGCCTTCACTTGCCTGCCCTGGGCCCCTTGAGTGTGTGCTTCTTAAGGTGTGTCAAATGGCTCACACGCACTTTCTCATCTGATTCTCACCCATGGCCTCTGTGGTTTGTCAAATAAGGAAACTCAGTTTTAGAGGAGCTACCTGACTCGCCCCAAATCACACAGTTTTCAGAAGCAAAGCTGGAGCCAGTGTTGTGAGGGCAGGTGGTGCTAGGCTTAGAAACCTGGAGTCCTCTGTCCCACTTGGCCACACTGGGATGTATTCCCTGGGCGTGGCTTTCTTGTCTTTGTACCTGAGGTTCTATACTTTCTTCTCAGCTATTCTGACTTTGGTTTTGGTTTATAATGGTGCCCACTGATGCCAGTCACCCTCATTTGTAGAACCTGGAGGCTAGTATGCCATCAGAGACCTAGTTAAAACCCTTAGCAGATGGGCAGACTGGAGCTGGGAGGCAGGCATGGCTTGTCTGAGTTACAGCAGAAGGTGGTCGGTGAGGAAGCAGTTGAGCTGATATCGCTTCCTGGTGCTGAAGCAAAGACTGAGGGGTCTGTGGCCCAGAGGAAGCAGTGGTGCAAAGCTGGGATGAGGCCCAAAGTAGCGTACAGAGGAGGGGGTAACGGCCAAGGGTGGCATTGCTTGCCTGCCAAGAGGCAACAGATGTGCTGAGGACTGTGCCCCTTGGAAGGTAGCAGACTGGCCAGAAGAAAGCATTGCCGTGGTGAAAGTATGTCCCGTAAGATGGGCGCATCTGCAGGGTAGATAGCAGCTGGGATAGTCCAGAGGTGGCATGTCTCGTTTTCTGTTCTCAGGAAGAGCAGTGCCGGAGGTTGGTATCAGGTCTGGCGGCAGACCCTGTTGTGACTGTTTATTCTGCAGCTCAGGATTGCAGGCCCTTGCTGTCTTTGTGGATGATACCTCTCCCTTGTCTATTAGAGATCTGAGATTTGGGTAAATTTAATAATAGTGATAATAATAAAGGCCAGATGTAGTATTGCACATCTTTCATCCCAGCACTTGGGAGGCACAGGCAGGTGACTGTGAGTCTGAGGCCAGCCTGGTCTGTCTACATTGGAAAGTTCCTGGTCAGCCAGACTCTGTCTAAGGAAAAAAAAAAAAGGATTCTGCTGGCTCCTGCCCCTAAAGTTTGAAAGCTGCTTCATGGGACCTGGTAATGCTGCTGTAATAGCATGATGTTCCATGACTTTCACTGAGACTGATATTTGTTGAGCCATCAGTTTGTGGAGGGTGTTTAGTTGGTAGCTATTAAGTGCTGGACTCAGCTGATAGCACTGAATGGATGCATAGGGTGAAGGAGGTGGGGTTCCTTAGTGCTTAAGGAACCCACAGCTTAGTGGCCAGACGTGAGCTTTTAGCTGAGTAAGCTGGATCTAGAAGGCTTCAGGAAGAAGCAGAGGAGGCCAGGGCCAATGGGGTATTAGCATCAGGCAGAGCACCATGAGGACCAGCCCAGAACTTGGGTTTAGCAGGAAGCCTCATGGCGGAACAATGAGGAAGTGGTGCTGAGCAAGAGCACTGTAGGCTGGAGGCCCTCATGCTTCAGCTGTGTGCCCAGGAGCAGATCCCCTCAGACCCTTTTGGGAAGGTCGGACCCAGGTGTACTCAGAGCAGCAAGTTCTTCTGGGTGTCCCTGCCAGCCTGCCCGCTGGAGATGGCCTGGAGAGGATGTCTGGGTTAGTCAGAGAACAACCACGGCAGTGGTTTGCAGTCGTGGTTGGGGGTGGAGCAATGTTATCTTTGAGAATTGGAATCAAACCGTGGGTTTCTCATGATAGGCACATATCCTTACAGTTTGCTTTCAGTCATTCAGTCATAATTCAGACATTATGGGGTCCTGGGTTCGGATCTGGTACCTTTGAAGGCATTTCTGTTAGAATAGAGCAGAAAGGATGGGTGTAGGAGCTCTGGGGTCATAAAGATGTGAGAGAATGATGGTTGTGTGGCTTCTCGCTGCTTGGGTTTAAAGTCATGTCAGTACTGGATACATTGTATTCGTGTGTGGCAGGTTCTGAAGAAGTGAGGAGACTAGATCGCAGGGTCTGGGGTTTTTACATTTTTCTTGGTATTGTCAAATTGCTTTTCAAAGAAATTGAAGTCATTTGCACTCCTACTAAACGGGCTGAAAGTGCCCACATCAAGGGCTGGGAATATAGCTCAGGTGGTAGAGTATTTGCCTCTCATGCACATAGCCCTGGGTTCCATCCCCAGCCCACCTATAACCCAGCATTTGGGAGGTGGAAGCAAAAGAATTCAAGGCCATTCTGTGCTACATGGTCAGTTCAAGTCTGGCCTGGACTACTTGATACCCTGTCTACGTGATACCCACCCACTCCTCCCAAAAAATAGGAGGAGGAGGGAAGGAGCAAGCAAACAAGCCAGTCAGGACACTAGCAGAGGTGTCCAGAGGTGCTTGACAGGCCTGGATTTAAATCTATGTCTGCTCTTCTTTGGAGGCATCTTCAAGCCCTGGGTTCCTTATCTGAGGAGACACAGTTTGAATTCTGGGAGCATCATGAGCTGCCTTGCAGACCTGAGTGTTAATCATTCGTTCATCGATGTAGCCACTTTTGGATAATGGAGACAGGAGGACAGGAGGCAGGTCAAAGCCACGTGTGTCAAGGGGAATCCAGGTTCTTAAGGCACAGCCAGGAGCTGCTGTGGCAAGGGCAGTGGCCCAGGCATCCATGAGTGGTAGCCAAGTAGGTGTCCAGCAGACTCCCCATATGATGCATTTTTCTCTGGGCCACCAGCTCACAGATAACGACGTGGAGACTTACTATTTAATAATTACGAAAACTTGACCTTAGCTTAGGGTTTGTTCTTATAACTTAAGTTAACCTATACTTTTAAATCTATGTTCCATTGTGTAGCTCAATGCCTCATCTCTGTATTGCCCGTCCTGCTGCTTCTAGTACTGATCGGAGTCTCTCCCTTGTGCCTAGATTCCTCTTCCTACTTCTTCTCTCTCTGCCCAGATCCTGCCTATACCTCCTTTCTAGCTATTGGTTGTTCAGCACTTTTTATTAAACCAATCACAGCAATGCATCTTCACACTGTACCGATATCCCACAACACCCCTGCCTCACTCATTCACTGACTTAGCTAGGGTAGATGACTGACAGTTGGTTCTGGTCATGTGGGCCTGAGTTTCTTCACATGCAGAATGCCCTGATGAAACCAAGGGCTCCCAGCTTTCCATTTCTTTTCTAACTGAGGTAGCATGCGGTTTTCTGAGGACACAGGTAGACTGGTCTTACTTGGTTGACCTTCCTCTTGCTTGTCTCTGTTGTCTGGGGCGGCCCTCCGAACAGGGCCTGGGCATGAGTCCCTCTGTCATCTCCCCCAGAGGATTTGAGAGCTGCTTGTCTTACATGAGGACCGAGGAAAAGGTCAGCGATTTACTGGAAGAAATGTTGGTGTGTGGGGAAATGGGTCGGCCTTGAAGAGTTCAGCCCCACTGGGCTCCTTAGAAAGGATGGGCTAAAGGGAGGCCCCTCCCTCCTGCTCATCTCCATGCCTTCTCTCTTGCAGGTGTGGGCAAGAGCAGCTTGCTGTTACGATTTGCAGACAACACCTTCTCAGGTGAGTCCTCCTGGGTGCTATTGGGTGCTTTGGTTTTGAAATCTCCTACCCTGTTCCAGAGCCTACCTGCTTCTGTCTGATGCAGGAGACTTTATTATTCAGGTTGTTGGATGAGAGAAAGTGGGGTCGGAGGCTTAAGTGAGAACTCGTGCTGGTCCTCACTTTCCTGCTGAGGGTCCATTTGTGCCCCACATTTAGGAGTTTAAGGAAAATGTCCATAATGTTAAGGATGACAGTTGTCCCGCACTGTCCCTCTGCTGCCCTGGAGCCTCTGTTCGGGGTGTGGGAGCTTTTCCTGATCCCACCTGCTGTTCAGAAACATGCTCCAGCCTTGCTGTGCACAGACCTCCACCCTGTTTCTGATTGTTTTTAGACCATGTTGTCTCCTATGGATCTCTGGCTTGGCCTGGAACTTGCTATGTAGACCAGGTTGGCCTTGAACTCACAAAGATCCACTTAACCAAGTAGTGGGATTGAAGGCATATATGCTGCTATGCTCAGCCTTCCTCTTGTTCTGTAATGGCTGGGAAGGTTGCTTCTGTCTGGATGCTCTGACCTTCACTAACATCGCTCAGATCATGTGGCTTCTGGTTGCTTCTGTTTTAATCAGTGCTGCATTTCTGGGATACATTGTTTCTTCTTGTACACACAGAGATGAGGTCACTAGGTCACAAGGTCTAAGGGTGTTTACACTTTCCTTGGTATTGCCAAATTGCTTTTTAAAAACCTTGTATTGGGGCTGGAGAGATGGCTCAGTGGTTAAGAGCATTGCCTGCTCTTCCAAAGGTCCTGAGTTCAATTCCCAGCACCCACATGGTGGCTCACAACCATCTGTAATGAGGTCTGGTGCCCTCTTCTGGCCTGCAGACATACACACAGACAGAATATTGTATACATAATAAATAAATAAATATTTAAAAACAAAACAAAAAAAAAAAACCTTGTGTTGCGGGTTGGTGGTGGCGCACACCTTTAATTCCAACACTCAGGAGGCAGAAGTATGAGGATCTCTATGAGTTCAAGGCCAGCATGGTCTACAAGAGCTAGTTCCAGGACAGACCCCCCCCCCAAAAAAAACAAACAAAAAACAAACCAACAACAAAAAAACTTCTATTTATGCCAGGAGGTAGTGGTGCATGCCTTTAATCTTAGCACTTTGGAGGCAGCCGCAGGTGGGTCTCTGAGTTCGAGGCCAGCCTGGTCTACAGCGCGAGTTCCAGGACAGCATGGCAGGGAACTTGGTGGCCTGCGCCATGCTGATCAGTAGCTGAAAGCTATATTCTGATCCTCAGGCTAACAGAGAGAGCCAGTGGGCCTACGCCTAGCATGGGCTTTTGAAATTCCCAGTGACGCACTTCTTATAGCAAGGCCATACCTCCTCATCCTTGAAATCCTTTCAAACAGTTCCACTCCCTGGTGACTGAACATTCAAACATGTGAGCCTGTGGGGCCATTCTTATTCAGACACCACCATGGTGTGTATAGGTCAGAGGTCATCATGCTTGGCAGCAAGCACCTTCCCACTTGAGCCGCTTCACCAGTTCCCACATTGCTTTTCAAGGAAGCTAGCTGTGGTCATCTATGTTCCTTTCGGTTCTTTTTTTCTTTAGCTGTTTCTGGGGGCTTATCTGCGTGTATGTCTGTGTTTTTGTGAGTTTCCATGTGGGTGCTGGGAGTTGAACCCAGGCCTTCTGTTGGGGTGTGGAGCAGTGTCTGGATCAGATATACCCACTAGATGTCAGTTGTACTATGACAGCCAACACTGTCTCCATGGCCTTGGAACAAAGCCTCCCTGGTTGAGAAGCACTGGTCTTCAGAACCTGTGTCTAGCTTTCTTCTTGTGCTGTGTGTTGACTTTGTTTTGCTTTGCTTGCTCACGTGTGAGGAGCTGTTGGCCCTGGAGGTACCAGATGCTGACCTGGATTCTGGGTGTCACCCCACCTCACCACCTTTGCTGAGCTTCGATGCTAACGTCCTGCTTCATTTCCGTCTCACCTTGAACTCTGCCCTTTCCCGTGCCCTTGCCACACTTCACAAGGTTGTCTGTGTCTATCTTTTGAAAGAGTTCTTGGTATGTTCCGGCTGGAATGATGCTTTGAGGCAGGTGTTTGTAAACCTGCACCATACTGAACTGAAGAAGTCGGCAGCTGCTCTTATTGCATCTTCCACATGGATATCTTAAGAGCAATTTCCAAAGCATCTTGTGCTCTGGTGAAAAGAAAACTCACTGCCCAACTGTCACACACACCCAACAGTACAAATTCTCAGTAATAGCACAAAGGAGTGGAGAACTGGCCCTGACTCCTTATTCACCTCCCACCCCAAAGTCACCATCTCCCCAGGCAGGTGCAGTGTTGAGTCCTCACCCCCTCCTCCAACACACACACACACACACACACACACACACACACACACACACACACACACGAAAATAGAGATGAATAGTTCTGCCCTGTTCTCCGGTCACAGCCGACATGTCCCTACCCCCCTTTCCAATAAAGCCCATCTCTTTCCCCAATCATTTCCCTTTTAAATTTCATTGGTAACATGTATTTCTGAAGTGGTCTTTCTTTGTGTCACTATGTCCTGTCTCACCTGCATTGGGCCTATTGGAGCAGGTGTGACTTCTTTATCCAGGGCTCTGTCCTTAGGCCTTGAGTGTGGGGCACATATAGTGGGGTGGGGTGGGGTTTTGGGTTCCCTACCCTGAGTAATGGGTTACATTCATACAGGCAGCTACATCACCACAATCGGAGTGGATTTCAAAATTCGGACTGTGGAGATCAATGGGGAGAAGGTGAAGCTGCAGATCTGGGACACAGCGGGACAAGAGCGCTTCCGTACCATCACCTCTACGTGAGTTCCATTTGCCTTGGATGTTTGCACGAGGCTGAGTGACAGGTTGAATAGAAATAGTGTGTTAGAAATGTCACTGGGTGTGAGGAAGTGGGGCTGGGTGGTTTCTGGCCTTTGTGGGTGGTGGTAGCTGTGCCTTCCCTCCCTGAAGATACAAGAGAAGGCCATGATGTGCTGTGGTAGCCACAGGCTAGGGATCTGCAGTGTTTGAGCACCCGGCCCTGGCATCTGGCATGATATAGATTGTGTACTCTCCTCGTGGGTACTTAGTTTTACTTGCTGGCAGCTCCTTTCTTGTGGCAATAGCAGCAGTGTTTGCTACACTGGGTAGTAGTGACAGGTCCTCCCTGGTGCCCAGTGACTGACAATTCTTGGAGGGTGTCAGTTCTGTGCAATCTCTGGTCATCCACCCTGACTGCTCAGAGATGGCTCTCTCTCTTTGGAGGTCTGGAAGACCATAGGTGTGTGGGCCCTTCTTCTGCACCCCCAATCTGTTAGCTTGGAAATCCATGTCTAGCATGTCATCTTCATTTGTAGCGCCTTTGTAGAACTCAGCTGCCCAAGGAGGAAACTACTCCGGTGTCGAGTCTTGTAGAAACATAGTTCGTAGGGGTTTGTGAAACTGTGGAATTTAAATTTCTGCTATGTGTGTCCTTGGGCAAGCTGCGTAATGTCAGTGCCTGTGTCCCAGAGATTTTTATGTAGGGTTTGCCCGAGTGCTAAGGCTTGAGTCCAGGACTCCTGCTCTGGCATTTTCATGGGTCACTTCTGGCTTTCTGTGTGCTATGCTGCTGTTACCCCATTTTATAGATAAAGGCATGTCTGTGTATGTAAAGGCATGTCTGTGTATGTAAAGGCATGTCTGTGTATGTTTCGAGTCAGGCATGTCTGTGTATGTTTCGAGACAGGCTTTACTATATAGCTGTGTTGCTCTCAAGCTCCCAGATATAGACCTGTCTCTGCTGGGATTAAAGGCATGCGCCACCTCTCCCAGCTAAAGGTGCTTCTGAGAAGTGGGCTCCATGTTGTAGCGTGTGCAGGGTGGACTGGTCTCTGTGGACACGTCCCAGGCCTTCCTGCATAACAGTTCTGGATTTTAGTGGTATGTTTCCAGTTCTGCCATGGAAGCACAGGTGGCCATTCTGGGCCCTGCATTTGCTCTGAGGCTGCGAGTGTGGCCGAGGAAGCACAGGGCTACTCACCTGAGGGTTAGGACGATGTGTGTGTTTGTACTGTCTCCCCTGTGGTGGATTTGAGTGCCATGGCTCAGGACTCCCGAGGCACAGGGTACTGTTCTGTCTGCCTGTATGTTTGGAGAAACCAGGGTTAGCCTTGCTAACCTTGGGGTTTTAGGCTGGGTCCATTCTGAGGCAGAAGGTACTTCGGGGTCTGCCAAGGGGGCCATGGAGAGATTAATCACCCTGTGACAGTGGCTGGTGAAGAAGGAAAGGTTGTGAGATGGTTAAATGTTTTGGAGGTGGCAGTCTATGTAGGAGTGGGAATGTTTGTAACCTGTGTGTCTGCTAAAGGAGCCCTTTTACTGTCCCCCAGTCTTTCCCCTTCCTGAGGAGATTTCTGGTTCTTCGGTGGCTGTGGGAGGAGAGAAGGATGAAGCCTTGCACTGGCCTAGGAAGCAGGCCTGGGTGCTGAGGCTGCAGCTGGCCACTGGACTAAGTGGCTGTCACGCTGCCCTGCTGCCTAGTTGGTAGTGGATGTGAGACAGTTGGGTGGGAGGACTGGGAGCCCTCATGTCGTCTTGCTAGCCAGAGATCGGGGCCACCCCTGGAGCAGCAGGAGCTGGGGCAGTGATGTGCCGTTTCTTGGTGTCTTCAGCAAAGGAAAGGTTCCAGAGGCTGCAGGACAGTCTTCTGTCCACATGGTTCCCACACCTGCCCCAGAGACGTCTACCAAGCTATGCTGAGTTCTGAACCAGTGCCAGGTTCAGGGGTCCTGAGCTGAGATAGTGGAACTGTCAGGCTCCCTCAAAGCCAAGAAGGCTCACAGCCTTGGGACAAGTCCTGGGCAGACTCCACTAAGTCTGAGGGGTGGACAGATGCTTGGGCAGCAGTATAGCAGGGCCCTGGTGCTCTGCTCTGCCCTGCCTTGGAGCTGCCTTGCCCTGCCCACCCACTCTTGGTTCTGTCACCTTCATCTGGGACTCCAGATTGCTATGAAGGAACATTAGTCCTGTTAATAAAGAGCACCCAGCGCTGTCTCTGTGCTGCTCCCAGCCTCAGGGTGGCATCTGTTATCTCCTCTTCCTCACCACCCTCAGAAGTTTGTACTAGAAACTATTTTATAGTTGAGGAAACGAAGGTCAGGGGTAGGGATGAAAGCCAAGTAACCTTTCCACAGTTACAGCTTTCAGAGAGATAGGTCTGACCTCAGAGAGGTGACTAGACAGCTGGGTGCCCCTGACCAGTCTGGATCCTGTGGATCCTGGTGTAGCCATCGTGGAACCCAGGCTGGGAAGTGCTCTCCAGGACAGCTGGATAGGAGGCAGCCTGCCCTCAGGTTTGTAGCCTAGGTGTTCTAAGACCTTAGTAATCAAAAGTGGAAGGCTCAGAGAAACAGCCCGGGCGGTTATGTAGAGTGGGGCCAAGGGTGGCCTCTGGCCTGCTTCAGGGTTGGTGCTGTCCAGCTTTCTGTGCCCCAGATGTTCAGAGGGGAGAGAGGCACCATCCTTCCTTTCAGACCTTTGGGCTGGTTTGGGGTCTGCTGGAGGCCTGTGTAGCCTCTGCATTCTCCCTCCCTGGTACAGTGAGCCAAGAGTAGGAAAAGTGTCACCTGTCCGCCAGGGGAAAGGGATACATTTTGCCATGGCTTCTTGTAATGCGCAGCCTCTAGGAATGCCATTTTACTACCAAGATTTGAAACTGAACATTTATCACCAGGATGGTGACAACAATGATGTCAAACACAAAAGCTGCCTGAACTTCAAAGAAGCTTCCAGCTGCT